>JABWTJ010000141.1:1560932-1712381 GCA_016801875.1 Solanum sitiens | reverse complement strand
ATCTTGATGAAGTCTGAGTAATCAAGTGTCCTCAGTCGTGCCGCGACGTTAAATCAGGCGCTGGTTGGGAGGCAACCCAATAGTTATCATCTAATCACGTTTATAGTTTTTGTGTTTTTCTCTTTCTAGTAAGAGTAGCATTTTCTATTTATGGGTTGTAAATTTTCAGGTAGCACATCTACAGGAAGTACTGCAGACAAGTTACTCTACATCAGTCACTGACGGATACATCGACGGACCGTCATGCCTGTGACGGACCGTCGCCTCACTCCGTCGTGCCAGGTACGCTCTCTTGTAATTTTGAAAAACTAGGGCACAGGCGACGGACCGTGTGACGGACCGTCACAACTGCGACGAACCGTCATCGGGGTTTCATCACGCCATTACCCGGCTACCCGACCCGACCCGGCTTGAGAATTTTAAAAGTTTAAAACGTTTTAAACCCCCCCACCCCTTCATTATCAGTTTTCACTTAATCTTCCCTCCATTTTCTCCCCTTCCAACTTCACTCTCTTCCCAAATTCCCCATCTTCTCCCATTGTTCATCCCAAAATTTTCCCTCTTGGTCGGAATTTGCTGCAGTGATTCTTAGCCTTCTAACTTGAGTGCCATCATTTGTGCATTATTGTCTCCTCTTCCAAGGTATGTATTCCTGAAACTCTACCATTTACTATTTTTTGGTTGTTTTACTGTTTTTCCCTATTGATTGCATATGGGTTTCTGCTTTTGCCTAGATATTATCTAACTTAGGTCTGTAATTCCACAAACTGCCTGGACAATACTAGAGAAATTAGGGCTTTAAAACTTACCAATTTGGGTTGTCATTCTGACTCACATGGGGTAAAACTTGGCACCCCTCAGTTCTGTTTCTGTTTCACAGCACGCCAACCCGATGACGGACGGTCCGTCCTGCACAACCGTCGTGACGGTCAGAGACCCCTGTCTAGGGGTCTCAACACTTTTTCCAAGTGTCCACTGACGACAACCCGATGACAGACCGTCATACCCATGACGGTCCGTCCTGCACAACCGTCGTGACGGTCAGAGACCCCTGTCCTAGGGGTCTCAACACTTTTTCCAAGTGTCCACTGACGGACACATGTGACGGACCGTCATACCCACGACGGTCCGTCCTGCACAACCGTCGTGACGGTCAGAGACCCCTGTCCTAGGGGTCTCAACACTGTTTCTAAGTGTCCACTGACGGACACATGTGACGAACCGTCATACCCATGACGGTCCGTCCTGCACAATCGTCGTGACGGTCAGAGACCCCTGTCCTATGGGTCTCAACACTTTTTCTAAGTGTCCACTGACGAACACTTGCGACTGACCGTCATACCCACGACGGTCTGTCCTGCATAACCGTTGTGACGGTCAGAGACCCCTGTCCTATGGGTCTCAACACTTTTTCTAAGTGTCCACTGACGGACACTTGCGACTGACCGTCATACCCACGACGGTCCGTCCTGCATAACCGTAGTGACGGTCAGAGACCCCTGTCCTATGGGTCTCAATACTTTTTCTAAGTGTCCTCTGACGGACACTTGCGACGGACCGTCACACCCACGACGGTCCGTCCTGTACAACCGTCGTGACGGTCAGAGACCCCTGTCCTATGGGTCTCAACACTTTTTCTAAGTGTCCTCTGACGGACACTTGCGACGGACCGTCATACCCATGACGGTCCGTCCTGCTTAACCGTCGTATCGGTCTGAGACTTTCCCTCTGATATTTTATGTTGCCAAGTATTACATGACGGACTGCATGACGGTCCGTCATACGCACTACGGTCCGTCACCAGGTCCGTCGTGCCCTACTGCTACTTCAGAGCTATTGTCACTGGTTTGAGTGTCTGAGTATTATTGTCTCAAATGTTTATTTCTTTTGTGTCATGCTTCATCCTTCAAGTACTAATGATGATTCATTACAGGTACTACCTATCATGGCACCTAAACAAGATCGCGTTTACGCACGTGGGCGTTCAAAATCTGTCGCCCCGTCTGCCCGATTGGTGATAGGCTCTGATGATGAGCATGATCCAGAATACGTGCCCCCTACTGCTACTCCAGCACGAGCTCCACGTGTACCGCGAGTCACGCCCAAGAAGGTGGCGCCCGGCATAGTCAGTGCCTCCCAGTCTGATGAGGAGCGCACACTGACCGGCACTCCTTCTGGGTCAGCTGCCCAAGATGAAGGAGCATCTGGCTCCTTAAGAGTTTCGTGGTCATAGGAAGCCTCTGGGTCTGCAGACGCCTCTGCTCCTGCCACAGCTACACAGTCTGCTTCAGATGATGAGGCTGACAGCACCGACTCCACCCCTGGCTCACCAACAGGAGTCCCTGCCCCGGTTGCCGATCAGCCCAACCGGTGGTGTGTTGACGGACAATACAAGGTATACTTAGACGCCAAGGTTCTCAATGACAAAGGCGTCATGACACGGACTCTTACACTGGAGAGGCGGGTCCTCACGGGAATTCTCCCCACCATGCCAGATATTCACACCCTCTTCACCAGACACCGGCTAGAGTGGACGGCTCGTTCTTTGGGTCGCTACAGTGAGGAGCTAGTCCGCGAGTTCTATGCCTCTTATGTGGCTACTCTTCGCTCGCAGATCGATAGGCGGTCTGCCCCCGCCAAACAGGCCCCACTTGAGCACGTCCGAGTACGAGGCATCCAGGTTGACATCTCCCTACCAGCCATCCGCCGATATCTGTACGGCACGGATTCTGACTCCACCAGCACACCTCTCACCGCCGAGTTTGATTACCGGTGGCAAATTGTTAAAGAGGGCCGGTTCTTACGTGAGCCTTCACTGCGACAGACCACCAAGAGGTAGATGGCACTGCACCTATCTATTGATGGAGAGGCTGCGGATTGGGTGATGGAGCCGAAGGGGGCCATCAGGAAGGCCAACTTGACCTTTACGGCCAAGTTTCTCTGGTTGATCGTCCGCCATTGTCTCTCCCCCACTGCTGCGGATAACATAGTCACCTGGGATCGTGCAGTGCTGATGGCTACTATGATGGCAGGGTTCGAGGTCGATTTCGCTTGGCTTCTCCAAGCGGTCATGCACGAGAGGGCCTTCAAGGTCACCACAACTTACCCTTTCCCTTGCATGATTTTCTCTTTGTGCAGATCAGCAGGTGTGCCCATTTGGCACATTGACCAGCTCAAGACCCCGCCAGGAAATGTTGACATCGGCCTCATCAGGGATGAGGCCAATGAGTTGGCCCCACGTAGAGGGCCCCATCCAGAGGTGGCCCCATTTGGTGAGAACCTGGCCGACACCGTAGAGCATGCTCATGATGCTTCCCGTGCTGCTTCTGCACACACTGACACTACTCCGGTCGAGTCTATCCCGGGTAGTAGCACTGCCCCGAGCTCCTCTCGCTGGGCTCCTTCTGCCACTCTGGTCCCACTAGCTCGGGTTCAGAAACTTGAGGCACAGATGGCTACTCTTCTGCATCACATTCAGCCGTGGATACAGAAGACTATTGCTGAGGCAGAGGAGCGCATGGAGCGCAAGATGATACAACACACAGAGAGGCAAATCACCGGGGTACACCAGCGCTTAGACGCATTTGAATTACGAGTACTAGCCCGACCAGCCCCTCCGGTGGACATGTCGACTCTCCAGGCTGCGGTTGATAGTCTGCGGGCGGATCTTGATATGATTTTAGAGGCGAGGGTGCCTGAGTCTGAGGCCCCTTCTGCGGAGCCTGCCGATGACACCTTGATGGCCGCCCTGTTTACCACTTCTGATGTTCCACCACATCCCCCACAAGAGCATGTCAAGAGACGCAGGGGTCGAGAGGAGGATGAGGCTAGGGCAAGGAAGAAGGAGTGCCGTGAGATGGAATCTGCGAGGAGAGCCTCGATTGCCGATGAGGAGGCCCGTAGGTTGAGGGCTGTAGAAGTAGCTGCCGGGGCATCTAGCTCCAAAATTGTAGATTCTGTGGGAGGCGCTACTGATGGTGCTGTGGATGCTGAGGACATTACTGAGGATGTCCAGACTACGCAGGGAGCAGGTTCCGGGGAACCGGACCCACCAGCTTGCTGATCACCGGCGCTTAGCACCTCAGGTTTGCTTCACTTACCCTTTTACGTAGTTTAACTTTTCTATGCATTGGGGACAATTGCATATTTTTTGTAGGGGGTGGGGTAAATGGAAAGTGAACACTTGGGTGAATTCTGAGTAGCCCAAGTTCACGATCTCTTTTGGGGTTTTCTTGCCTGTGTTCTTTTTCCCCAAAAGACTGATTACTTTTACTGTTGAACCGGCATGTCATATCTTATGTACACAGTATAAATCTAAAGCATGATGGCTAATATAAATATGATATCTCGATAATCATTTGCATGACTAGGCATAGTAAGTGATATTTGTGTGGTTTGAAACATGAAACAAGGATACACTTCTGCATGATCCTGAATCTAAGATTTGAACTAGGTGTCTAATACTCTGGGAATGCAATGAATGTCATGTGAGTGTGAGGTAAAGTCGAATGACCACCATTAATACTGAGCTAGAACTTGCCTGGTTAGTCCTACTGAAAGTGAGTCAAAACAATCACTTAGGAAAGGATCATAGGCCCTTGTTCGAAATAGTCAATCTTGAGCCTAAAAATAACAGAAAACCAAATGAAGTTAATCCCTTTTTGATCCAAATGAATTGAGCCTAAACTAGATTTTTTTTTTTTACCCCAAATGATCTTCTCTGGGAGCAATGTGTTGGCCCTGGTCCCTCCTTGGACATGTGCACCTCAGCTTATGCCAAAAGCATAAGTTGAGGGTGGCTAATGCAGAAAGCAACCTTGTTTTGGCCCTGACCCAACCATGGGTATTGTGAACCTTGACTCATGGCAAAATCATGAGTTGAGGGTGGCTGCTATAAGGAAAACCACGGAAAGTGGGGTTGAAAGAATGAAGAGAAAGAAAGAATAAAACAGAAGTGACTAAAAAAAAAAAATAATAATAATAATAACCAAAAGCAAAATAAACACAAGAAAAGAGAAAAGTCACTTACCCATAAGGATAAGAAAGGGAAAACAGCAAAGTGAAAAGAAAATTGAGTAATAGGGCGAAATAAGAATGATATGTCAAGGAGGGCAACAAGTCACTAAAGTATATCTAAATACACCCTACCTGACCCTGAGCCTATGTTACAATCTAAAAAAGTCCTATTGTGATCCTAAGTGCGTATGAGGAATTTGAAGTAGTGAAAATAAGGGCAAGCCTATGGCAATATGTATAAATGAGTGGTGAATTTGTTCTGAGAGTGAGTGTCGAAACGTGATCCTTATACTCAAACTAAAATCATTGTGTGAAAAATGAGGATGTTCTTTGAAGTAAGGACAGGAGTTGTAATAGAAGAAATATTAGCATCTCGGTGAGAAATTGAAGAGGATAGGCATCATTGCGTAGTAAATCTGGGTTATGGTTTGATTCTACACAAATCAATGCCTAATAGTGAGACCATGCATGAACATAATGAGAATAATCGAGGTTGATAGCCAAATGATTGCGGAAATTAAAATATGGATACTTTTGTACAAAGAATTTGTAGTGAGTCATAGTGCGTCGCTTGAGGACAAACAACGAATTTAAGTTGAGGGTGTTGATGTACCGTGGTTTCACGGTATTTCTAATACTTTTTCCTTAAGTTTAGTGTGTGTCGAGAGCCTTTTTGTGTTGATTTTGATATAAGTTTATCTTTGTTTGCAGAAACTCTGTCTAAGGAAGAACGCGGGAGTTTTTGAGAAAGAATTGCAGAAGAGACCACCTACGGAGCCTATGACGGTCCGTCGCGGCTTGACGGTCCGTAGGTGGCATCGTAGTGAAGGAAGAAGTTGCTGAAGAAAATTTAGGGAAGTCTGACCAAGTGTGGGATTACGGAAGTTCGTGACGGACCGTCACAGATACGACGGTCCATCCTGCATGTTCGTCGTAATTATCAGAGAGTAATCCCAGTACCCAAAATTCCAAAGTTCAAGTGTATTGGAACGAAGACCCTCGACGGGCCGTCATGCTTGCGACGGTCCGTCATACCTGTCCGTCGGGGGGAATGAAGAAAGCAACGTGAGAAGATGTGAAGTATGGGACGACGGAGGCTATGACGGTCCGTCGTGTCCATGACGGTCCGTCACGTGGTCCGTCGACCCAGACGCGTTTGGACAGATTTTTAGTAAATAGAATCCTTATTTGATTAGGTTTTTATTTTTCTTATAAATAGTTGGAAAAACCTCGTTTTTGAGGTTAGACTTTCTGGATAATTTTTAGTTTATAGTTCTTCGATTATATTAGTAAACTCTTGATTTTGGAAATTAAGATATTTTCCGGGAATTGATTGTTGTGGATTTCGGTGATTAATCAAGTTGAATTCTGGGAAATTATTCGTTTTCATAAAAGTAAGTGCATGAACTCTTCCATTAACGATATGAATTGTGTAATTACGAACATGGGTAACTAAACCTCATAGCTAGGGTTGTGGGAACCATGGGTGAATAACAAGGTAGAAATCTAACTTCAATAACAATTCTAGAGTGGTGTCTTGCATGTATTGATAATTCTTTCGTTTAGAATTCTTTTTAACGGTGGCCAACGTTAGAACTCGCCTTAATGCTACTTGCCGGACCAAGGAGGTAGATAATAGGAAATAGAATTATCAACATAGATTTAGTGTATACTATCTAATAGACTAGTATTGGTTGGTACGAGTTAATAGCTTAGTCAAATACCGAATACGATGTTTAATGTGAGGTAAAGATAAGGGTTAGTATAGCAACACACGTAGCTGGACCAAGGTGCGGAGTGAAATTCTCTAGATGCCGGACCAAGGATTTAGAGATACATAACTTATCACTTTACATGCAAGATATCAGGATAGAGATGTTATAGTTAGATTTACCAAGTTAGGAACCTGTGGGGAACACTAAAGCCCTAGTTAATTTTACAATTTGATTAAAACTCCGAAAGTTAAATTTGTTAATTGTTCGATCTTATTTAGTTAATCATTCTCATTAATTTAGAAATAAAACCCCCCTTTTTTTGTCTCTTAGTTGTTTTTTTTTGGAAAACAGTTGGCTAAATAATAGTAATAATACAATAAAGTTAAGTCTGAACTATTTTCCTTGTGGGATCGATCCCAACCTCATTAGTTGGGTTCTTTACTTGATACGACCGCTTTACTTCTTATTTGAGAAGTAAGTTTGAGCGTATCAATATGCTTATAGCATATTCAAGCACCTATCTAGATTGGGAGTATTCTTGGGCACCCCTAGTAAGGCCCCTCTCACTAACTACATCATTCATGTGTGTGAGTGTATACTTAGATGTGAGCAAACCTTTCACATAACACATAAGGTCACACATATTCATATATCAATGCATAAGTCTATAGGCATAACTATATGAGCAATACTTTCATATAAACCTACTAAGACACTATACGCATTCATACTTCATTATATCATATTCATAACATATTCATATAATCAACCTTCATATGCATAAGAACCAAACCTAGGAACTATCCTATCAAGATACATATGTGCAATGCATAGACAAGGTCCCATACCCTTGCCCATACTAGTACACCTATCAAGTAATCCTAGTAAGGGTATACAAATAATACATTCATAAACCACACCTTAATATGCATAGTAGTAGACACTAGTGAAAATGAGAAGTACCTTCCATTTAGACACTGACTTATACTACTTATAATATGCATGTAAGTGAGAGTGTGTGTACATTGACCAACATGATCACATAATGGATATCAATGACTTCTCAAGTCAACCACCCTCTTAGACCACATTACACTTCCAAGTACATAGCACACAACACATAATAGCATAGGAGATAAGACAATATATACAATGTAATCAATACTCCTAACTTTAGCTATTCACACTTTCATATAAGGGGTACATAGGTAAATGGTTATTAACCATCTTAACACATTAATGGCAGCACCTATACTTTACCCTAACATGGTTAGACACATGCTCATGAAATAGCCACACAACCTAATCCACAACTAGAATAGGAAAGTAAGCATAATCTTCTCATAGTATCATCTTAAGCACATGTTCGTAAGTTCATCAACATGCCTTCAAGGCCATGGTCAACACATATATAATAACAATAAAGTAAACACCGCCACCATAAGTGGACCATACCACACAATGTCATACAAGGCTTCATCAACATTACTATGAAGGAATAGAGAAGTAGAAGAGTAAAGGAAATAAGCATTCTTACCCAATTCTCACCCTTTGATCATCATTGATCAATACACCTTATTCATCAATAAAACACATATATGGCAGTAGCTAAATGTACTTTAAACATATAAGAAACCATGTACAAGTCACTACATGATTATACCATCACATATACATCACATACTAGGAAAGTAGAAGAACATAAATCGTTAATCAATTTCATTCATATGGATTATAGGTTATATTTCATGAATCATATCACCCTAAGGAAGTAGTTAACGAAATCATAATCTAGATGAGACACTACTACAATTTGCAATTAAGGTCGATACAAGCATGCTTCATATAGGGAGTTCATGGAACGTAAGTTCACATAGATTAATCATATTCAACCTATCATGAATTGACCCATATTGTATTAATTACATATAATTCATCCTCATATTTCATTATAGGCAGCAGCTATAGACATTAACCATAATCAATTCTTATAGCGACTAATCGAACGTCAAGATCACAAGTTACAACTTCATAGACAAGAAGAACCTAGATTAATTCAAACCAAGCCTTCTCTACTTTGGTCATACATGATTTATATCCACAATTCAACCATGGTATTAACCTAAAATAGTATCTACAAGAACCCCAACTTAATTGAAATTCACTTTAGATCATAAGAAAGCCAATGTTATAGTGAACTATAGAAACTAGGCTAAACATGCTCAAATCTTCATACATTGATCCTCATGGATCATTCAACATCAATTCCACACAAATTCATGTAAATAACAGTATATACAATAACTTCAACGTAAGGTAATCATAATTCAATCGATAACAAGTCAAGATCACAAAGCCCATGCAAAGGCTAAACCAATTTTGGAAGGAACATGGGTTCATCATGCAATTGGAGTGAAATCACATTCAAATCACTGTATTAAATTCAATTCATCATGATTTAATCATTAAAAATGTTTTGAGAAAGAACCCATGGCTAGATTGGAGAAGAAGAACTTTGATCATAAACTTTCTTTGAAAACATTGAGAAGAACTCTCCAAGTGAAAGGTTACTTAGAGATGAAGGATCACCATACCTTAATCTTCATGAAGACCTATAAAACTTGATGAAGAACCCATGAGAATCCAATCTACAAGATGTTCTTGAGCTTCAAAAACCATGGAGGTTCTAGAGAGAATATTTTGGAGGGGAAAGGCTTTAAACATGTGAGAGGATTTGTGAATGAGTTGATCACGTTTTATAAGACTTATATACACCTAAAATCAACTAAATAAACCCTTAATAATCAGTTTAGGACGTGGGGTGAATTTCCCATTCACCCCTTTAAGTGACAGCACGCAGGCTGCCAACCTGCAGGCCATCCATGACTAGGGGCTCGACGGGGCGTCATGGCCATGACGGGCCGTGGCAGCCTCCGTCGCCTATGCCTTAGCCAAATTCTTGGCTCAATACCTGCCCAAGTCAAGCCCCCTTCTACGACACCTGCTTGACTGTCCGTTGGTGGCCCAATGATCCGTCATTGGGTCCGTCAAGGGACACTGCCCAGGCAATGTCTTAGGTAGCCTTGGGTCCTTCTTTTGGGGCCTCTTGTGGAGACCTTGAGAAGTCGTACCCGGACATTTCCAAAGCGATTACAAACCTTAACATGTTATAGACCTACCACATAAGTTTCATCCAAATCAAACACCTACAAGACGTCCAAACAGCCTTGACCCCAACATGACATACGATGAACGTCTTAGGGGCTATCTTTCGAACGCCTTGGACGTTCTTGGGCGTTTGACCTCCAAACTTCACGAAACTTCATACAATAACATTAAACATAATTATAAACCATTTTAAGACTTATTAGACTCAGTTCATACGATTTAAACATGCATACACACATAAGGCACATAAGCGACTATTCGTCGAACGTCTTGGACGTCACTTGATGTCCGACTTCCAAATCACTTCAAACTTTGCAAACTGCCTACTTATAACATAATAAGGCATTTTAGGACCTTATAACATTAAGACGGACATTTTAGGCTCTAGACACCTTATCTCATTTTTGAGGTTTTACAATATCCCCCACTTGGGAACATTCGTCCTCGAATGACACTTAGGACTCTTTAATCACATCAAGGACTTCAATGCACATTAGAGAAGTTAATAAAATTTAAAATATCATCAAATCATTTTAGCACTCGATGCACAGAAGCAAGCAAAACCATTACTCACTCACTCTTTAATGCATCAAACACAAAAGTTCTATTTCATGTTCATGGGAGAACATCCTTATCCTAATCATAACAAGATCATTACGCCTTAATTCAATACAAGAAAATCTTGAAAAGCTACTCATAGGCAGATCAGAACTCATACTCAAAGTTAGTTAGGCACTCATACTTCAATGCATATAAGCTTGAGTTAGTTAAATCTCAAAGATCTTCATTAGTTAAACCTAGTACCATGAAGGTCATACTCAATAATACCATGCTTAGTGGTGTACATGGAGGAATATCTTACTCCCCAACACATTACATGCATCATGAGTTCACACCTTAGCAAAGTACAAGATCAATTTCTTTAAAAATGAGAAATCTCAACTTTCAAACCAAGACATGCATATATTTTTCTTCCTAGTGAAATCTAAATGGTAAGTCACACCAAGTACATCACAACAAAAATAGGAAGTCATTCCACAAATATCTTTTATTAACTTATATCTCACCCTCATAGTAAACCTCATTTTGGAAAAATAGCACAAACCATAGGCACACACATATACACTTGGCAAAACATGTTTTCACCGTTTAAAATGAGCCTACAATTTTGTATTACAAATCATCAAATCACTAAATTTTCAAGAGAGTCGACATATTTCATTGTAAAAGAGACTCAACTCCCATTACAAGGCTAAACAATTTAACCTACAAGTGACTATCACCAAGTTCCTTGTCTTACCTCATGAGGTCAACTTCACAATTAGCACATTAAAATGCAAGTCAACAAGAGAAAACATGGATCTTATCAAAAATTTCTTTTCATGCTCTTTGGAAAATTCACCATGTCTCTAAGATGATGTCAATCAATTCATACCAATCATAAAAAAAGTCATGCCATTCACACTTTATGCAAGACTATTCTCATGAACAAGCTTACAAAGAATTCATATTTTCCAATTCAAGTAAGAATAAAAGAACAATGTAGACAACTTCTACAATCTCACTACTCAAACATCATCACCCACTTAGGGTAAACCCAAATTAAGAGCAACTTAACCCAACATATAGAGGATCTCAATTACTCAACCTTCATATTCATCACTTAAAGTGATTACTACTTTAGAGAGAATTTTCAGTAATTCAATTTAACAACACTAAGACATTCTAAACCTTATCATTTTAGGCAAATCATCCTCAACCATCAATTTTGATCATACCATTCAATTCACATAAGGTCTTCCTTACTTCCAATAGACACTAAGGTCATACATCATTTCAGGAAATACAACAAGGAAGTTCTTAACACAATAAGAAGTTTAGAAATAACTCTACGGCTCATCATGTCATAAGATTCTCATCCTTCAATTTAAATAGCAAAAATTCTTTTCCACATTCTTTATCATGTTCGTATTCATAAATTCTACACATATTTCTACAATATTCAATTAAATAACAATTTAGGAGGTTCTCCAAACATGATACAATAAGTTGCCTAGTCTTTACAACGAGCATGCTTCCAAATACCCAAAAGTGCAACATTTAGACATTTAATGTAACAAGTAGGGAATTATAAGATACAAAGCTTTACCAACTCATTCTTCATAAGCATGCATACTATATTTACAACTCAAGTCTCTACAAAAGACTCCAATTTATACTAGAATTTCACCAAGTACCACTTATATACAAAGGAAAACAATGCACACTTTTAATGACCTACACTCATAGGATAGCATACCTCCATAAGTAGTTATTAAACAATCCAAGTTCAAATCGTTATAGTTGGCTAACATCATACAAAACCATATAGGAATACACAATTTAAGAGAATTCACTTTAACCACTATAACTTCTAGCATGCTTCAACTATATCATGACATACATCATTCGACATAACATGCTATTTCACATAGATTTCATATATTGCCATAATTGGCATCACATCATCAAATAAGAGACATTTCATACATAGCAAGGTAAGATAACCAATCATAATCCTCATAGAGTTAACATGTGCAATGATCAAGTAAAGCTCCATAGCTTCACTAAACCAAGTAACCCAATAAGAACTACAATTAGCACCATACTCCACTCATCTATAACCTTCACGCATGGATAACTCCATATCTTTTAGCACACTAGGATACTTACATGTTTATAAGCATAGACATCACCTCATAAGGGCATTCACATTTATCATCATACACATACATAGTATTAACCTCCTAAGGTCTCCATCAAGGCAAACTAGTGCAAGACATAGGTAGAGTCCCATACCCCTACGTAAGTCTAGTTAACCCTTCAAGTTGCCTTAGTTAGTATATACATCATCAAATAAGGACAAGTGTCACCTTCACCCATACTCATTCAAACCATAAAACAAGGATAAGCATTTTAAACTCACCTTTTCTCCCTCAAGCATAGAGCAATCTCATCCAAGCAACCATATCTAAAAGACTACCGGACAAGAAAACATAAGAGAGAGATCTTATAGAATTAAGTTCTATGGCACGATATGAGATTGATGAAGAAGGGAAACTCTATCGTCCTATAGCCTCTCGTACCATTTGATGTGTCACGACTCACCACCAATGCTATGAGACTCTACTAGACGTGGCAATATGAGACTTTTAGAACCTAAAACCGCTACTTAAACCTCATGCTCTGATACCAAGTTTGTCACAACCCATTAGCATACCCTAGAAGTTAGGATACAATCTTGGATTGTAACCGGCGTCGTCGACCTCTCGGAGATCTAAGACAAGCCTCTCATATCATTCATTGCATTGGCATAGTAAATTTAGCGGAAAATTTAAAACGTTTCGTAGCACATCATATGCTAGAAACATCACATCATATATATATAAAACAAAAGTCATAATACATATTTAGACTCTAAGTCTCTTTGCCATCTTAGACTCAATAACTTTAGAGTACATTAGGGACAAGGCCCATACGACACCTTACATAACTATACAATATTTAAAGACTTTACATTAAAGACATTAGTAGGACATCCTTGAACTTAAGGATTCCTTTCCTTGAGATTGGGAAATCACCTATCAAGCTCCTCAATCATAGACCTCCTTTAACCATTCCATTACCTACACTTTGTGTAAAAAAGTAAAGAAGAATGGGATTAGCACAAGAATGTACTAAGTATGGCAACCATGCAAAAACGTGTATTTAAAAGGGACATTTCCTTTGAAAACATACTTCATGCCATTTTGAGTAAATCATCATAAAACCTTTATCAATAGCATTTATATCATCCTCATACTTCATAGAAACACAATCAAAGGCCAAGCATCATAGAAACGCACATATAGAATTTAATCCCCATTTGAGGTCACTTTATAGTGAACTCACTCTCCTTAACATTAACTCTTTCTTTTAATTCATTTGCTTACTAAGTAATCCTTTATAGATACATGGTGCAATGCATCACCTTAGGAACATAAGAGAATTCCATACATAGCATCTACACAAGACAACACATGCCATCATAGAAGTATAGTACAATATAATCATAGTCAAACCAAGACTACAATATCATACATAAAGGACACATACATAATCATATCTATTAAGGTACCTTCCTAAGACTTCCTAAGGAGTCACTTGTGTAATGTCTAGATGGGTTCATTACTTCCACCTATTCTAAGTAACTTACCTTAAGTCCTCCTAGTTAGGATTCTATTCAATTACTTCCATTGTCCATTTTACCTTTAGGGAAACCATAACCTTAACCGACATAGACCATGGGTTCTAATCATGGAATCCAGTGTCATAAAAACTTACACCGATGGAAGGTGGTCTACCGGCCAAAGTAGAATCGAACATGACATAGCTATCTAGGTGGAAATCCACTAGCTAGTATCCTATGGTGGCAACATAGTTTATGGAATTTGGGGAATTCATGGAAATATCAACTCTACACCCTATGTTAGGTCATGATCTATCCACCCCGTGAGGACCGTAATGAACCCTACCTTTCTTATGTAAGAAAGTGTCACCCCTCACATGAGGACCGTAGTGAACCCTACCTCTCCTATGTTGGAAAGTGTCACTCCCTCATCTACCAGTTCACTCGGTGCTAGGTTAAGTTCCCTTTATTGTAAATACTTTATTACGTTTGTTTATAAGAACATAAGCTTAGGATATTCATCACTCATATGCTTATAGCATATTCAAGCACCTATCTAGATTGGGTGTATTCTTGGGCACCCCTAGTAAGGCCCCTCTCACTAACTAGATCATCCATGTGTGTGAGTGTATACTTAGATGTGAGCAAACCTTTCATATAACACATAAGGTCACACATATTCATATATCAATGCATAAGTCTATAGGCATAACTATATGAGCAATACTTTCATATAAACCTACTAAGACACTATATGCATTCATACTTCATTATATCATATTCATATAATCATCCTTCATATGCATAAGAACCAAACCTAGGAACTATCCTATGAAGATACACATGTGCAATGCATAGACAAGGTCCCATACCCTTGCCCATACTAGTACACCAATCAAGTCATCCTAGTAAGGGTATACAAATCATACATTCATAAACATCACCTTAATATGCACAGTAGTAGACACTAGTGAATATGAGAACTACCTTTCATTTAGACACAATGAATTATACTACTTATAATATGCATGTAAAGTGAGAGTGTGTGTACATTGACCAACATGATCACATAATGGCTATCAATGACTTTTCAAGTCAACCACCTTCTTAGACCACATTACACTTCCAAGTACATAGCACACAACACATAATAGCATAGGAGACAGGACAATATATACAATGTAATCAATACTCCTAACTTTAGCTATTCACACTTTCATATAAGGGGTACATAGGTAAAGGGTTATTAACCATCTTAACACATTAATGGCAGCACCTATACTTTACCCTAACATGGTTAAACACATGCTCATGAAATAGCCACACAACCTAATCCACAACTAGAATAGGAAAGTAAGCATAATTTTCTCATAGTATTATCTTAAGCACATGTTCATAAGTTCATCAACATACCTTCAAGGCCATGGTCAACACATATATAATAACAATAAAGTAAACACCGCCACCATAAGTGGACCATACCACACAATGCCATACAAGGCTTCATCAACATTACTATAAAGGAATAGAGAAGTAGAAGAGTAAAGGAAATAAGCATTCTTACCCAATTCTCACCCTTTGATCATCATTGATCAATACAACTTATTCATCAATAAAACACATATATGGCAGTAGCTAAATGTACTTTAAACATATAAGAAACCATGTACAAGTCACTACATGATTATACCATAACATATACATCACATATTAGGAAAGTAGAAGAACATAGATCGTTAATCAATTTCATTCATATGGATTATAGGTCATATTTCATGAATCATATCACCCTAAGGAAGTAGTTAATGAAATCATAATCTAGATGAGACACTACTACAATTTGCCATTAAGGTCGATACAAGCATACTTCATATAGGGAGTTCATGGAACGTAAGTTCACATAGCTTAATCATATTCAACCTATCATGAATTGACCCATATTGTATTAATTACATATAATTCATCCTCATATTTCGTTATAGGCAGCAGCTATAGACATTAACCATAATCAATTCTTATAGCGACTAACCTAACGTCAAGATCACAAGTTACAACTTCATAGACAAGAAGAACCAAGATTAATTCAAACCAAGCCTTCTCTACTTTGGTCATGCATGATTTATATCCACAATTCAACCATGGTATTAACCTAAAACAGTAGCTACAAGAACCCCAACTTAATTGAAATTCACTTTAGATCATAAGAAAGCCAATGTTACAGTGAACTATAGAAACAGTATATACAATCACTTCAACGTAAGGGAATCATAATTCAATCGATAACAAGTCAATATCACAAAGCCCATGCAAAGGCTAAACCAATTTTGGAAGGAACATGGGTTCATAATGCAATTGGAGTGAAATCACATTAAAATCACTGTATTAACTTTAATTCATCATGATTTAATCATTAAAACGTTTTGAGAAAGAACCCATGGCTAGATTGGAGAAGAAGAACTTTGATCATAAACTTTCTTTGAAAACATTGAGAAGAACTCTCCAAGAGAAAGGTTACTTAGAGATGAAGGATCACCATAACTTAATCTTCATGAAGACCTATAAAATTTGATGAAGAACCCATGAGAATCCAATCTACAAGTTGTTCTTGAGCTTCAAAAACCATGGAGGTTCTAGAGAGAATATTTTGGAGGGAAAGGCTTTAAACATGTGAGAGGATTTGTGAATGAGTTGATCACGTTTTAGAAGACTTATATACACCTAAAATCAACTAAATAAACCCTTAATAATCAGTTTAGGACGTGGGGTGAATTTCCCACTCACCCCTTTAAGTGACAGCACGCAGGCTGCAAACCTGCAGGCCATCCTCGACGAGGGGCTCGACGAGGCGTCATGGCCATGACGGGCCGTGGCAGCCTCCATCGCCAATGCCTTAGCCAAATTCTTGGCTCAAGACCTGCCCAAGGCAAGCCCCCTTTGACGAGACCTTCTTGACGGTCCGTTGGTGGGCCAAAGATCCGTCATTGGGTCCGTCAAGGGACACTGCCCAGGCAGTGTCTTAGGCAGCCTTGGGTCCTTCTTTTGGGGCCTCTTGTGGGGCCCTTTAGAAGTCGTACCCGGACGTTTCCAACGCGATTACAAACCTTAACATGTTATAGACCTAACACATAAGTTTCAACCAAAACAAACACCTAGAAGACGTCCAAACAGCCTTGACCCCAACATGACATACGATGAACGTCTTAGGAGCTATCTTTCGAACGCCTTGGACGTTCTTGGGCGTTTGACCTCCAAACTTCACGAAACTTCATAGAATAACTTTAAAAATCATTATAAACCATTTCAAGACTTATTAGACTCAGTTCATACGATTTAAGCATGCATACACACATAAGGAACATATGCGATTATCGTCGAACGTCTTGGACGTCCCTTGTCGTCCGACTTCCAAATCACTTCAAACTTTGCAAAATGCCTATATATAACATAATAAAGCATGTTAGGACCTTATAACATTAATACGAACATGTTAGGCTCTAGACACCTTATCTCATTTTCGAGGTCTTATAGTGTGCTTAGATACAAGGGCAGATTATGCGCGCCCAATAGTGATAATCTGAGACCTAATATTATTGCAGAGGCTCATGGCTCTAGGTATTCCATTCATCCAGGTTCCACCAAGATGTATCATGATCTCAAATAGATCTATTGGTGGGAAGGTATGAAGCAAGATATCTCTAAGTTTGTGGAACAGTGCCCCAATTGCAAACAGGTTAAGGCCGAACACCTTAAGCCTGGAGGTCTTACCCAGTCGATTGAGATCCCAACATAGAAGTGGGAGGCTATTAATATGGACTTTGTGGTTGGTCTTCCCAGGACCAGGAAACTGCATGATTCCATTTGTGTCATTATTGACGGGATGACTTTGTCTGCTCACTTCATTCGTGTGAAGTCTACTTACAGGGCCGAAGATTATGCCAAGCTGTATATTGATGAGATAGTGAGGTGGCATGGGATCCCTTTATCTATCATTTCGGATTGGGGAGCCCAGTTCACTTCTCACTTTTGGAGATCTTTCCAAAAGAGCTTGGGTACACAGGTGAAGCTGAGTACTTCTTTTCATCCTCAAACGGATGGACAAGGAGAGCGTACAATTCAGACCCTTGAAGACATACTGAGAGCATGTGTTATTGACTTCAAGGGGAGTTGGGATGATCACTTGCCACTGATTGAGTTCTCTTATAATAATAGCTAACATTCCAGTATTGGTGTCACGACTGGAATCTAGACCCCAGATGAGACCGGCGTCGTTGACGTCTCAGAGGTCGCAGATAAGCCTACTTACGTCATTCTTACTTTACATAGGTTAATTTTAGCGGAAAATTTGAAACTTTTTGTTTCTAAACATTACTTACTAAACATTTCTAACACATTCGTAATTCGTTCAACATCAACCATCTAAACATTAAGAGGTAATCAAATGAAAGAAATAGTTCAATAACATAATCGTATAATTGCCAAAATGGCATCCATACATAGTCTAAATAAAATAAGAAAGAAACGCTAGTGGAACATACTCCACTAGCTCAACTCCTAAACTAAGCTAGAACATAAACAGTAGCATCCTCGAAAGCATGAGGACCTACCAAAAACCGGATGAATGCTGGACGTCCGGATAACTGCAGCGATGATCCTGTAGATCTACCGTCCACCTGTGCCTGCACCTAAAATAGTAAAGTTTGTGTGGGGTTAGTACACACTTGTACTAAGTATGGGTATATGCAAGCACACACCAAGGACATGCATGAGAAAGAATAGCTCTTTCCTAACAACATGATTTTTGGAAGTCAAGTCAGTGGACTTGCCAAATTGAGATTACGAAAGTTTCCTAATTTAAATTAGGAAAGTAAATGATCTTTCCAAATTTGGATTAGGAAAGTCAGTGATCTTTCCAAATTTGGAATAGGAAAGTTATGCCATGAGAATAACATACATAATCATACTTTTCACATTTGCACACAGCACATAACATTTACACATAGCACATAACTTCGTTCATATCATTCATTCATATGCCATGAAACCTTGGAATCATGGACTTGACATTAAGACATCCCAGAAATGAAGGCTCAACATATGGGACCTCAACTGCGAGTCTTCGTTAGCAAACACTGAGTCTGCTTCATTCATTCATACGTACTTCATTTCATTTCGTTCATAGTCCAGTGTAACCACCGGTTATACCTAGGATGTAGTTTAAGACTTTCATTAGGTTCGTTGTGCAATGACCAAGAATGACCTAATGTCATTACTTGAATCTAACTCACCTTTTGATTATCCTATCCTAACACCTTTGGTATCATTCATTTCATTGTGTGCATCATTTGAGGCTGGCCTCATTCATTCATTGGGAACTTTAACTTTAACCGACATAGATCATGTGAGTATCATGAAATCCAGTGTCTCCCCCACACCGAAAAGAGGTGGAATCACCGGCCAAAGTGATCCAATAACATGCTGGCGTACATGGGAATTTAACCCCGCCAGATCCCTATATTGGCAGTATAGGTTCAAAGACTAGGAGATATAAGGAGACCCATACCCGGCAAGCCGGACAGTCTCATCTCATGAGAGTTACGTGAACCTCCGCCCTTCCCTAAAGAAGTCATCACCGCTCATAGCTAGTATATCGGTGCTCAGTATAAAGTTCCATATCATTCATCTCATACGTCATGGAAGCTATCTTCTAGTATAAGGACATCATAGCTCATTAGATGATTTCTCATCTCTTCATTTGTATTGAGTGTGTTAAGTTCAATACTTTTATTTGAGTGTTCATAGAGACTTGTCTCTTCATTATTTTACACTCTCTTAGGTGAGTACGTGTTGGTAACATTTACTTAGGCTCATTTGAGATTGCTCTCATCATTTACATTTGCCTCATATCATGTTGTCACCTCATTCATTATCATTAGCACCTTTGCTTTTCATAGTTACTCACCTCTTATTATGTGAATGTTCATTTCATCATTTCATTGTTCATCTTATCATATGCCAATGTACTTGGCCATTTAGAGTATCTACACTCATACTTAACCCTTCTAGGGTTCATCATTTCATTTCTTAAATCTTAGGTTCACTTACTTTTGAACGTATGTTTGACATATGAGTCTATACACACAAGCCATGAGGCTTCATTCGTAGTTCATTAAGTAATTCTTACATTCCTAAGATTTTGTAGTACAAGACTTATGTATCTTGTAGTAATGCCAAGATCTTGAATTTGATCAAAGTGGGTGGCATTATTCTTGGATGATTTGTTCACGTATGACTTATGTATCAAACGGGAGTTTGGGCAAGGAATCCCAAGTCTTGAATCAATTGAATGTCATTTACATTATTAATTGATTTTATTCTAGTAGTCATAACATTTTAACTCTAAGTCAAATCACAATGTTTACATTGAAGGGTTACTTGTCTATTTAAAACTTTCCTTGCATTGGCCGATGGGTTGTGGGTTCAAGCTCCCACAACACCATTTTCGTTTTTTTTTTCTTTTATTAGTTTCGGCCTATAGGAGGCTTTGGGACCCGAGGTCGAGTCCCCTCAGCCACACTACAATTCTCCTTTATTTTCCTTTCCCTTCCATTCGCTTAGGCCGAGAGGTTGTGGGTTCGAACCCCCACAACCTCTTTATTTATTCTCCTTTTTAAAAGTTGACTTATTTGAGTTGACTGTGAGGTTGTGGGGTCGAATCCCCACAGCCTTATTTTATTGTTATATTATCTCCCTCATCCGCATAGAGGTCGTGGGTTCGAATCTCACGCCTCTCAAAACTTTTTCTTCATTTTCCCTTTCCTTGTTTTCTAACCGAGAGGTTGTGGGTTCGAATCCCACCCCTCTCATTTCTTGTTTTTTTTCTTTTTCTTCACTCTTATACCCCAGCCACCATAGGTTCGAATCCCCCTCACCACACGAATTTCTTCTTCTTTAATTAAACCATTTTTTCTTTTTCTTTTTAAAGGGGTGAGGTCTCGGGTTCGACCCTCAAAGACCTTACCTTATTTTCCTTATTTTTCTTGGCATTTGAAACATCTTAGTTTGGCAGAGACATATTAACAAAGTGCTGGAAATACAAATTAATTTCTTTACTCATTTTTATCTCCTTTTGTTAGTAAATTCATAAGACAATACATAGTTTATTTGGTACGTTCTTTACCACAATTTTTGACACTTCTTAACCAAAATGTTTGCTTCTAAATTCAGCCACACTTCATATCACATGAACATCACATTTTACATCAATTAATGTACGTAAAACAACAAACAAAACATTAACAAAATTAAGCCTCTAGGCCGAGACTCAACATGCCATACACATTTTCTTTCCTTAATTCGAACACGCACATAGTTGTCTTTTCATGAATTAACGTACATCCAATACATTAACATTCATCACAAATATCACATAATCCTAAGTCTACCAGCATTCATACCAACCTACATTCGTTGGGAGCTAATGACAGGGACATGCAACAGGGGATACAACCTTAGTTTTTGAACCGAATTTACTGAGTCCTAGGGGTCTCTTGGGAAAGGGACCAAGAGTAAGAAGACCCATACCTTGTTTTCTTGTTAGATGTTCAAAATGCTGGCCAATAACTCCTCCACAAATCAGTCCACACACCAAAAATCACACCTCACCCGACTAGCGTAGTAGTTCTGCTTAACGTTGCCGGATTGGTTTCTCTTTGAGTTTCTATCTTTCAAGTTCTTGATGAAATTTTGCCTTTACTTTATTTTGCTTTTTTGCTGATTGTTTTCTCATGTTTTTCAGCCAAGAAAAGAGAGTGAAAAAGAGAAAGAAATCGTGCAAGAGAGAGTGGGGGAAATGGGAGATAGAAGTCTAGTAGAAGTAGGACTTTGTGGGTTTGAATTAGTCAACTCAATAATTAATCAAAATTAATAAAAATCTGATTTATTTTTCCTAAATCAGCTAATATTAATTATTTATTAAAAATTAAGTTAACACATTAAAATAAAAGCAAGTTTAATCTTGCTTCTAGTGGGGTTCGAACCCGGGTGACCCCATTTTGCGAAAATGGGTCACTTCGGGTTGCCCCACCCGAATTTCTTTATTTTTTTAAACTTAATTAATTAGATAATTAATTACTCAGGGTAATTACAATATTACCCTTGGCCTGGAAAAGACCATTTTACCCTTGGACCCTCAAAACTTAAAATTTCTTCTTTTGAGTCCGGTAAAAACTCTTTTGATTAAATCTTCGTTTTCGTGAGCCTCACATGGTTGGTTCCAACCTTTCCAAGCTCAATTAACTCCCCAAGTTAGTTGGCTTGGTCGTAGTAAGGGTTCTGAGGTCTGGTTCTACGCGTATCAATACGTGTGGACCTTGGTCTAATCACAAGCAATTCTTGAAAAACATAAGTCTTGATCCTATTCATTTTTAGGGTTGTTACAATTGGAATGGCACCTTTTGAAGCACTGTATGGCAGAAGATGTAGGTCCCCATTTGGGTGGTTTGAGGTAGGAGAGTCTTCATTCCTTGGCCCTGAGATCATACATGAGGCTATGGAAAAGGTGAGAATGATCAGTGATACATTAGCTATTGCTTACAGTCATCAAAAATCCTATGCTGATAACAGGAAGAGGGCTCTTGAATTTGAGGTAGGTGATCAAGTCTACCTGAAGATATCACCCATGAAAGGGGTGATGAGGTTTGGTAAGACAATAAAGTTGAGTCCGAGGTATATAGGTCATTAGGAGGTCTTACAGCGAGTAGGGAATGTTGCCTATGAACTGAAGTTACCAAATAACTTGGCTTCTGTCATCCAGTGTTTCATGTTTCGATGCTTAAAAAGTGTCTAGGTGATCCACCATCGATATTGCATGTTGAGGGATTAGGAGTCGATGAGAACCTTTCTTTTGAAGAGGTTCTAGTTGAAATTTTAGATCGCCAAGTGAAGCAGCTGAGGAACAAGGAGGTTGCCACCATAAAGGTGTTATGGAGGAACCACCTTGTTGAGGGAGCAACATGGGTGGCCGAGGACGACATGAGATCCCGTTACCCTCACTTGTTCAGTTCTTGAGGTTAGATATACTCTTCCTAAGTCTGATTTTGTTTATGAAACTCTAAATTTTAGCGCATTAGTCAGTTTCGATGTTTTAAGTCCATGACTGTGTGGTATTCTTGCACTATATGAGTTAATATGAGTTCATGATTGTATTCATGTTGCTGTTTTTATATAGCGTTGACATGATTTTTGTGTCGCATGAGTTGTGATCTGCATTGAGTTAAAGTGGGATTGAGAAGGAAGTTCCTCAATCTCATATATGAAGCTTCAGATAAGCTTTGAGTGATGTGCATTATGCAGAGTAAGTTGTGAATCAGTTACTCACAAACAGTAAAGTTTCAAGTATGTTGATGTGTTTTCAAAAATACCCTCTTTGATTCAAAATGATTTGTAGTGTCATTCGGGGACAAATGTTCCTAAGGGGGGGATAATATAATATTCCAGAAAATGTACTTGTGTTGTGAAGAGTCTATTAGGTTATAAGAATATGTATTGGGGTACATAGGCATCCCAATGGACAATATTGAGTAACATTGGGAATGTTAGAGAATATTGTCTTAAGGGTGTTAGCCAATTTCTATGTATTAATAAGTAACTTAAAATACACTTTGATGTTTAAATGCTCCAATCCAAGCTTTTTTAGGAATTGTACCTACAATGAAGACCCTAAGCTAAAATTCTTAATTTCTTCGCTTACACACATTAGGTACGAGGAATCCAAGTGTCAAGCCTAGGTACCATAGCACATGACCATTTAAAATGATCATGTAGATTAAGAAGTGCCCAAGGACATAGTAAGGATCCTTGGGACAAGAAGTGAACTTTACAAGTGAAACTATAGAGTGCACGATTAGGAAAGTGCACGGCAATACATGTGCAAGCACATGTGCTACCGGCCGAGAGACAAAGCGACAAGCCCAACCGATTCGGTTAAGGCGATTAGGGGGCTGGCACGCGTCGGGTCAAGCCACGTGGGGCAGAGCTTCCTAACCAATCCTATGCTATAACTAACTTACCTAACTAGATAACTAACCTAGAACTAACTAAAATGAGCTAACTAGTGTGCCCGAAATCCTAAGACCTAACCGGGTGACACTAGCCGTGTAGTTAACTAAAGAAACATCCTAGTAACTAACTTAGGATGGTCCAAAGGGGTTGGTTATGGTCCTAGTGACTTCGGGGTACTTTAGTAATTTCCCTAGGTCACTTAATTAATTAAATTTGCAACTTAATTAATTAATTTAAATTCATGGTCAAACCCGAGACCCTTAGCAAATTTTCAGAATTTGGCTAAGTCAAATGCTCTCCTAGTTTTAGTCAATTTAGGATGGGCATTTTGGCAATTAGCTAATTGATATATTTAATTAAGTTAATTAGCCTAAGTTGAATTAGTCAATATTCAGTTCCTAAGACTTAGACTCGCGTTTATCCAGTAGAAACTCACGATTGAAAAATAGTGAACAAACGTAAGAAAAAACAACATAAAGTACTCTTGGTTCTCCTTAGGCGATTTCAAGGCAATTCATCAAGATTTTCGTGCAAAGAACAGGGTGATCTTCGTAGATTCAATTCTACAGTAAGGTATGGGTTTCTCTCTTGGATTCCTTTCCCCATGAGGCTTTTCAAATGTTTTAAATTCAAGAAAACCGAAACTAGGGTTGTTTCCAATGAAATTGTCGAATGTTCATCTCCCTAGTTCTCCCTTTTTTCCAATTCTAGTAGTATGTATAATGCAAATGTCGAGCATTTTGTTGGTATGTGGTGATATATTATCATTATGTGTATGTTTCTGTGATTTGATAATGTCGAATGAGATCTATATGTTAGATTCGTATGATTGGAATATCATTTACATGAGCTAAGAAATGTTGTAATGCCTAATTGTGTTTGAGAAGATGAAATTGTTATAAGTCATTTATGAAATTCAGTTTACTGTTGAAAGGAATGAAGCTTTCGCTTAATGTGTGTGTTTACAGTAGATATGTTTGTAAGTGTATGGAATGCAATGTTTCCCAGAAGAAATACGAATGACAATCAAAGCTAGTTAATGAATCTTCAATGCCAAATCAACTTTATTGCTTTGCCAAACTAAGCACTGAATTGTTCTTATAAGCTAATCAAATGTTAAAAGTTGACTTGCTTAAAATGATGAGATTACTATCGTATATACATGAAGTTAATTGACTTGGCTAGTGATAATATCATGACAAGTGTTTAGTGAAAGTTTGGTTGATGCCAATAAATTGGCCAGCAACATTATTTATAAAATATGTAGTAGAATTGGCCAATGACTAAGTGATAACAATCTTATATGGCCAATGTAAATTATGATGTTTCTTGTAAGCCCAAATACATGTTAAAGATTTACTTGACCATATGTAACTCAATGAACTCATAAACTAGGGTATGCCAATGATTGGGACAAGTCCCAACATACTCTATCTAAATGAACTTGTGAAAATAGTAGCACATTGAATAAGTCCTTATAACTTTCATAAATAATGGTACAAGACTACCAAATAACATTGAACAAGATAAGGTGAGTAATGAAATAACTAAAATCTTATTAGTTATGAAATTGACCTAGAATGGGGTGTTAAAGGAAGTGAGACAAGTCTCACTTGCACCAAAACAATTATGTTACAGATACTCACATAAGAGGGTGTTAGAAATCGTGAGACAAGTCTGATTAACAACATGATGATAATGTATGATTTAAATTTACATTCATCAAGTATAGAAAGGGATGACAAGTCAACCATTGAGCTAAGCATACCTCATACTAGAAGAAAGATTCCATTGTGTATGAGTAAACTCTAAAGGTTGTAAAGTATATAAATTGAGCTAAGCACCGATAGACTAGTAATGAGCTTGTACAAGCACATGTAAGCCACATGAGATGAGACTATCACCAAGGTGGATAAGGGTCTCTAAATTCTCCTAGTCTTTGAACTATGTCACCAGCATAGATTACAACCTAGTGGATCCACCTAAGAAGGCTCGGAAGTATTCGATTTCACTTTGGCCGGTGAACCACCTCTTTCCAGTGTGGGGAAGACACTGGATTTCATGTTAGCTCACATGATCTATGTTGGTTAAATGCTAAAGATTTCTTTAAGAAAGTAATAAAGAAAGAAAGAGAGAACTAGGAAGATGAGGGGTGTTCGGATAGGATGACCAAAGGGTGAGGTTAGACTAAGTAATGATGTAAGTCATTCTTCGTCATTGCACAGAAAGATCCCAATGGAAGTCTTAAAAGAATATCCTAAGTCAACCTAGCATGTTCAAATTGAACATGAGATCAATGAAGAAGAAATGTAAGTTCAAAGTGAACTAAGTAAGCAAAAGCATAAGAATATGAAATCATCAATGTTTGATAAGAATAAAGTTTTCATAGTTATTGGTTTATGCCAATAAAGGGAGCAAAACATAATGACTCATCAATTGGAGTATGAATATATGCTCCAACATCTTTATTTATACAAATGATCAAATAATGGGCATATCCAATAAAGATTGGCTTATAAAGACTTCATGCCCAATTTAACAACAATGGAAAGAACAACTTGTGAGTAGGGTAGTCAAATCATTTCCTTAGTCTTTTTGATTACTTACTTGATTCATTGTAGCAATGGGAATACAATGAATCATTGCACTCATAAGTAAACATAGGATCAAAGGAGATCATTGAACTACACAACAAAAAGAAGAAAAAAAAATAAACTAAGTCTGGGAGAGGGCTCTCGGCCTAAGGGGAGCAAAAATATTAAATTTTGCTTGAGTTGTTCTAAAATTATGTTCATGATTCCGAGGTCTTATGTTCATATATAAAATGAGTTGTGTGCTTTAAATGCATGAAAATATGTCATATTCATAGGATGATTCATAATAACGAATTAGGAAAGTGAAGTGACTTCACTTTCCAAAAATGACATGTTGCTATAGGAAGAGCTTTCCTTAATCATGTATAGTCTTTATGTGTTTATGTGAATACACCCATACTTAGTACAATTGTGTACTAACCCATATACAATTACTATTTCTATAGGTGCAGGTCCTTGAAGAAGATTGAAGATCAGTTGAAGCTGTTTGGACTAGTACCTCCAGACTTTGGTAGGTCCTCTTCAGTTCGAGGATGCCTACACTTTATTTTATAGCTTTAGTAGATTAGACATAGCTAGTGGACGTTGTTCCTAGCGTTTCCTTTCAAACATTTGTTCAAACTTTTGTATTAAGGCCGGTTTGGCAACTATTAATGATATAATGAATTCTTCATTTCAATTGTTCAATCTGTAAATAGATGGTTGTTTATTTTGAGGTATTAGTATATCACTCTTATGCAAGAATTATATGAAGTCTAAGTACATTTCAGTAAATTTTAAAAGTTTTAAATTTACCGCTAAATTTAGATGTATGATTGTGATGAAAGCTAAGAAGAGGCTTGTCTGCGACCTCTGAGAGGTTAACGATGCCGGTCTCATCTTGGGTCTATGACCCGGTGTGATACCTTACCATACTCACTCGGTTCTAGCCTTCGTTCTCATAGATTAAATAACATTAAGGTTCATACAAATGGGTCCCATATAAAGTTCATGACCCAATTGTAAGACCTTGGAAATAGCTTAAGTGCTCTAGAGCCTAACATGTTGGTCTTAGTATTCTAAGGTCCTAAATGTGTTTAATATGTGGTATATAGGCAGTAGCTAAAGTATTAGAGGTGTTGGAAGTCAAACGTCAAGGGATGACTAAGACTCTTGACGACTAAGTCACCAAAATGTCTCTTATGTGGTTCTATGTGTTTATGTGTGTTTCATGGTGTTTTAAGGTTCTTAATAGAGTTATTATAGAATGTATAGGCAGTGGTTAAAGTTTCGTGAAGTTTGTAGGTCAAACGACCAAGAACGTCCAACGCATTCGAAAGATGTGCCTTGAGTCGACCTTGTACGTCTAGGCGAGTTTCGTCGAGTTTTACATGTTAGTTTTGGATGAAATTCATGTGAGAGGTGTTAAATTCATAGATTATCATATTTGGGTTGTAAACGTTTGGTAAATTATCCCCAAGGACCATCAAAGGGTCCTTGAGGAAAGGACCCAAAACCTGTTGGCAGGCTGTCCCACACAGCCTTGGCGACGGAGCTGTCGACGGTCTGTCATGGCTGTGACGCCCCGTCACAAGGGTTCCGTCATGGGGGCCTTATACAAGGGTGTAGGGGGAACCCTTTTCAAGCCAAAGGAGCTTGAAATGGAGGTCCATGATGGACCGTTTCACCCGTGATGGCCCATCACAGGAAGGTCGTCATGGCCTTGTCTCCTGCGCAGAATTTTCTGTCAAGTTAGTGGTGAACTTGTAAATTCACCCCATGTCTAAATAAGAGTCTAGGCGGTTTATTAGGGGTCTTATGGGTATTTTAGATGAGTATATAAGTGTTTAACACTTAGAATAATTCATTCTTCTAAAAATCAAAACCCAAAGTCTCTAAGAAATCCCAAAACCTCCATTGAAGACTTCATTGAAGAGGCAGCTTGGTGAGGGGTTCTTGAGTGGAAATTCTTCAACAAATTGAAGAATTATGATCCTTGAGGTATGGTTTTTGATCCTTGAAACTTATTTCATCAAGGAGCCCAATTCTCAAGATGTTTTTCAAAGTTTTCTAAAGTGAATTGTCCAATTTCCGTTCTAAATCATGGGTTCTTGCATGAAACGTTTTCAATGGTTAAGATATGATATTATTGAAGTTTAATTGATGTTTTCCAATGAAATTCTCCTTGAACCCTTTATCTTCTCAAATCTCTAATTTCACTAAAATATGGGTTATGTGATTATGTCTTGAGATTGATGAATTCATGTGTATATTGCTATGGGCTTTTGATTCATGTATATATTATGTATGAATGATGTATAGGCAGTTTTTTCAATTTGATTAATTGAGTAATGAATACTCTTAGATCTATTGCATGTTAAGCTTATTGAATCGATGTGAACTTAATGCTTACAAATTCTAGTGTAGTTTTCTATGGGTTATCTATTGATGTAAGTATTGTATTCCATTGATGTATATTTTGTCTTAGATTGATAAATCTATATTGAAATGACTTAGATTCATTGAGTATTATGGTTTATCCTTTGAATTATTGTTCATGACCATGGGTAAGGGCCTTGTGATGTTGAATTAGTTGATTTGGCATTGAATTGAGGTGTGGATATGGGGATGAAGGTATGCTGCCCCGTTTTCTTTAATTTGATATTAATTATACTTTTATTCTATTGTGATTGGTATGGTCCACTTATGGTGGCGGTGTTATGTGAATTGATGTGGCCTTGTCGGCGTTACTTTATGCAATATGATGATCATGGTCTTGTCGGCATTACTTGAAGTATATGATGATTATGTGATGTATGATAATGTCTATCTATATGTGAAGGTATATGTGTTCTTATATGAAGTTATGTTAGGTTATAGGATGTTATTCCTAAGTACTTCTAGAATGACTTGTATTGTATGTTAAAGTGAAATATGTGGTGTCTTGTTTAGGTAGACTTATGTCCCTTGCTTGATGCTTATATGATCATTATTATGTGATAATTTGACTTAGTATGTTAAGAGTCTTGAATAATAATATAAGTGGGGCCTTAATGATAAGAAGGTCAAGTTTATGTGGAACCTTGAACTTAGTGGCGAGGTTATGAATTGTGAAGTAGTTAGCCGTAATGGTATCCTTCATGTTATGAGTGATGGACTTAGGGATGGTTGGCTGGAACGGCATCATATCATACCTTAGGAAAATCGCTATGAGCTTCTTGTCGCTAAAGTGAGATATGCCCTAGTGGAACTTGCCTTGGTAGGGTGAATGTAAAGGGGGTCATGAACTAGATAAGGACCTATTTATATGAACCTTAATGTGAATTAATCTATGAGAACAAAGGCTAGCACCGAGTGAGTATGAGTAAGGGGGAAGTGGATTCAATTAAATAAGAGATTGAATGCTTCGTACGCTCTTCATATTCGTTAACCATGTGCCTACATGGGATATGTCCAAGTTCTACCATTGGCAAGTAGAACAACCTCATCGAAGTAGGATAGATCTTCGGATTCCATGTCTTGCTACCGTGGTCTATGTCGGTTATTGCCTATTCTCATCATGTGGAATACCTATTAGCATTAGATAAGTTTATGAGGTTTAGGTGGTGGTATGGGACGCTATCTAGACATTGCACAATAGACTTTGAAGGTGTTATGTGGAGTTCCTAGGTCTTGTCCAAAGACCATTATATGATCTATTATGTGAGTGTCTTATGTGATACTTTATGTGAGTGTCTTATGTGATGTATGAGTCTTAATGAACTAATGAACAAATGACCTATGTTAGTAACTATGTAAATGGTTGAGTACCTAATCTAAAGTGACTTAAGCATTCCTTAGCTAAAGTGTGAGGACGACATGAAAGGATGGTCTCTTCATGTCTTATCTTTGGAAGTCTTGAGGATGACTCTAGTTAGGGAAGTTGGTTAATCTTGTTGACATGATCTAAACCTTAGGAAGTCTTAAGGACTATTTAGGTAATCTTGAAGAGGTTATTGCACTATGGACTTTATCTTCTTGATTTACTTAAGTAGGTCTTTTGATAGGCTTTGGAAGGAGAATGTCTGTGTTTAGTGAGAATGATTCTATTTGAGGTAGTCTATAGGATCTCTTTTGTGTGTGTGATAGAGATTGTATGGGCGGTCGCTCCACACTCACTCAAGTGAACCTTGGAATTGACCTTTGGTAGAGGAATCTTACATAGATGTTTATGGTTGTTTTCTAAGTGTGTATGTGACTCATCGTAGGTAATCTTAAGGGTCGTTTAGGCACATCTAGAGAGGGTGTATGGGCAGTCTCTCTTTGTGTGACTTAAGTGAATCTTAGGATGACTTTAAGTGAGGGGATTACATGCTAGGAAGACTTAGGGAGAAGGGTGAAGTGATTCACTGTAACAGTGAATATAACTCATTGTAAAGTGAGTCTTTAAGATGCTATCTTTGGTTTTATGTTATCTTATGTGTTTCTTAATTGCTAAATGATATTCTTATGTTTAATCTATGATTTCAAAATGAAAAGATGCATATTTCCAATAAAGTCTGTTATCATGATTTTACGCTTATAGCCAACTTAGTACATGTGGTTGTACTAATTCCATGCTTTATTTTCTGTCTATAGTCGTTGGTAGGTAAGGAGCTTTGGAGAAGAATACTTGGGCATTAGAAGAATCGTCCAAGTAGAAGATTTGAAGTATGTCCTCATTTGTATTGAGGGCATATATGTCATCTTATCTTTCTTTTATGAAGTATTGTAATAAGACTATGTTAGTCCTATTTTCGTATTAAAGTACTCTTGTGTATAAGATGATGAGATTGAGACTTAGCATTTCTATTACTTTTATATGAAAGAGGTTTTTAAGACTATATTATGTTTTTGTAAAAAGTTTTAATTCCACACTACTTTTCACTATGTATATGCAATGAATGATATGAATGAGGCTTGTCTTAGAACTCTGAGAGTTTGACGACGCCGGTTGCAATCCAAGATTGCACCCTATCTTCTAGGGTATGGTCTCGGGTTGTGACACCAATTACATTTACCCTACCAAAGCAAGGTCCTCTAGGGCTATCTCATTATGGCGACAAGAAGCTCATCATGAATTTTCTAAGGATTGATATGATGCCATTCCAGCAAATCAACCTTAAGTCCATCATTCATTACATGAAGGATACGTCTTTCGACTTCAAGTTTCATAACCTTACCACTTGGTTCAAGGTTTCACATAAAGGACCCTCTTATCATCTTTCAAGGTCTCTCTTAAAATTCATTTCATTTATGACTAAGACTCTTTAAGTTCCTAAGTCAAGACATCACATTATATTCATGTTTATACAAGCATCAAGTAAGGGACACAAGTCTACCTAAACAAGACACAACATACTTCCATTTAACACATATAGACTATCTTTCTTTAGACACTTAGGAATGACCCTTAACATTATTTAGTCAACCTATTAATTTATCTTAACAGCATCAACATAACCATTTTAGACTCATATAACCAAGTTAAGGACAACCATGTATCAACTCAAAGACTACACACTTAACACACTAATCATAGCATAACATGATTTCCTAGATAGTATCAATAGTCTAACACATACTTTCACATATAGGTAGATATGATCATACATCACATAATCGGCTACACATATAGCCATATAAATTCAAGTAGTGTCGACAAGGCCATGATTATCAATATACTTATAATAACGCCGACAAGGCCACATCAATTCACATAACACCGCCACCAAAGGTGGACGAAACCAATCATAACATAATTGAAGTCTAATTAACATTAAAATAAAGGATTTTGGGCAGCGTACCACCTCTTCATCCTCAACACTTCAAGCCAATTCCAAATCACCCAATTCAACATCATAAGGCCCTTACCCATGGCCATGAACACCAATTAAATACACAATTATGATCATCAATGAAATCTAAACCAATTCAACATAGATTAAACAATCTAAGACTAATTATATGACAATTGAATACAATTCTTACATCATTAGAAAGCCCATAAGAAACTACACATGAATTCATAAACATTAGACCAATATCAAGTAACCCATAAATTAGTCAAAAACTAGGGTTCATCATTTTCATGGGTTCATAGGTTAATTGAGTTAAAATCACATTAATAACCATAATTTAATCACTAAACAATGATTAAAAACCTTTAATGCAAGAACCCATGGTAGATCATGAAAAAGGTCAATTCATATTTTGAAAACTTTAGAAAACATCATTGAAAGTTGGGCTCCTTGATGAAAGGAGTTTCAAGGATCAAAAGTCATACCTCAATAATGCTAATTCTTCACTTTGATGAAGAATCCTCACTCAATTCGTCACACCAAGCTCTTCTAAGGTATTTTGGGGTTTTGATTTTTGAAGAATGAAATCTTCTAAGTGTTAATGACTTATAAACTCATATACAATACCCAATATACCCTTAGGGAACCGCCAAAGTCTATTTTTTGAAGTGGGTTGAATTTACAAGTTCACCCCTAGACTTAACAGTAAACTGCACGCAGGACTCGGCACCATCGACGGTTGGCAGTGGACGGACCGTTTGTCCACAAACGGACCGTCCTATCCTCCCGTCGATTGGTTCATCGGCTGGATGTGGATCCTCATCCTTCCCCAGACAATATCTCAACCGACGGAACCACCTATGGTCTGTCCTTTGACCTACGGACCGTCCTTTGGTCCATGGTCTGAGACAAGGTTCTGCCCATCGACGGTTGCCCATCGACGGGACGTAAGTCCACTTACGGGCCATCCTGTCCTCCTTTGATGGGTTCAGAGATCTGGGACTAGTAGCTTAGCTAATCAGGCTATGTACCTACCCACGCCCATCACCCATGACCGTCGACCAGGCCACTGGCCGTCGATTGGCTTCCGTAGGTGAGGCTGCCTTAGGCAGTTCTATCCACCGACATGGGTCCTTCCTCAAGGACACTTGGTTGGTCCTTGGGGATGTTTGCCTGGACGTTTCCAACCAAAACATGACCGTATACGAGTTTAGTACCTTTCACACGAATTTAACTTAAAATGAACACGTAAAACTAGACGAAACATGCCTAGACACACAGGGTCATTTCAAGGGACATCTTTCGAATGCCATGGACGTTCTTGAGTGTTTGATCTCCAAACTTCTCGAAACTTTACACACTACCTATACACATAATATTAACTCATTTAAGGACCATAAAACCAGATGAGACACACATAAACACATAGGCTCCCGTATGAAGAACTTAGGTGACTTAATCGTCGAACGTCTTGGTTGACCCTTGATGTTTGACTTCCTGCACCTAATACTTTAGATACTGCCTCAATACAACATTATTGACATAAATAGGACCTTAGAAGACCTTGCCAAATATTTTAGGCTCTAGTTCACCTATGTTATTTTTGGGACCTTACATTTTGCCTTGAAAATATAGAGACACTACTTGTATGGTGTGCATGTTGATGTGTTTACTGACCATAAAAGTCTTCATTACGTGTTCACACAAAAGGAGTTTAATCTTTGACGGAGAACATGGTTAGAACTTTTGAATGACTACGACATCACTGTCATTTACCACCCCGAAAAACCCAATGTGGTTGTGGATGCTTTGAGTCGTATGACTATGGTTAGTGTGTCTCATGTGGAAGAAGATAAGAAATAACTTGCGAAAGATGTTCATAGGTTGCCTCGTTTAGGTGTGCGGTTAGAAAATTTTACTATTGGTTGTTTTATGGTCCGTCTTAAATCTGAGTAATCATTAGTCGTTAAGGTGAAATCTAAGCAATATCTTGATCCACTATTGATGGTATTGAATGAATAAGTACTTGGTAAGCCCAATGAGTTATTGTACGAAGGGGGGATGGTGTTCTAAGGTACAAAGGGATATTATGTGTACCAGATGTTGAGGATTTGAGAAATCAAATTCTAGTAAAATCTCATGGTTCCCGTCATTCTACACATCCGAGTGACGCCAAAATGTATCATTACCTTGGAGAGGTCTATTGGTGGGATGGTTTAAAAAGGGACATAGCAGAGTTTGTTGCTAAGTGTCCAAATTGCCAACAAGTAAAAGTTGAGAATAAAAAATTGGGTAGTTTAACCCAAATCATGGATGTTCCTACTTGGAAGTGGGAATCCATCAATATGGACTTAGTTTTTGGGTTGCTTCTTACCCGGAGGAAAAATGATTCAATATGGGTTATTATGGATAGGTTGACCAAATCTGCCCACTTTATCCCGTTAAGTCTACATATACGGCCAAATAATATGCAAGGATCTACATTAATGAGATTGTGAGTCTTCATGGGATACATTTGTCTATCATTTCGGATAGAGGTGCCCAATGCACTTCTTCTGTTTGGAAATATTTTCAAAAGGTTTTAGATAATCAAGTGAAACATAGCACTGCTTTTCATCCTTAGAAAGATGGTCAACAGGAACGTACCATTCAAACACTAGAAGATAAGTTAAGAGCATGTGTTATTGATTTTAAGGGAAGTTGGGATGATCACCTGCCTTTGATTGAGGTCCAAAATAGTAAAAAGTCTTTAAATTGGTAATATAGTATAACGAATCCAAATGTCGGTTACCGACTCCCCAAGGACCGCCCGAGGGGCCTTGAGGAGGACTCAAACCTTTGAGATCAAGCTACCAAAGCTTCTTGCGACAACCAAGAATGTGAAGTCCATTGCGCGTCTCGCAGCCCTCACTGGCTATGAAAATTTTGCCTCGTGATGCGGGGCCTTCATGATGCTCACTGCCTTGACCCAAATTTTACAAAAAAAGAATTGAAATTGGCGCGCGATGTGCAGACACTTCTCAGATTCGTCCTCATCGTTTTAAAGTCAATTTAACTTCACGAAAAGACCCAATTAAGTGAGGGGTATTTTGGATAATTTAGGGGACGAGTTTACAGTGGTTTTCTTCCATTTTGAAACCATTTACACGAACTCATAATCAGATTTACCAAATCACTCTCATCTCTTTCAAAACTCTCTCTCTATTCAACCACCATTGAAGAACAAGAAAGCTTGAGGAAGAAGACAAAGTCTCCAAGGTTTTCATTCAAAATTCTTGGATTAATTCATCAATAATGTATGGGTTCTTCACTCAGGGGATTCCTTTCCCCAAGAAGTCTTTTCAAAGTTATTACTAAGCAATTCAATTCCTAGGGTTTTTACTCTACCAATGGGTTTTCTTCCAAAAATGAGATTTATGACTAATGATGAAAAACTATGATTTTCTATGGTTAATTAAGTATGTATTTGTTGGCTAATTGATATGTAATGTTGGGTTTTCATGTGAAGCATGTTCCTTATCTAAATAATGGATTCGGTTATGTTATATCTATTACTTAATGTCATGTAAATGTTGGGATTGGAACTATTGCTTGAATGAATTCTTAAATAAGCCCTTTCCCTTATCCCTCACTATGAATTGGTCTTGTACATGACTAGAATTGTTTTGATTATATATGTTATTGTGAAATTAACAATATTATTGAATTGTTGTGTTGAATTGAATATAATTTCTTGATGAAGATTATTGGAAGCAATAGGCAAGTCTTCTAAAGTCATGATTTATCTATTATGTTGATGTTGGCCTATACATTGATGTAGCTATGAAATTGAAGTATGTATGATTTTTCTATGCATATATGTTGGCCTATGAATATGTTAAATGTTGATCATGTTATGGATATGATAATGCAAGTTGATGATGTTTATCTTGTATGCCTTAGACACTAAGATTATGATATGTTAATTTCACAAATAAAGGTTGTGATGAAAGGGAATTCTCATATAAACCTAAAGAGATTATGATCATGTTTATACAAGGAATTAATATCCTATGGCCTATGATAAGTTTAATGATAAATGATAACTTAAAGGTTATTCAAAAAGGTACTTTAGCTTAGCACCGGTGAACTAGATACGGTAGGTGTCCCTTCCCTAGTTGGAAGGTAGGTTCACAATGAATCTCATGAGATAGAGGCTTCCATTAAATGTGGAACTATGGGTTTCTAATATATCACCTAAATCTTAAACTATGTTGCCTTCATAGGAATACTAGCTAGTGGATCAACCTAGAATGCTATGTTCATGTTTTGGTTCTACCTTTGCAAGTAGACCACCTTTTTTTGGTGTGGGGTTTCATGACACCATATTCCATGTTTAGGTCACATGGTCTAAGGTTGGTTAAGGAGATTGTTCCCTCTAATAAAATGAAATACAAGTAAATGGCATTGACTAGGGTGACTTAAGGAGTCTACTTAGTATAGGTAGGGGTATGGAACTCTAGGTAGACATTTCACAAGTCAATTCTGAGGGATGTCCTAGGAGATTGTTCTTTTTTAATATGAATATGAAATGTATAATGCTTATGATATACGATGTTGCTCTTATATGATGTTTGTTATGTTGATGAATATGTAATGGTCTATATTGCTACATGTGATGGTGACTATTTATAATATAAATTGTATGAAGCAAAGCATTACTTATGGTCTCCTATCTTGTTTACTTGTTCATTTGGGGTTATGGGGCTTCACATGAGCATTTCACTTATAGGCTTGGTATGGGATCATTGGTTAGTGTTGTATGTTATATTGATATGAACAATTGAACATAAAATGTTAATATGACTTTATGATGATATGTCTTTGGTTATGATCATGCTTTATGTTGTTGTGATCCTTATCTTGTATGTTCTATCTTGTATGTGCATTAAAGGATTTCAACTGACTTAGCATGTTTTCTAAAAAATGATCATTTTTCATGCATGTCCTTAAATAATTATGTGCATATACCCATTCTTAGTACATGTGGCGAACTAACCACTATACTTTATATAACTACAAATGTATGGTCCGGCGATTGAAGATTTAAAAGGTTGATTAAAGAACCTTGGAACTCTTTTCTCCAAGTGTTGGTAGGTACTCATGTTCGGGGATGCTATCATTTCATTATTCTAGCTATGAAGATTGTAGTAGATTAAGAGATACTCTTTTATTCAATTTTATCATTGGATTCTATTTTAGTAAGGCCTATATGACATTTTGACATTGTATTGGCTAAGTCCAAGACTCGTATTCTTAGATGGTTTTTCTATGAGACAGTTGTTAGACTATCGTATGTGTGTTATAAAGTTTCTAAGCGAGAAGTATTAGTATACCTCACATAGTATGTAAAAGTTTTTAATTTTTCCGCATTTTAACCTATTATATGTTAAGATGAATGCTAAGGGCTTTTCTGGGTCCTCTTAGAGGACGATGATGCCGGTCACATCTGGGGTACTCTCCAGTTGTGACAGTAAGGTTGTAGATATTCCTATATTTTCCTTCAATTCTTACTCAATATTGAAACTAAAGATGTTCCTAAGTAGATTGTTAATGTTAAAAATCTTGCTTAAAAGGAAAAGTTGCATGTTCTCCATATGTTCTGCATGCCTTAAATACTATGTTATGCATATTATGAAAGGTCATTATTGTATGAAAAAGGAAATTTTGATAAATTTGCATGTTGCTGATGTTGTTGGGCATCCTTACATGATAAATGTGCTATGTGATTTCATCAGATAGCTTAATGAGCATGGTTGATGTTACTCATATTGTGTGGTATTTTGGTCTCACTATGAGAAATTGAGTCTCCTTTAAATAATAAAAGATGAGTCTCTTTAAAAATGTGTGACCTTTGAGATTTGGGGAGTGAAACTATAGGCTCTCTCTTGAGAAGTGATGGTTCGTCTAGCCCTATGTATTTGGGTGTGCTTATGAAGTGTAATAAATTTCTATAAATGATGCATGTTTATGAAAGCTAGTGATGTGCTAGAAATTGAAAACTTTAAATTTACATCCTAATGTGGGATTTGCTTGGTGTGAACTACCATGTTTATTTCATAACGAAGGAAGTATAAGAATAATGTTGTTTGGAGTAAAGAAATCCTCCTTAATATGAATTAACCTCTATGCATTGCTTTTATATGAACTCTATGATGCCATGTGTATATGTTGTGACTAGGATAAATTAGTGCCTCCTTGAACATAGCTAAGCATGTTAATGTCATATATGACCTTGATGATATTATATCTAGACTATAATATTATACTTGATCTACATTATTCATGATTCTTGTGCAACTGAATGAATTGTTGAAATTTTCTCATGAGTTGAAGTGTGGATTATACCTAAGTGTGCAATTGAAATCCATAGTATGTCTAACCTTGTAATGAAATAATGAACGTGCCTAAAGTTGGAGAAGGTAGTTCCTCCAAATGACAATGAATATGAAGAAATATGAATGCATGAAAAGGATTATTGAAGTAGTCCATGTTTGATTATGTTGCTTTGAATGCTTGTTAGTATGAAGTTGGTGTCCCATGTATGTTTGGTGCATAGACTATTATGTGATAAAATATTGAAGTGTTATGAGCTGCTATAAAGTCATTGAGTCCTTGGAAGTTTTTAAAATGTTTCAAGTGTCATTCGAGGACGAATGTTTTCCAAGTGGGGGAGTATTGTTACACCCTCAAAATTAACTAAGGTAGGTAGAGCCTCACATGTTCCTAAAAAGGTTAATGACATGTTAATAAAGTGTTTACAGCTTGTAAAATAAATTTGAAGAGGTTTTGTGGTCCAACGTCCATGAACGTCCAAGACGTTCGAAAGACAGTCTTTAGACTTGCTAGTGTGTCATTAACTATTAGACTTGTTTTTATGTGTTGTTTGGATTCTAAAAACAGTAGAGGTGAACCAAGTGTGTTAACATACGACTCCCCGAGGACCACCCTAAGGTTCCTTGAGAAGGACTTAAACGTTTGACAAGGAAGATGCCCAATGCAGCGAACAGAACCAAGAAGTGAAGCCCACCTTGCCTCGCGCGCATGGAACTTGGTCTGCCTTTGCGTCGCGCGAGCTACACTTGTATTACTGCCTGAAAAATTATGCAAGATTTGGGGCTGCCTCCGGGACGCGCAACCACTTCTTAGAATTGGTTGCATCGTTTTAAATTCAAGTTTGACACGTCTAAAACTCCCAATAAGTATGGGGGTGTTTTGGTAACTTTGGGAGAAGTTTATAAACTGTTTTTAGGACCTATTTAACCCATTTCCCAAGTAAAAACCCCAACACCCATTAAGAAATAAAAATCCCCAAAATTCACTTCTCTTCCAAAACCCCCAAAAGGTCCATTGAAGACCAAGCTCAAGAACAAGCTAGGGAGGAGGATTCTTGGAGATTTATACTCAGATTTTAGTGGTCTTTCTATTGAAAAAGATATGGTAATCATTCATCCATATATATCCATTCATCTATGGAGTCCTTTCAATGATTTTCAAAATATGATTCTAAGTCACAAATCCTATCTTTCAATCTAGCCATGGCTTCTTTCTCAAATTGATTTCAAAAGCACTCTAATGATGAATATATGTTTAGCTACTGATTTTATTATGAATTTCTATCCAATTTTATGAATAACCCATGATCCTCCTAATTTCTCAAATTCGCCTATAATACGGGTCTTGTGAACTTAATTTCCTGTTTATAGAATTGTGATTACATTGTATTGAATTGCTTATTGCTATTACTATCGATATCAATTGAATATTAACTGTGACAATAATCAAATATGATCATTATCTTGGAGATTTGGTAAGTTTACCTATCCTTTAAATATCTTAGAATGTATATTGAGTTGTGTTGATTTGTAAGGTCCACTTAAGGTGGCGGTGTTTACATTCTTGTACATGTTTATGTGTCATGATCATGACCTTGAAGGCATTTGATATGAGATTAATTGATATAATGATTTAATATTTAGGAAATTGAAAGATTTATCCTTGATTCAAATATCATGTTCCAATTGACGTTATATGAAGTATATGAACAACTCTCCAAACTAGGTTTATGACGTAGAGGTTGGATGATGTTATATGTACATGTGTGATGATCATGTTAGTGTTAGGTGTGGTCTATAAAGCTAATAATGATGAATATCCTTGTAGCATTACCCCTACCTATACGAACCCTATATGAATGTGTGATCAAAGTATGCTAGGAGTCTTCTATTCTATTGTTGAATATGTACTTGCAACCTAATATGTAATGTGAGTGTGTGTAGTCAATAATCTTTAATACTCTAGACGTGTTTGACTCAAGACATTAAGGATGTAGTACATGTGTTGTGATCTTTGAAGGGTGGTCTCCTCAATGTTATGTGATAGCCATTATGTGATCATTTTGACCAATATACACATACATGATGCATATCTATGAGAAGGATTGATTCACGATGACTCAGGAAAGGGTAGTTCTCCGATGCATCATTACCTTTTTCTATGCATGTAAAGTATATGATTAATGAAGTTTTGAACATGTGTGCCTAAAGGTGTTTGTGTGAAGGTAGATCTCACATATATATACACACATATGAATGTATGAATGAAGTATGTAAATTGTAGTCTAATTAAAAAGTGAGTATCTTGAAAGGTATTACTCAATTGTACTATAAACTAGACTATAGTATGAATATGATATGATTATGTGAAAGGGCATTCTCACATAATTTAGGGTCTATTATGAAAGGACATTCTCATCTTAGAATCCTTTGAGCTATAAGAAGTATGAATGAGAAAGTTCGTAGCGCATTCTTTATGATTAAATGCTTTAAAAGCTTAAATATATTTTAAAAAGGGAGTTAGAGCGTACAACCAAGTGCACATAACAAATGAAAGTGGGATATTCATGTTAGTAACTCCGTGTTCCCACAAGAGAACCTTCACGTTTAGAAAGTCCGGGTTCCCAACCTAGATGTTGTCTCATGAGATGGAAACCTCCACATTAGAAAGTCAAAGTTTTCTAGAAGCACTTTCCTTGTTCCATAACTAAGTGCCCCCTAGGTTATAGCTTGTGGATTACTCCTAGATAGGTATGTACCAAAGTTCCTACCTTGGAAAGTAGTACCCTCTCTTTTTGGTGTGGGAGTAGAACACCAGATTAAATGTATCTCACATGGTCTATGTCTATTATGGCTATGTCTCCCGAAGGTTAAGAAATGAACTAAGATAAGAATATGAATTCTAATCAAATACCTTGAGATGTATACTTAGTATAGGGAGGACACAATACCAGAGTGAAGGTAAGCCTATCATTCAATATTTAGAAGCTTCTTTCACATGCCTCCGACCACTCAAATTTCACACTCTTTTGGGTCAGGGTAGTCAAAAGAGATGCAATGGACGCAAAAATATCCACAAATCTCCTATAGTATCAGACTATACCTAAGAAACTCTTAATGTCGGTTGGAATCAATTGTGTAAGCCAACTTTTCACCACCTCGTTTTTTCTTGGTTCAACCTCAACTCCCTCACTAGAGATGATATGACCAAGAAACTCGACCGACCTCAGCCAAAACTCACATTTTCTATACTTGGCAAATAGTTGGTTTTCATTAAGCACTTATAATACCATCCTCAAATGGTACATGTGTTCACCCTCATTTTTTGAATATACCAAGGTGTCATCAATGAAGACAATGACAAATGAATCTAGGTAACTTCAAAACACCCTATTCATGAGGTCCATAGAAGTTGTCGGGGCATTAGTGAGACCAAACGACATTACTAGAAACTCATAGTTACCATATCTAGTTCAAAATGTCATTTTTGGTATATCCTCACCTCTCACCCCAAGTTGGTGATACCCCAATCTCAAGTGAATCTTAGAAAAGTTGCTTGCCCCTTGGTGTTGATCAAACAAGTCGGCAATATGAGAGAGATGATACTTGTTCTTAATGGTGACTTTATTGAGTTGGATATAATCAATGCACATTCTAAGGAACCGATCCTTCTTCTTCACAAACAATACAAAAGCACCACATGGAGAAATACTAGGTCTAATGAAGCCTTTGTCTAGTAAGTCATTGAGCTGAGCCTTCAACTCTTTCAATTCGGCTGGATCCATCCGATAAGGAGGAATTGAAATGGGGTTGGTATTCGGTAGTAATTCAATACCAAAATCAATCTCCCGATTGGGAGGGATTCCAGGAAGGTCATTGGGAAAGACCTCCGGAAATTCCCTCACTACGGTTACTAACTCAATGGGAGGATTTTTGGAGTCTAAATCTTTGAATGTTACAATATGGTATAAACACCCTTTTGAGATAATCTTACAAGCCTTTACATAAAAAATGATACGGCCTCTAGGAATATAATTCCCCCCCCCCTCCTTCCATTCTAAGACGGGTTTATGAGTCGTATTGAACTTTAAAACTCTTGTTCTACAATCTATGGAAGTAAAACAATCATGCAACTACTCCATTCCCAAAATGACATCAAAATCTACCATATCAAGTTCTACTAATTCAACATGAGTAACTCTATTGGGCAACATTATAGGACAATTTCTATATAACCTCTTTGCAATCACCGACTCCCCTACCGGGCAAGTTACCATAAAAGGTTAATTTAGTAGATCAGGCAAAATATCAAACTTTCTAGCTATCAAAAGAGTAACCAAAGATAATGTATCACCCGGATCAAGTAATGAATATACATCAATAGAGAATACTCGTAACGTATCGGTGACAACATTGGGAGAACTCTCTTTTTTCACCCCTAGAGCGAAGAGAATAAAAGTGATTTTTTATTAGAGCATAAACATTATTAACCACTTGCTTGAGATTTACCACTCCCCTTGTCTTGCCCCTTCATATTAGGGCAATCTTTAACCTTCTGGACACTCTTTCCACATTCAAATGAATTGTCCGTCCCAACAAGGCACTCACCAAAATGCTTCTTACCATACTTTCCACAAGTTGGCTTCTTACTTGGTGAACTAGTACCTCTTCCCTTTTGAGACTTAGGGTTAGACACCCTATCATCACGAGCCTTGGGAAATTTAGAGAGAACTTGATTGGAGAACCTCTTCTAGAATCTAGTCTTGTCCTAAACACTTTGAAGAACCACCTTCATAAGGCTTGGCTCTCATTGCCTCCCTATTCTTCTTCCTTAGCCTAATTTCTTCTACTTGTTGAGCATGAACCATTATAAGAGAGGTATTTATATTATCATGAAGCATAGCAGAACAATATTCTTCTACCAAGTCTTCGGACACTCCTATAAGAAAATGACTCATCTCATCCCTTGGGTTTGACACCAAGGATGGAGTATACTTGGACAACTTAGTAAACTTCAAGGTGTAATCAAGTACACTAATACCTCCTTGATGAAGGTTGATGAATTCTTCCACCTTAAGTTCCCTCAACTCTCTAGGAAAGAACTGATCAAGGAAGTCCTTCTTGAAAATCTCCCAAGTCACCGGACCACCCCTTAGTGCCCTATTATCCCTCCATTGTGTATACCAAGTTTCGGCCACATCTTTGAGTTGATATTCCACCAACTTGGCCTTATGAATTGAAGTCACACCTATAGAAATGAGGATCTTATAGAGCTCATCTAGGAAATCTTGAGGGTTTTCATCCACTTTTGAACTGAAGAACATAGGTGGCTTCATCCTAGTAAAGTCTCTCAAACGAGAAGCCATAGTGCTAGTATGCTGAGGAACTCGGGGTCCAACCTCCCTATTCACTTGAGCCGTCATGGCTTGGACTTGAGAAGTGACGACATTAGCTTGAGAGGTCATGGCTTGGGCCAAATTGAGAAAAGCCGATGTGACACCGTTAAATATCTTAGGTGAAACTACAGCCTATCATGTTTTACTGAGGGTCTAAGGTCCTAAAATTTCTTATAATGTGGTAATGCGGCAGTGTCTAAAGATTTAGGTCAATTGGAAGTCAATCTTCAAAGGACGACCAAGACGTTTGACGACTAGTCACCTATGTGCCTCGTGTATTGTTATGTGCTTATGTAAGTGTGTCATGAGCTTATGAGGTCTTTATATGAATTATTATAGTGTGTATAGGCAGTGTGTCAAGTTTCATGAAGTTTAGAGGTCAAACGTCCAAGAATGTCCATGACGTTCCAAAGGTTTTCCTTGAAACGACCTTGTGTGTCTTAACATGTTTTGTCAAGTTTTGTAATTTTGTTTTGGGTGAAATTGACATGAGATGCCTTAAACTCATATATGAACATATTCAGGTTGTTTATGTCTGGTAAAACATACCGAATGACCAACCAATGGTCCTTGAAGAAGGATCCAGCTAGGTGGCCAAAACTGCCTAAGGTAGTCCCACCTATGGAGGTCAATTGATGGCCGGTAGCCTGGTCAACGCCCCCTAGGTGGAGGGCATCGGTCAAGACTTAGGTGTGGGAGACTCAGCTTCAAATGTTCAGCCTCTGACCCAAAACAGGGACCAACAGGAGAGTCCATTTGTTGGGAGACGACCTGTCAATGATCAGGCATAGGTGAAGTCTGCAATTTCGCAACTTCACTGTTAAATGCAAGAGTGAATTTGTAAATTCACTGCACGTCCATGTAAGACCTCCAAAATGACTTAGGTTACCTAAAGCCTAACATGTTTATATTGATGGTCTAATGTCCTAAATATGTTTAATATATGGTATAGAGACAATATCAAAAGTATTAGAGGTGTTGGAAGTCAAACGTCAAGGGACGACTAAAACGTTCGACGACTATGTCACCTAAATGTTTCCTATGTGGTTCTATGTGTTTATGTGTGTTTAATGGTGTTTTAAGGTTTTTAATTGAGTTATTATAGCATGTATAGTCAGTGTGTCAAGTTTCGAGAAGTTTGGAGGTCAAACGTCCAAGAACGTCCAAGGTGTTCGAAAGATATGCCTTGAATCGACCTTGTGTGTCTATGCATGTTTCGTCGAGTTTTATGTGTTTGTTTTGTATGAAATTTATGTTAGAGATGTTAAACTCATAGACGATTGTATCTGGGTTAGAAACGTCCGGGAAATTATCCCCTATGATCATTCAAGGGTCCTTGAGGAAGGACCCAAAATTAGTGTGCCTGTTGTCCCAGGAAGACCTTGGTGACGGAGCAGTCAACGGCCCGTTGGCCTGATGATGCCCCGTCAAGGGTCCCGTCATGGGGTACTTAACCAAGGGTGAAGTTTGGAACTTTGGCCAGCCACTGTAGCCACCAACAGAGGGCTGTGACGCCCCGTCAAGGCCAGCCGTCGCACGCACTTGTGTTCCTGCGCAGGCTGCTGTCCACTTAGGGGTGAATTGGTAAATTCACCCCACTTCCAAATAAGAGTTTAGGCGATTTTTTAAGTTTTTTTGGGTATTTTAAATGAGTATATAAGTGTTTAACACTTAGAATAATTCATTCTTCCAAAAACAAAACCCCAAAGTCCCTAAGAAATCCCAAAGACTCCATTGAAGTCCAAATTGAAGAAGCAGCTTGGTGTGGCATTTTGATTGGAAATTCTTCATCAAAGTGAAGAATTATAATCCTTGAGGTATGGCTTTTGATCATTGAAACTTATTTAATCAAGGATCCCAACTCTCAAGATGTTTTTCAAAGTTTTCTAAAGTGAATTGTCCAATTTCGGGATTCTACCATGGGTTCTTGCATAAATGATTTCTAAACATTGAATTATGATCTAATTGATGTTGTATTGATGATTTTAACATAAATTACCAATCAACCCATGTAAATTGATGAACCGTAGTTTTTGACTACTTATTGGGTTACTTGATATTAAGCTAATATTGTTGAATTGTTATGTAGTTTCTTATGGGCTTTCTAATGATATAAGTTATATTCAATTGATATATAATTGATCTTAGATTGTTAAACCTATATTGAATTGATGTAGATTCATTGAGTCTTATGGTTATTGCTTTGAATTATTATTCACGGCCATGGGTAAGGGCCTTGTGATGTTGAATTGGTTGATTTGGCATTGAATTGAAGTGTGGATGAGGGGATGAAGGTATGCTGCCCCAGTTTCTTTAACTTGATATAAATTATACTTCGATTCTATTGTGCTTGGTATGGTCCACTTATGGTGGCGGTGTTATGTGTTTTACTTGCAATTGACGTGGCCTTGTCGGCGTTACTTTATGCAATATGATGAGCATGGCCTTATTGGAAACTACTTGAAGTAATGTGGCTATTTGTGTAGTTGATTATGTGAAGCATGATATTATCTATCAAAATGTGAAGTCTTATTTGTGTTCTTTTACTTATGTTGCGTTAAGTGATCATCTTAGACTATGACTTTGACATTATGAGTATAGTGTTAGGGTTAAGTCTTGGTTATTCTTACTTGACATTTTGAGTCTATGTGGAGTACATTATTAATGTTATGTTGATATATAGGATGACTTGAAGATGTTAGATTGTTTCTGGGTGTTTCTAGAATGACTTGCATTATGAGTTCAAGTGAAGTATGTGATGTCTTCTCTTTGTTGACTTGTATATCTTGCTTGATGCTTATATGAATATGATTATGTGATGATTTGACTTGGTAAGTTAAGAGTCTTGAATGTGTGAATGACAAGTGACCTTGAATGATGAAAAGAAGGTATTTATGTGAAACCTTAAAACCAATGGTAAAAGTAATGTAAATTGAAGTCGAACACCGTAAGGGTATCCTTCATGTGGGATGATGGACCTAGGTTGATTGGCTGGAACAACATCATATCTCCCTAGCAAAAGTCATACTGAGCTTCTTGTCGCCATTGGAAGAAAATCCCTAGAGATCCTCTTTGGTAGGGTAAATGTAATTGGGTTATGAACTAGATATGGAACCCTATTGTATGAACCTTAATGTGAATTAATCTATGAGAACAAAGGCCAGCACCGAGTGAGTATGGTAAGGGAAGTAGTTCTAGTTAAGCATGATACTAGAATACAAAGAAACCCTTCATATTCTTTAACCATGTGCCTACATGGGATATGTCCAAGTTCTACCATTGGCAAGTAGAACAACCTCATCGGAGTAGGATAGAATTCCGGATTCCATGTCTTGCTACCATGGTCTATATCGATCATTGCATATTCTCATCATATGGTATACTTGCTAGCATTAGAGAAGTTCTATGAGGTCTAGGTGGTGGTATGAGACGCTATCTAGACATTGCACAATAGGCTTTGAAGATGTTAATGAGAGTCCCTAGGTCTTCTCTAAGACCATTACTTGAATGTCCTTATGTATTGTATGAGTCTCTTAATGAATTAACGAATAAATGGATTAATGAATTAATGAACTAATGACTTACATTATGAATTATGTAAGTGAATAAGTACCTAATCTAGAGTGGCTTATGGATTCTTTAGTTAAATTGTGAAGAGGGCATAAAGGATGATTTGTTCATGGCTTACCTATAGAAGACTTGAGAATGACTCTAGTTAGGGAAAAGGTTTGATGTTGTTTACATGATCTAAGCTTTAGGTAGTCTTAAGGACTATTTAGGTAATCTTGAGGAGGTCAATTACGGACATTATCTTCTTGATTTACTTAAGTAGGTCTTTTGATAGCCTTTGGAAGGAGAGTGTCCTATCATATAAGTGTTAGTGTGTTTAGTGAGAATCATTCTATTTTAGGTAGTCAATAGGATCCCTTGTGTGTGTGTGATAGAGATTGTATGGGCGGTCACTCCACACTCACTAAAGTGAACCTTGGAAATCATCTTTGGTAGATGAATCTTACGTTGATGTTTATGATTGCTTTGTAAGTATGTATGTGACTCATCATAGGTAATCTTAAGGGTCGTTTACGCACATCTAGAGAGGGTGTATGGGAGGTCTCTCTTTGTGTGACTTAAGTGAATATTAGGATGTCTTTAAGTGAGGGAATTACATGCTAGAAGTTGAGTTTTTAGAGGATTTAGCAATTCACTGTAACAGTGAATTAATTCACTGTACAGTGAATATACTTCACTGTAAAGTGATCTTTAAATTGGATATTGTTGATTCATTATTATCTTATCTGTTTGTAAATTGATTAATGATATTATTATGATTAAAATATGATTTATAAAATGAAAAGATGCATATTTCCAATAAAGTCCATTTTTCATGATTTTTATGCATAAGGCCATACTTAGTACATGTGGTTGTACTAATTCGATGCTTTATTTTCTATATATAGTTCTTAATAGGTGAAGAGCTTTTGGGAAGTGAAGACTTGGACATAGAAGATCGTTCAAGAGAAGTTGAAATGTGTTCTCATTTGACTCGACATTATATATGTCTTTTATGTTTTCATTGAAGTATTGCAATAGACTATGTATTTCTATTTTTCAGATTGAAGTATGGGCCGTGTCCCAAGTATTCTTGTGTCTTAAGATGATGAGATTGAGACTTAGTATTTCCTATTACTTTTATATGAAAGATATTTTTAAAGACTATGTTATATTTTGTGAAAAGTTTTAATTCCACACTACTTTTCATTATGTATATGCGATGATTGATATGAGAGGCTTGTCTTAGACCTCCGAGAGGTCGACGACGCCGGTTACAATCCAAGATTGTACTCTAACTTCTAGGGTATGGTTTTGGGTTGTGACAAGCTTTGTATCAGAGCATAGGTTGGTGAAAGTGGTCTTAGGAATCAAAAAGTCTCATCAAGTCACGTCTAGTAGAATCTTGACCATCGGTGTGAGTCGCGACACATCTATGAGCAAGAGGCTATAGGAAGATAGAGTTTCCCTTCTTTTCTACTACTATGTCGTGCGGTAGAGTAAATGTTATGATTATCCTTCTTATGTGTTTCCTTGTGTTTCTATTAGATGAATACTAGAAGGATGGCCGCTAGAAGGTTGGAAGAGAAGATGGTGAATGAGGAGATTCCTCCTCAAGTTGAGAAAGTTCCTCAAGGTGCTAAAGTTCCTCCACAAGGTGATCACGTTCCTAATGTGGGTGGAGGTAATGAGGTTCCGGTGGTTCATCCGGAGTTGACTACTCAAGAGATTAGTGAGGCTTTGATGGCTTTAGCTCAAGCCGTAACTACTCAAATCAATTTGAGTATGATGCCTAGGGTTGTGGAGAGCCCTATGACTTCTAGGTTGAGAGACTTTGTGAGGATGAATCCTCCTATATTTCTTGGCTCCAAAGTACATGTGGATCCCCAAGAGTTCCTTGTTGGTGTGTACAAGGTGTTGAGTGCTATGGGGGATACATCTAGGGAGAAGGCGGAGTTAGCTTCATAACAATTGAGGGATGTGTCTCAAATTTGGTTTACTCAATGGAAGGACAATAGGCCAGAGGAAGCGGGTCCTATTGAATGGGAAGAGTTTAAGGAAGCTTTTCTAGGCAAGTACTTTCCTAGAGAAATGAGAGAGGTTAAGGTGGAGGAGTTTATTAATCTCAAGCAAGGCAATATGAGTGTTGAGGAGTACTCTTTGGAATTCTTGTCTTTGTCTAGGTATGCACCTTCTCTTGTGTCAAATCCAGGAGATGAAATGAGTCGCTTTGTTACCGGGGTAGCTGACATAGTAATGGAGGAATGCCGTACGGCTATGCTACATGATGATATGACGTTAGCTAGACTCATGGTGTATGCACAAGCTATTGAAAAGTCTAAACTTAAGAGAATGTCTAGAAACTTGAAAAGAAGTGGTGCAAGTGATGAAGGGCAGCCTAGGTTCAAAAAGAGGGCTCAAACTCAAGAGGGATCTAGTGTTCCTAGGGTGAAATTTGAGAAAGGAGGTGGTTCTCGAAATGAAAAAAATACTTGTGCCAATTGTGGCAAGAAACATTTTGGTGAGTGTCTTTTGGATACCGGTAGTTATTTTGCATGTGGAAAAAGTGGGCATAAGGTTATAGATCGTCCAATGAGTGCGTCTAGGGGTAGAGATGATAAGCAAGCTGCCCTTAATGCTCCAAAGGAAGATGCTCCAACAAAGAGGCGTTTCTATGCACTCCGTATTAGAGTTGAGAAGCCGGGTGATGATGATGTTGGTAAGTTCTCTTTCTTTTGTTAAGATATGAGTTCCTTCTAAGTGGGGGAGTATGGTTTGTAGATGGGATAGAATTCCTTGAATTGTTGCATGTGCATGATGTTTAGGAGTTTGGTTGAAATTGAATTTAATCAACTTGTTGCAATTTGTGTTTTATTGAGTTATGATCATATTATAGGGTATGTTTATATGATGTTACTTTGCATATTAGCATGTTTATATCATGAATTACCTTAAATGTGCATTTTTGAAAATTTTGGTAACATTCACTGTAGCATTAAGACAGTCACTGTAATATTTTTGCAAAATTGACTATTTGATTCGTTGGTCTAAAATTGTTGTAATGTGGTTAAAACTTATGTGTATGAGTATAATATTGCATATAAAATGAGTTTATGCTATTTGGATTGAAGCATGTGAGTTTCATAGCATAATGAGTTATAGAATTATATTCTAGTTTCTTGTTGTGTTGTGAATCTCTTGATTATGTGGAGTAGATGTTTTCTTCTTGGTTATGTGTTGTATGTTTTGATTATGTGCTGTTAGTTGAGTCTCTAATCTTGGAAATGTTCGGAGAGTGGCAAGTGTCATTCGAGGACGAATGTTGTCCAAGTGGGGGAGATTGTAAGACCTCAAAAATGACTTAAGTTAAATAGAGCCTAACATGTTTATATTGATGGTCTAAGGTCCTAAATATGTTTAATATATGGTATAGAGACAGTAGTAATAGTATTAGAGGTGTTGGAAGTCAAACGTCAAGGGACGACTAAGACGTTCGACGACTAAGTCACCTAAATGTCTCCTATGTGGTTCTATGTGTTTATGTGTTTTTAATTGTATTTTAAGGTTCTTAATTGATTAATTATAGCATTTATAGTCAGTGTGTAAAGTTTCGAGAAGTTTGGAGGTCAAACGTCCAAGAACGTCCAAGGCGTTCAAAAGATATGCCTTGAATCGACCTTGTGTGTCTATGCATGTTTCGTCGAGTTTTATATGTTCATTTTTTATGAAATTTATGTGAGAGGTGTTAAACTCATAGAGGATCGTAGCTGGGTTAGAAACGTCCGGGAAATTATCCCCAAGGACCATTCAAGGGTCCTTGAGGAAGGACCAAAAATCAGCGTGCAGGCTGTCCTACGCAGACCTTGGTGACGGAGCAATCAATGGCCCGTTGGCCTGATGACGCCCCGTCGAGGGTCCCATCATGAGGTAATTAACCAAGGGTAAAGTTTGGAACTTTGTCCAGCCACTTTATCCACCAACGGAGGGCTGTGACGCCCCGTCGTGGCTGTGATGCCCCGTCAAGGCCAGGCGTCGCACGCACCTGTGTTCCTGCACAGGCTGCTGTCCACTTAGGGGTTAATTGGTAAATTGACCCCACTTCCAAATAAGAGTTTAGACGGTTTTTTAAATTTCTTTTGGCTATTTTAAATGAGTATATAAGTGTTTAACACTTAGAATAATTCATTCTTCCAAAAACAAAACCCCAAAGTCCCTTAGAAATCCCAAAGACTCCATTGAAGTCCAAATTGAAGAAGCAGCTTGGTGTGGAGTTTTGAGTGGAAATTCTTCATCAAGTGAAGAATTATCATCCTTTAGGTATGGCTTTTGATCCTTGAAACTTATTTCATCAAGGAGCCCAACTCTCAAGATGTTTTCAAAGTTTTCTAAAGTGAATTGTCCAATTTCGGGATTCTACCATGGGTTCTTGCATAAATGATTTCTAAACATTGAATTATGATCTAATTGATATTGTATTGATGATTTTAACATAAATTACCTATGAACCCATGTAAATTGATGAACCATAGTTTTTGACTACTTATTGGGTTACTTGATATTAAGCTAATATTGTTGAATTGTTATGTAGTTTCTTATGGGCTTTCTAATGATATAAGAATTGTATTCAATTGATATCTAATTGATCTTAGATTGTTAAACCTAGATTGAATTGATGTAGATTAATTGAGTCTTATGGTTATTGCTTTGAATTATTGTTCATGACCATTGGTAAGGGCCTTGTGATGTTGAATTGGTTCATTTGGCATTGAATTGAAGTGTGGATGAGGGGATGAAGGTATGCTGCCCCATTTTCTTTAATTTGATATTAATTATACTTCGATTCTATTGTGCTTGGTATGGTCCACTTATGGTGGTGGTGTTATGTGTTTTACTTGCAACTGACGTGGCCTTGTCGGCGTTACTTTATGCAATATGATGAGCATGGCCTTATTGGCAACTACTTGAAGTAATGTGGCTATTTGTGTAGTTGATTATGTGAAGAATGATATTATCTATCTACATGTGAAGTCTTATGTGTGTTCTCTGACTTATGTTGCCTTAAGTGATCATGTTAGACTATGACTTAGACATTATGAGTATAGTGTTAGGATTAAGTCTTGGTTATTCCTACTTGACATTTTGAGTCTATGTGGAGTACATTATTGATGTTATGATGATAAATAGGATGAATTGAAGATGTTAGGTTGTTTCTGGGTGTTTCTTGAATGACTTGCATTATGAGTTCAAGTGAAGTATGTGATGTATTGTCTTGGTTTACTTGTATATCTTTCTTGATGCTTATATGAATATGATTATGTGATGATTTGACTTAGTATGTTAAGAGTCTTGAATGTGTGAATGACATGTGACCTTGAATGATGAAAAGAAGGTTTTTATGTGAAACCTTGAAACCAAGTGTAAAAGTAATGTAAATTGAAGTCGAACGCCATAAGGGTATCCTTCATGTGGGATGATGGACCTAGTTTGATTGGCTGGAACAACATCATATCTCCCTAACAAAAGTCATAATGAGCTTCTTGTCACCATTGGAAGTAAATCCCTAGAGATCCTCTTTCGTAGGGTAAATGTAATTGGGTTATGAACTAGATATGGAACCCTATTGTATGAATCATAATGTGAATTAATCTATGAGAACAAAGGCTAGCACCGACTGAGTATGGTAAGGGAAGTAGTTATAGTTAAGCATGATACTAGAATACAAAGAAAACCTTCATATTCCTTAACCATGTGCCTACATGGGATGTGTCCAAGTTCTACCATTGGCAAGTAGAACAACCTCATCGGAGTAGGATAGAACTCCGGATTCCATGTCTTGATACCATGGTATATTCTCATCATATGGGATACTTGCTAGCATTAGAGAAGTTCTATGAAGTTTATGTGGTGGTATGAGACGCTATCTAGGCATTGCATAATAGGCTTTGAAGATGTTAATGAGAGTCCCTAGGTCTTCTCTATGACCATTACTTGAATGTCCTTATGTATTGTATGAGTCTCTTAATGAATTAATGAATAAATGGATAAATGAATTAATGAACTAATGACTTACATTATGAATTATGTAAGTGAATAAGTACCTAATCTAGAGTGGCTTATGGATTCTTTAGTTAAATTGTGAAGAGGGCATAAAGGATGATTTGTTCATGGCTTACCTATAGAAGACTTGAGAATGACTCTAGTTAGGGAAAAGGTTTGATGTTGTTTACATGATCTAAGCTTTAGGTAGTCTTAAGGACTATTTAGGTAATCTTGAGGAGGTCAATTATGGACATTATCTTCTTGATTTACTTAAGTAGGTCTTTTGATAGCCTTTGGAAGGAGAGTGTCCTATCATATAAGTGTTAGTGTGTTTAGTGAGAATCATTCGATTTTAGGTAGTCTATAGGATCCCTTGTGTGTGTGTGATAGAGATTGTATGGGCGGTCACTCCACACTCACTAAAGTGAACCTTGGAAATCACCTTTGGTAGATGAATCTTACGTTGATGTTTATGATTGCTTTGTAAGTATGTATGTGACTCATCATAGGTAATCTTAAGGGTCGTTTACGCACATCTAGAGAGGGTGTATGGGAGGTCTCTCTTTGTGTGACTTAAGTGAATCTTAGGATGACTTTAAGTGAGGGAATTACATGCTAGAAGTTGAGTTTTTAGAGGATTTAGCAATTCACTGTAACAGTGAATATACTTCACTGTAAAGTGATCTTTAAATTGGATATTGTTGATTCATTATTATCTTATGTGTTTGTAAATTGATTAATGATATTATTATGATTAAAATATGATTTATAAAAATGAAAAGATGCATATTTCCAATAAAGTCCATTTTTCAGGATTTTTATGCATAAGGCCATACTTAGTACATGTGGTTGTACTAATTCGATGCTTTATTTTCTATATATAGTTCTTAATAGGTGAAGAGCTTTTGGGAAGTGAAGACTTGGACATAGAAGATCGTTCAAGAGAAGTTGAAGTATGTCCTCATTTGACTCGACGGCATATATGTCTTTTATGCTTTCATTGAAGTATTGCAATAGACTATGTATTTCTATTTTTCGGATTGAAGTATGGGCCGTGTCCCAAGTATTCTTGTGTCTTAAGATGATGAGATTGAGACTTAGTATTTCCTATTACTTTTATATGAAAGAGATTTTTAAAGACTATGTTATATTTTGTAAAAAGTTTTAATTCCGCACTACTTTTCATTATGTATAAGCGATGATTGATATGAGAGGCTTGTCTTAGACCTCCGAGAGGTCGACGACGCCGGTTACAATCCAAGATTTTACTCTAACTTCTAGGGTATGGTTTTGGGTTGTGACAAGCTTTGTATCAGAGCATAGGTTGGTGAAAGTGGTCTTAGGAATCAAAAAGTCTCATCAGGTCATGTCTAGTAGAGTCTTGACCATCGGTGTGAGTCGCGACACATCTATGAGCAAGAGGCTATAGGAAGATAGAGTTTCCCTTCTTTTCTACTACTATGTCGTGCGGTAGAGTAAATGTTATGATTATCCTTCTTATGTGTTTCCTTGTGTTTCTATTAGATGAATACTAGAAGGATGGCCGCTAGAAGGTTGGAAGAGAAGATGGTGAATGAGGAGATTCCTCCTCAAGTTGAGAAAGTTCCTCAAGGTGCTAAAGTTCCTCCACAAGGTGATCACGTTCCTAATGTCGGTGGAGGTAATGAGGTTCCGGTGGTTCATCCGGAGTTGACTACTCAAGAGATTAGTGAGGCTTTGATGTCTTTAGCTCAAGCCGTAACTACTCAAATCAATTTGAGTATGATGCCTAGGGTTGTGGAGAGCCCTATGACTTCTAGGTTGAGAGACTTTGTGAGGATGAATCCTCCTATATTTCTTGGCTCCAAAGTAGATGAGAATCCCCAAGAGTTCCTTGTTGGTGTGTACAAGGTGTTGAGTGCTATGGGGGATACATCTAGGGAGAAGGCGGAGTTAGCTTCATAACAATTGAGGGATGTGTCTCAAATTTGGTTTACTCAATGGAAGGACAATAGGCCAGAGGAAGCGGGTCCTATTGAATGGGAAGAGTTTAAGGAAGCTTTTCTAGGCAAGTACTTTCCTAGAGAAATGAGAGAGGTTAAGGTGGAGGAGTTTATTAATCTCAAGCAAGGCAATATGAGTGTTGAGGAGTACTCTTTGGAATTCTTGTCTTTGTCTAGGTATGCACCTTCTCTTGTGTCAAATCCAGGAGATGAAATGAGTCGCTTTGTTACCGGGGTAGCTGACATAGTAATGGAGGAATGCCGTACGGCTATGCTACATGATGATATGACGTTAGCTAGACTCATGGTGTATGCACAAGCTATTGAAAAGTCTAAACTTAAGAGAATGTCTAGAAACTTGAAAAGAAGTGGTGCAAGTGATCAAGGGCAGCCTAGGTTCAAAAAGAGGGCTCAAACTCAAGAGGGATCTAGTGTTCCTAGGGTGAAATTTGAGAAAGGAGGTGGTTCTCGAAATGACAAAACTACTTGTGCCAATTGTGGCAAGAAACATTTTGGTGAGTGTCTTTGGGGTACCGGTAGTTATTTTGCATGTGGAAAGAGTGGGCATAAGGTTATAGATCGTCCAATGAGTGCGTCTAGGGGTAGAGATGATAAGCAAGCTGCCCTTAATGCTCCAAAGGAAGATGCTCCAACAAAGAGGCGTTTCTATGCACTCCGTATTAGAGTTGAGAAGCCGGGTGATGATGATGTTGGTAAGTTCTCTTTCTTTTGTTAAGATATGAGTTCCTTCTAAGTGGGGGAGTATGGTTTGTAGATGGGATAGAATTCCTTGAATTGTTGCATGTGCATGATGTTTAGGAGTTTGGTTGAAATTGAATTTAATCAACTTCTTGCAATTTGTGTTTTATTGAGTTATGATCATGTTATAGGGTATGTTTATATGATGTTACTTTGCATATTAGCATGTTTATATCATGAATTACCTTAAATGTGCATTTTTGAAAATTTTGGTAACATTCACTGTAGCATTAAGACAGTCACTGTAATATTTTTGCAAAATTGACTATTTGATTCGTTGGTCTAAAATTGTTGTAATGTTGTTAAAACTTATGTGTATGAGTATAATATTGCATATAAAATGAGTTTATGCTATTTGGATTGAAGCATGTGAGTTTCATAGCATAATGAGTTATAGAATTATATTCTAGTTTCTTGTCGTGTTGTGAATCTCTTGATTATGTGGAGTAGATGTTTTCTTCTTGGTTATGTGTTGTATGTTTTGATTATGTGCTGTTAGTTGAGTCTCTAATCTTGGAAATGTTCGGAGAGTGGCAAGTGTTATTCGAGGACGAATGTTGTCCAAGTGGGGGAGATTGTAAGACCTCGAAAATGACTTAAGTTAAATAGAGCCTAACATGTTTATATTGATGGTCTAAGGTCCTAAATATGTTTAATATATTGTATAGAGACAGTAGCAATAGTATTAGAGGTGTTGGAAGTCAAACGTCAAGGGACGACTAAGACGTTCGACGACTAAGTCACCTAAATGTCTCCTATGTGGTTCTATGTGTTTATGTGTTTTTCATTGTATTTTAAGGTTCTTAATTGAGTTATTATAGCATTTATAGTCAGTGTGTCAAGTTTCGAGAAGTTTGGAGGTCAAACGTCCAAGAACGTCCAAGGCGTTCAAAAGATATGCCTTGAATCGACCTTGTGTGTCTATGCATGTTTCATCGAGTTTTATGTGTTCATTTTGTATGAAATTTATGTGAGAGGTGTTAAAATCATAGAGGATCGTATTTGGGTTAGAAACGTCTGGGAAATTATCCCCAAGGACCATTCAGGGGTCCTTGAGGAAGGACCCAAAATCAGCGTGCAGGCTGTCCTGGGCAGACCTTGGTGACGGAGCAGTCAATGGCCCGTTGGCCTGATGACGCCCCGTCGAGGGTCCCGTCGTGAGGTAATTAACCAAGGGTGAAGTTTGGAACTTTGGCCAGCCACTTTATCCACCAACGGAGGGCTGTGACGCCCCATCGTGGCTGTGACGCCCCGTCAAGGCCAGGCGTCGCACGCACCTGTGTTCCTGCACAGGCTGCTGTCCACTTAGGGGTTAATTGATAAATTGACCCCACTTCCAAATAAGAGTTTAGACAGTTTTTTAAATGTCTTTTGGGTATTTTAAATGAGTATATAAGTGTTTAACACTTAGAATAATTCATTCTTCCAAAAACAAAACCCCAAAGTCCCTTAGAAATCCCAAAGACTCCATTGAAGTCCAAATTGAAGAAGCAGCTTGGTGTGGAGTTTTGAGTGGAAATTCTTCATCAAGTGAAGAATTATCATCCTTGAGGTATGGCTTTTTATCCTTGAAACTTATTTCATCAAGGAGCCCAACTCTCAAGATGTTTTTCAAAGTTTTCTAAAGTGAATTGTCCAATTTCGGGATTCTACCATGGGTTCTTGCATAAATGATTTCTAAACATTGAATTATGATCTAATTGATATTGTATTGATGATTTTAACATAAATTACCTATGAACCCATGTAAATTGATGAACCATAGTTTTTGACTACTTATTGGGTTACTTGATATTAAGCTAATATTGTTGAATTGTTATGTAGTTTCTTATGGGCTTTCTAATGATATAAGAATTGTATTCAATTGATATCTAATTGATCTTAGATTGTTAAACCTAGATTGAATTGATGTAGATTCATTGAGTCTTATGGTTATTGCTTTGAATTATTGTTCATGACCATTGGTAAGGGCCTTGTGATGTTGAATTGGTTGATTTGGCATTGAATTGAAGTGTGGATGAGGGGATGAAGGTATGCTGCCCCATTTTCTTTAATTTGATATTAATTATACTTCGATTCTATTGTGCTTGGTATGGTCCACTTATGGTGGCGGTGTTATGTGTTTTACTTGCAACTGACGTGGCCTTGTCGGCGTTACTTTATGCAATATGATGTGCATGGCATTATTGGCAACTACTTGAAGTAATGTGGCTATTTGTGTAGTTGATTATGTGAAGAATGATATTATTTATCTACATGTGAAGTCTTATGTGTGTTCTCTGACTTATGTTGCCTTAAGTGATCATGTTAGACTATGACTTAGACATTTTGAGTATAGTGTTAGGATTAAGTCTTGGTTATTCCTACTTGACATTTTGAGTCTATGTGGAGTACATTATTGATGTTATGATGATAAATAGGATGACTTGAAGATGTTAGGTTGTTTCTGGGTGTTTCTTGAATGACTTGCATTATGAGTTCAAGTGAAGTATGTGATGTATTGTCTTGGTTGACTTGTATATCTTGCTTGATGCTTATATGAATATGATTATGTGATGATTTGACTTAGTATGTTAAGAGTCTTGAATGTGTGAATGACATGTGACCTTGAATGATGAAAAGAAGGTCTTTATGTGAAACCTTGAAACCAAGTGTAAAAGTAATGTAAATTGAAGTCGAACGCCATAAGGGTATCCTTCATGTGGGATGATGGACCTAGTTTGATTGGCTGGAACAACATCATATCTCCCTAGCAAAAGTCATAATGAGCTTCTTGTCGCCATTGGAAGGAAATCCCTAGAGATCCTCTTTCGTAGGGTAAATGTAATTGGGTTATGAACTAGATATGGAACCCTATTGTATGAATCATAATGTGAATTAATCTATGAGAACAAAGGCTAGCACCGACTGAGTATGGTAAGGGAAGTAGTTATAGTTAAGCATGATACTAGAATACAAAGAAAACCTTCATATTCCTTAACCATGTGCCTACATGGGATGTGTCCAAGTTCTACCATTGGCAAGTAGAACAACCTAATCGGAGTAGGATAGAACTCCGGATTCCGTGTCTTGATACCATGGTCTATTCTCATCATATGGGATACTTGCTAGCATTAGAGAAGTTCTATGAAGTTTATGTGGTGGTATGAGACGCTATCTAGGCATTGCATAATAGGCTTTGAAGATGTTAATGAGAGTCCCTAGGTCTTCTCTAAGACCATTACTTGAATGTCCTTATGTATTGTATGAGTCTCTTAATGAATTAATGAATAAATGGATTAATGAATTAATGAACTAATGACTTACATTATGAATTATGTAAGTGCATAAGTACCTAATCTAGAGTCGTTTATGGATTCTTTAGTTAAATTGTGAAGAGGGCATAAAGGATGATTTATTCATGGCTTACCTATAGAAGACTTGACAATGACTCTACTTAGGGAAAAGGTTTGATGTTGTTTACATGATCTAAGCTTTAGGTAGTCTTAAGGACTATTTAGGTAATCTTGAGGAGGTCAATTATGGATTTTATCTTCTTGATTTACTTAAGTAGGTGTTTTGATAATCTTTGGAAGGAGAGTGTCCTATCATCTAAGTGTTGCTGTGTTTAGTGAGAATCATTCTATTTTAGGTAGTCTATAGGATCCCTTGTGTGTGTGTGATAGATATTGTATGGGCGGTCACTCCACACTCACTCAAGTGAACCTTGGAAATGATCTTTGGTAGATGAATCTTACGTTGATGTTTATGATTGCTTTGTAAGTATGTATGTGACTCATTATAGGTAATCTTAAGGGTCGTTTAGGCACATCTAGAGAGGGTGTATGGGCTGGGCAGTCTCTCTTTGTGTGACTTAAGTGAATGTTAGGATTACTATAAGTGAGGGAATTACATGCTAGAAGTTGAGTTTTTAGAGGATTTAGCAATTCACTGTACAGTGAATTAATTCACTGTACAGTGAATTAATTCACTGTAAAGTGATCTTTAAATTGGATATTGTTGATTCATTATTATCTTATGTGTTTCTAAATTGATTAATGATGTTATTATGATTAAAATATGATTTATAAAATGAAAAGATGCATATGTCCAATAAAGTTCGTTTTCATGATTTTTATGCATAATGCCATACTTAGTACATGTTGTTGTACTAATTCCATGCTTATTTTCTATCTATAGTTCTTAATAGGTGAAGAGCTTTTGGGAAGTGAATACTTGGACATAGAAGATCGTTCAAGAGAAGTTGAAGTATGTCCTCATTTGACTCTAGGGCATATATGTCTTTTATGTTTTCTTTGAAGTATTGTAATAGACTATGTATTTCTATTTTTCGTATTAAAGTATGGACCGTGTGACAAGTATTCTTGTGTCTTAAGATGATGAGATTGAGACTTAGTATTTCCTATTGCTTTTATATGAGAGAGATTTTTAAAGACTATGTTATATTTTGTAAAAAGTTTTAATTCCGCACTACTTTTCATTATCTATATGCGATGATTGATATGAGAGGCTTGTCTTAGACCTCCGAGAGGTCGACGACGCCAGTTACAATCCAAGATTGTACTCTAACTTCTAGGTTATGGTTTCGGATTGTGACAGTCCAAATAAGATTTTGGGATGTTTCCTAAGGGTATTTTAGGTATTTTATGTGGGTTTATAGGTCGTAAACCTAGATGAATTCATTCTTCTTAAATCAAAACCGAAATGCTCTTAAGAGCTCTCTAGAACTCCATTGAAGACAAAACTCAAGGAAAAGCTTGGACTCTTCATCAATTTCGTGGTTTAGCTTCATTGAGGTATGTTTTATTCATCCTTGAAACTCACTTCATGAAGGAGCCAAACTTCAAAGTGATTTTGAAAGACATCCTCAAAAGATAGATTTCTAACTTGTGATCTAGCTATGAGTTCTTGCATAAGACATTTTGAATCATTGAATATTTATTTAATTGATGTTAATTAGATGATTTTAACCTAAAATATTCATTAATCTATGCAAAATATAAACTCTTCGAATTGGCTATATTATGGATGTTATAATCATGTTTCAATGTTTATGAATTCTAGTGTAATTTTTTTTTGGGATATTGAATGATGTAAAAATTTTATTGGATTGATGTATAGGTTGTCTTAAATTGAGAATTCTATATTGAATTGAGTTAGATTCATTGAGTATTACGATTTTTTAATTGAATTGATGATCATAGCCATAGGTAAGGGCCTTTTAGTATTGTATTAGATGATTTAGCTATGGATTGAAGTGGTGAGAAGCAATTGGTGGTAATCTTCCCTAATTCTCTTTATTTTATGTAATGTATATCTTGAATTATGTTGTGATTTCTATGGTCCACTTATGGTGGTGGTGTTATTTGTTATAATTGTGAATTGTGTGGCCTCGTCGCCGTTACTTTCTGTAATATCATGATCATGGCCTTGTCGGCATTAATTGATATATTATGATGATTGAAGTAGTTGACATATGTGAACTATGATCATATCTATCCACTTCTGTTAAGGTGATAGTATGTACTCTTCTATTGATGTTGTTAGGTGATCCTGTTAGACTATGACTATGGTCTTATGTTTGTAGTCTTAGAGTTGTGCATGACTCTTCCTACTTGGTTATATGAGTCTTAAGATGGTTATACTTATGATTCTATTGTAGTGTATAGGATGACCTTTAGTTGACTTGGTTGTGCCTATGTGCTACTAAAATGATATGCTATATGTGATAAAGTGAAGTATTAATATGTCTTGATTGGTAGATTTGTGCCCCTTAATTGATACCAATGGAATGTGAATATGAGATTGTTGACTTAGGATGCTAAAGCTCTTAGTCTTATATGTATGAATGACATGTGGCCTTGAACATAGTGAGAAGGTTTAATTATGCGGAACCTTCATTCTAGATGTTAGGTTATGATATCCTTCAAGTCGAAAGAGGTAATGGTATCCTTCTTGTGTAAATGGTGGACTTCATGTTTGTTGGCTGAAACGGAATGACATCATTCTTATTTATATCACTGAGCTATCCTCTTAAACATTGAAAGGCAATCCTAGGGGACCTCTTTGGTAACGTGAAATGTGATTGCGTTATGAAATAGATATGGAACCTTCATGTGATCCTTTATGTGAATTACTCAATGAGAACGAAGGCTGGAACTGAGTGAGTATGGTTACGGAAGTAACTTTAGTTAAGAATTAGTCTAGAAGGCAAAGAAACCCTTCATATGCTTTAACCATGTTCCTACATGGGATGTGTCCAAGTTCTACCATTGGCAAGTAGAACACCCTCCATTGGAATAGGTTACAACTCCGGATTCCATTCTTTGCTAGCATGGTCTATGTCTGTTATTGGCTATTCTCATCATATGGTATACCTACTAGTTTTTGAGAAGTTCTATGAAGTTTAGGTGGTGGTATGAGACGCTACCTAGACATTGCAAAATTTGTCTTTGAAGATGTTAGTGAGTGAGACCCTAGGTCTTCTCCAAGACCATTACTTGAATGTCCTTATCTGATGAATGTCTCTTAAATGAACTAATCAAGATAATGACTTAAGTTAAAAGTTATGTAAATGAAAGAGTACCCAGTATAGAGTAACTTTAAGGATTGCCTAGCTAAAGTGTGAAAGGGGCATAAAGGATGGTCTCTTCATGTCTTACCTAGGGAAATCTTAAGAGGGACTATATTGGTAAGTTGGTTGATAAATTACACATGATCTATACTTAGAAAGCCTTAAGGATTATTTAGGTAATCTTGGAGAGGGTGTATGTGCATTCTCTTCTAGAAGTACTTACGTAAGTCTTTTGATAACCTTGGTAAGGATAATGTCTTATTATATATGTTATGTGTTTTGTGTAGTGTAAGTGTATGTATCTCATTATAGGTAGTCCCAAGGATCATTTAGGTGTGTTTAGAGAGGGTGTATGTCCGGTCTATCTTTGCCACACTCAAGTGAGTCTTAGGATAGCTTTTAGTGAAAAGGTTGCATGATAAAAGGACTTCAGTGTAATGTTGAAGTAGTTCACTGTAATAGTGACATAGTTCAGTGTAACATTCCTTAGAAAGTGATAAAATGCTTGTGTTATCTTATGTGTTTCTAAGGTGTTAAATGTTGTTCTTATGCTTATACTATGATGTTTTAATCAAAAAGAGCATATTTCCACTAAATTTCCGTTATCATGATTTTATGCATTATGTCACCCTTAGTACATGTGTTTGTACGAATTCGATACTTTTATCTATCTCTAAAATGATTCATAGCTTAAGGTGCTTTTCGAAGCGAAACTTGGATTATAGGATCTCTCATGCAAGGTTGAAGTATGTCCTCATTTGACTCGAGGGGCATCACTATCTTAGAGCTTTTTTTTATTAAAATATGTAATAGATTTAATAGTACTATATTTGGATTGTATGGTACGTGTCCCAAGTATATTTCTTTGATTTTATTTATATGAAATATATTTTGAAAGACTATTCGAATGTTGTGAAAAGTTTTAATTCCGCTGTCACACCCGAAGAGCACACCCCAGATGAGACCAACGTCGTCGTCCTCTCAGAGGACTCAGACAAGCCCTTAGCATTCGTCATAACATATGATCAATAAAATTTGCGGAAAAATAAAACTTTTAACATACTAATGAAGTATACTTAGATTCATACTTAATATTCATAAAGACATACGATATGCTAAAACTGTCTCACATATATAGAAACCATCTAAGAGTGCAAATCTGGACTTAACCAATAATAGTCAATATGCCATATAGTCCTTGCTACAAAAGAATCCAACGAACATAAATGGAAATCTAATACTCTTAAAATTCTACTAATGTCTTCATAAAGCTGGAAAATGAAAGATAGAATCCCTGAAAATGAGGACCTACCAAGACTTGGAGAGAGAGTTCCAATCTTCTTCAAATCGACCTCCTTAAGTTCAATGGCCAGAACCTACAGTTGTAGTAATATAAAGTAATGGGGTTAGTACGCCACATGTACTAAGTATGGGTATATGCACATAACACTTTAGGACATGCATGAAAAATGATCATTTATCATCTCTTTAAAAAATATGCTAAGTCATATGAAAGTCTTCAATCCACATACCATATAACATATACAAGTTAAAGCATGGACATAATCAAATACATATTCTCATAGAGTCATGTTAACATTTCATATTTAATAGATCATATAGACACAATATACAAAACAGTTACCAATGACCTCATCCCCAACCTACAAGTGCAATGGTCATGTGAAGCCCCATTACCCCACACAACCAAGTAGATAAGATAGGAGACCATAAGTAAAGCCTTGTTTCATGTACTTGTAACATAAGTAGTCATCAACTCATACAACAATATAAGCAAATAACATATTCATCATAATGACCAACATCATAACAGAGTAACATCATGTATCATAATCATCATATCTTCCATGTTATCATATTCATAAGAACAATCTCCTAGGACTTCCCTTAGAGTCAACTTGTGCAATGTCTAGGTAGAGTATCATACCCCTACCTATACTAAGTAGACTCCTCAAGTCACCCTAGTCAACGTTCATTTACTTGTCTTTTATTTTACATGAGGGAACATTTGTATCAACCGACATAGACCATGTTAGCTAAACATGGATTTAATTCGGTGGCATGAAACCCCACACCGAAAGATGGTGGTCTACCGGCCAAAGTAGAACCTAACATGACATAGCTTTCTAGGTGGATCCACTAGCTAGCATCCTATGGTGGCAACATAGTTCAAGAACTAGGAGATGTATTAGGGTGCCATAGTTCCACATTACATGGCAGCCTCAATCTCATTATAATCATTGTGAACCTACGTTCCAACTAGGGAAGGGACACTTCTCATATCTAGTTCATCGGTGCTTAGCTTAAGTACCTTTCTTGAATAACCTTTAAGTTATCTTTTATCATAAACTTATCATAGGTCATATGAGATTAACTCCTTGTATAGCATGATCATAAGCTCTTTTAGATTAGATGAGAATTTCTTATCATCATAACACTTCATATGTGAGATTAACATAACATAATCACCTTGTGTAAAGCATACAAGGGATATCATAACCTAAATTTTCGTATTCTTATCATGATATAACAATTTACATGTTCATATCCCAACATATTCACATAGCAACATCATACATTCCATTCGAAAACATCACTTAGAGAAAGATCATGTATCACACGACATTCAAACATTATCAATCAATTATTCAACAATTCTTGCGAAATTGAATATAGAAAACATTTACTTTTCATTGAAATCCATTAATCTAGGGTTAGAAAGAAAATCTGTTTGTAGAGTAAAAACCCTAGTATTTGATGTTCTTGAAAACTTATCTTGAAAGGACCTCTTGGGGAAAGGAATCCCAAGAGTTAAAAATCCATACCTTATAGATGAAGAATCCATGAAATCTGATTGGAAACTTCGAAACCTTCGTCTTCTGCCTTGAGTTTTTCTTGTTCTTCAATGGAGTTTGGAAAAGTGAGTGTTCTTGAGAGATTGAGAGAAATTCCGTTTGATCTGATTTGGGACGTGTAAAAGTTGTCTAAAACTGACCTAATATCAATATATAGTCGTCCCATGAATTTCACAAAAGACCCTCCACTTAAATGAGTCTTTTAAATAACTTAAATTAAGAAAACGTCCCTCCTAAATTGACTAAAAATAGTACAGCATTTGACTTAGAAAATTTTGAAAATTTGCTAAGTGTCTCGGGTTTGACCATGAATTTAAATTAATTAATTATGTTGCTAATTTAATTAATTAAGTGACCTAGGGTAATTACTAAAGTACCCCTAAGTCACTAGGACCATAACCAACCTCTTTGGACCACCCTAGGTTAGGTACTAGGATGTTTCTTTAGTTAGCTACTCGGCTATTGTCACCCGGTTAGGTCTTAGGATTTCGGGCACACTATTTAGTTCATTTTTGTTAGTCCTAGGTTAGTTAGCTAGTTAGGTAAGTTAGTTAGAACCTAGGATTGGTTAGGAAGCTAGGCCCCACGTGGCTTGACTCGACGCGTGCCGACCCCCTAACCGCCCTAACCGAATCGGTTGGGCTTGATTCCTTGTCTATCGGCCGGTAGCACATGTGTTGTCGTGAACTATCCTAACTGTGCACTCTGTAGTTGCACTTGGAAAGTTCACTTCTTGTCCAAGGATCCTCACTATGTCCTTGGGCACTTCTTAACACTTGGATGATCATGTGCTATGGTACCTAGGCTTGACACTTGGATGCCTCATACCTAATGTGTGTAAGCGATGAAAATAAGAATTTTAGCTTAGCGTCTTCATTGCAGGTACAATTCCTAAACAAGCTTGGATTGGAGCATTTGAACGTCAAAGTGTATTTTAAGTTACTTATGTATACATAGAAATTGGCTAACACCCTTAGGCCAATATTCCCTAAAATGACCAATATTAATCAATATTGGGTATTGGTATGCCTATGTACATCAATACATATTCTTAAAACCTATATGACTATTCACTAGACAAGTACATTTTCTGGAAACATCATTTTAAGCATTATTAAATAGATTAAGCTCTAGTCTAAGTCATGGCATTTCCGGAGTGTTACTTCTTCACTCCTTCTCATATATGTGTATGCGATGAATGATACAAAAGGGCTTGAACAAGACCTCCGAGAGGTCAAGTAAACCGTACCACGACCTAAGAATGCCCTAACTTCTAGGGTATAGGTGCAGGTCGTGATAGCCAACCTTATTTTTCCATCCGTCATAGGTGGAGGAACAACCGGGACTTAACCATCCATAGGAACTTGCTAAAGTTGAGGCCCTTGGTGTCCTTATGGAGGAGGTTGGTTGTGATGTGCTCCAGCATTAGCAATATCTTCCTCGGCCCTTCTTACGGCTTAACTTCGAGTAGTCATACCTATAACCACGATAAAAGGTCTAGGTGAAAGCACATAAAGTATGACTCTAGAGGAACAACATAAAAGTACAAGAAGATGAGGATTTCCTAAGGATCACATAGTCTCTCATTCATAAGTGTGGCGTGCTTCAAAATTATGAATAAGAATCTACATAGACGTGGTTTAATGAGACATCGATCCTAAAGATATTCAACCTCATTCTCTGATACCAACTTTGTCACATCCGGGTAGCATCCCGTAGACGTAATCTTCGTCGTCGTCCTCAGAGAGGACTAATACTAGCCTCTTAGCTTTCGTCATTACATATCATAGGTTAACAAGTGTGGAACATTTAAAACTTTTCATCTACATCTACTTCATGAGGTTTACATAGACCTTTCACTTACACATAATATATACATATGGAGTTTAAATTAACTCCTCGCAATAAGAATCTTACATAGGCTTCTACATTTATGTGACATATACACATACACAATATAAAGTCTAATAGAGATGTCTCGTATAAAACCATCTAAGTCAAAATAGAGCAATTCAGGCATAGTCCTTACACAAATGTTTTATTGCCACTTAGGGCTTACAACAATGTCTTGAACAATAAGAGTGAAAGGAATCTCATTATACTAGAGCAAGACACATAGGTAGAATGAGAGAAAGCATCATTCAAGGATCTTGAGGACATACCCACAATTGGAGAAATTATATGTAACATTCCAGAAAATGTACATGTCTAGTGAAGAGCCTAATAGGTTTTTAAGAATGCGTATTGGGGTACATAGGCATCCCAATGCCCAATATTGAGAAATATTGGGCATATTAGAGAATATTGGCTAAAGTATGTTAGCCAATTTCTATGTATACACAAGTAAATTAAAATACACGTCAATATCAAATGTTCCAGTAGAAGATTGTTTAACAATTGTACATGCAATGAAGACCCTAAGCTAAAATAACTATATTCTTCACATATTGTTCATATTCACTCATTAGGTACTAGGCATCCAAGTGTCAAGCCTAGTACCATAGCACATAACCATTTAAAATGATAATGTAGATTCAGCAGTGCCCAAGAACATAGTGAGGATCCTTGGAACAATAAATAAATATTCCAAATGAACCTTCTAGAATAGTTAATTTGGAAAGTGCACGCAACACATGTGCAACCACACTTGCAATCGTCCAAGGGACAAGCTAACCGATTCGGTTAGAGTGGTTGGGGAGATGCGCGCGTCCGGGTCCACCCACATGGGGTAAAGCTCCCTAACCAGTTCTAGACCCTAACTAACTGACCTAACTAACTAACTAACCTATGACCAACCAAATATAAATAACTAATGGACCCCACAACCTAAGACAAAATCGGGTGATACCAAACCGTGCAACTAACTAAGAGAGAACCTAGTACCTAACCTAGCATGGTCCAAAGTGTTGGTTATGGTCGTAACAACTTAGGGGTACTTTAATAATTACCCTAGGTTACTTAATTAATTAAATTAGCAACTTAATTGATTAAATTAAATGGACAAACCGAAACCACTAAGGAATTTCCAGATTTCGGTTAAGTAAAGTAAGAGACAACCTAGTACCTAACCTAGGATTGTCCAAAGGGTTGGTTATGGTCCTAAAAACATAAGGGTACTTTATTAATTACCCTAGGTTACTTAATTAATTAAATTAGAAACTTAATTAATTAATTTAAATTGACAAAACCGAAACCACTAAGCAATTTCCAGATTTCGGTTAAGTCAAGTAAGAGACAATCTACTATCTAACCTAGGATGGTCCAAAGGGTTGGTTATGGTCCTAACAACTTAGGGGTAATTTAGTAATTACCCTAAGGTACTTAAATTAATTAAATTAGAAACTTAATTAATTAATTTAAATGGACAAAACCGAAACCACTATGCAATTTCAAGATTTCGGTTAAGTCAAGTAAGAGACAACCTAGTACCTAACCTAGGATTGTCCAAAGGGTTGGTTATGGTCCTAACAACTTAGGAGTAATTTAGTAATTACCCTAGGTTATTTAATTAAATAAATTAGCAACTTAATAAATTTATTTATTTGGACAAAACTGAAACCACTTAGCAATTTCCAGATTTCGGTTGAGTGAAGTATTCTTCTAATCCTAGTCAATTTAGGAGGGGCGTTTTGGTAATTAGCTAATTAGGTTATTTTAGTTAAGTTATATAGTATAAATTTAATTAGTTAACATTCACTTCTTAAAGACTTAGACTCACGTTATTCATCATAAAAATGCAACAACTAAAAAACAAGTGAAGAACGTAAGAGAACCCTAGATGATACCAAGCTTTCTTCAAGGTTTTCGTGCAAAGTGCAAGGTGATCTTTGTAGATTTAATTCTACACTAGGGTATGGTTTTATCAACTGGAATTCTTTCTCCAAGAGCTTTTTCAAACGTTTTAACTCATGAATATCGAAACTAGGGTTGTTCCCAATGAATCGCATGTCCATCTCCCTAGTTCTCCCGATTTCCAATTCTTGTCGTACCTATGATGTAAATCTTGATGCATGTTGTTTGTATGTGGTCCTAACTGATCATCATGTGTATGTTTTAGTGATTTATATGTTTAATGAAACCTACAGGTTAGATACGCATATTTAGGGTGTTATTTACATGAGATGTTGAATGTTGTAATGCCTACTTGTGTTCGAAAAGATGAAATTGTTATGAGTTGTTCATTGAATTTTTTATAGGTTAATCAAAGGTTAAAAGTTGGGTTGTTTAACATGTTAAGATTAATATAATTTATTTATGAACAATTGGTATGGCTAGTGATAATATTATGACAAGTATATAGTGAACTTGTGATTTATGCCAACAAATTGTCTAACAAAACTATGTCCAATCATATATCTTCCAAAAGATGCAAAGTCATGCTAATCTGTACATCAATGAACTCATAACATAGGGTATGCCAATCAATGGGACAAGTCCCAACGTACCCTATCCACACAAACTTGTGAACGTAATAGCATTGTATAAGTAATCATAACTTTCATAAAGAAGTGTACAAGAATATCAATTAATGTGAACAAGTTAAGGTGAGTAACGAAATAACTAAAAGATTAAGTTATGGAATTGACCTAATAAGGAGTGTTAAAAGAAGTGAGACAAGTCTCTATTACACTTAATCAATGACGTCAAAGATACTGACATAAGAGGGTGCTAGAGTCCGTGAGTTAAGTAAAGAAAGGGATGATCAGTCATCCATTGAGTTAAGTAAACCTGATAACTAGAAGCAAGCTTCCATAATGTTTGAGTAATTTTTAAAAACATAATAAAGTAAAATAGATCTGAGCTTAGCACCGATAGACTAGCAATGAGCTTGTACCAGCACATGTAAGGCTCATGAGATGAGATCACCACCCAGGTGGACCAGGGTCTCCGTACGTCTCCTAGTCTTCGAACTATCTTTGCCAGCATAGGGGTACTGGCCTAAGAAGGCTAACAGTAGGTTTCACTTTGGCCGGTGATTCCACCTTTTTTCGGTGTGGGGGAGACACCGGATTTCACTTTTAGCTCACATGATCTATGTCGGTTAAAGCTCAGGAAAGTATCCGGTTTACTCCAGCCTTGAACCCGTCTTTTCGGTGTGGGGAAGACACTGACTTGGTTTAACTTTAGCCGGTGAACCCCCCTTTTAGGTGTGGGGTAGACACATAACTTGGTTCACCTTAACCGGTGAACGACCTCTTCTCGGTGTGGGGGAGACACTGGATTTAATGTTAGCTCGCATGATCTAGTTCCGTTAATGCTAAAAAATTCTTTAAGAGAGTAAGAAAGAATGAAAGTAACATGTTCAAAGTCAACAACAGAGCAAAGAAGTAGAAACGTAAGTTCATAGTGAACTAAGTAAATAAGAGCTTAAGAATTTCAATCATTAGTGTTTGATAAGAACAATAATTTAGTGGTATATGCCAATAGTGGAGTATGAATACATGCCTCAAAGATTAATATATTAGGTGAACAACCAATAAATGGGCATAGACAATAAAGATTGTCTCATAAATATATTCATCCCCATTTAACAAGAATAAAGAAATCTAACTTGTAACTAATGTAGCCAAATTATTTCCTTAGTCTTGTGAGTTGCTTACTCGATTCATTGTAGGTATGTGACTATAATGAATCATTGCACTTTTAAGTAAGACATAGGATCAAATGAGATCATTGAACTACACAACAGAAAGAAGAAAAGACTTAAAAATAATCTAAGTCTGGGGATAGTAGCTCTCGGCCTAAGAGGATCAAAATAATAAACTTTTGTTTAAGTTGTTCTAAAATTATGTTCATGATTTCAAGGTCTTATGTTCATTAGAAATTGAGTTGTGTGCCTTAATTGCATGAGAACATGTCATATTCATAGCATGAATCATAAGTAACGATTTAAGAAAGTAAAGTGAATTAACTTTCCAGAAATGACATGTTGCTTTAGGAAGAGCTTTCCTTGATCATGCATAGTCCTTATGTGTTTATGTGCATACACACATACTTAGTACAAGTGTGTACTAAACCCATATATTATTACTATTTTTATAGGCGCAGGTTCTCGAGAAGATTGAAGATTCGACGAAGTAGTTTAGATTAGCGATCTCCAGACTTTGGTAGGTCCTCTTGAGTTCGAGGATGCTACATTTATTATTCTAGCTTAGTACATTAGTTATAGCTAGTGGAGTCTGTCCCTAGCGTTTCAATTAAAACATTTGTTCAAGAATTTGTAATAAGGCCGATTCACAAACTATTATTATTATGATGATGATCATTTATTTCAATTGTTTAATCTTTAATAGATGGTTGTTTAGTTTGAGCTATTAGAATATCACTCTTATGCAGTACTATATGAAGTCTATGTATACTTTGATAAGTATTAAAAGTTATAAATTTTCTGCAAATTTAACTATATCATTGTGATGAAAGCTAAGAAGAGGCTTGTCTGCGACCTCTGAGAGGTTAACAACGCCGATCATATTCGGATTCCAGAATTCGGGTGTGACAAGCTTTGTATCACAGCATGAGGTAAAATTACCTAGGATCCAAGGCTCAACACAACAATGTTGCATAGTTTCTAACTTATGGTTGTGAAGTGTACCACAATCATGACTTAGAGACTTTGTGATGTTAGGAATCGTCCCTTCTTCTACTCCTTATTGTGCTGTCTAGAGCTTTGACATTTTGTGTCATACTAGCATCTAACTTCCTTCTAGTGTGTGCGTGTGGAATAATGAACACAAGAATTAGGATGTCCGAGTGGTCTAAGTCACCAGTCTTAGGATCTGGTCTTCGCAAGAAGGGCAATGATGAAAATGCCAGCATGACAGAAAGCCGTGTGGTAAGTGTGGTCGTTCGCATGGAGGTGAGCCCATGGTAGGTTCTAATGCCTTCTATGGGTGCGGCAAGAGTGGGCATATGATCTGGGACTTCTTACATGCGAAGAATCAGGACAAGGCAGATACTCAGTCTCGGCCTAATCCTAATGCTGCAGCTGAATCTCCCAAGAGAAACCGATCCTATGCGTTGAAAGGAAGAGAGGAGCAAGAGAAGTCCGCGGATATGGTTACTAGTAACTTGCTTGTCTTTTCGTTTCCTGTTTATGCATTATTAGATCCAGGATCTACCTTGTCTTTTGTTACTCCTTTAGTAGCTAGTAAATTTGACTTGCTTCTTGAGATTTTGCATGAACCATTTCTAGTTAGTACTCCCATAGGAGACAGTGTTAGGTCCGAAAGAGTATATAGAGATTGCCCAATAATTGTTCTCAATAAACTTACTCATGCTGATCTAATAGAATTAACCAAGCTTGATTTTGATATAATTTTGGGTATGGATTGGCTTCATAAATGCTATGCTACCATAGATTGTCGAAACAGGGTAGTAAGGTTTCAGTTTCCAAATGAGTTAGAGTTAAAATGGGAAGGGCATGGTTCAAATCCAACAAGCCAAATAGTTTCCAATCTTAAAGCCAACAAGATGTTATCTAAGGGGTTAGGAGTCGCTGAGAACCTTTCTTACGAAGAGGTTACCGTTGAAATTTGAGATCGCCAAGTGAAACGGTTGAGGAACAAGGAGTTTGCCACCGTAAATGTTTTATGGAAGAACCACCTTGTTGAGGGGGCAACATGGGAGGCCGAGGCCGATAGGATATCCTGTTACACTCACTTTTTCAGTTCTTGATGTTAGGTATACTATTCCTAAGTCCGATTTCTGATTTTGTTGATGAGACTCTAAATTTTAGTGCATTAGGCGGTTTTGGTGTTTTAAGTCCATGAGTGTGTGTTTTATAGTTGCACTATATGAGTTAATATGAGTTCATGCTTGCATTCATGTTACTGATTTTTGTATAGGGTAGACGTGATTTATGTGTTGCATGAGTGTGATGTGCATTAAGTTAAAATGAGATTGAGAAGGTAGTTGCTCAGTCTCACAGATGAAGCTACAGATAAGCTTTGAGTAATGTACATCATCCAGAGTAAGTTGTGAATCAGATATTGACAAAGAGTAAAGTTTCAAGTATGTTAATGTGTTTTTTCGAAAATACCCTCTTTGATTCAGATGATGTGTAGTGTCATTCGGAGACGAATGTTTCTAAGGGGGGGATAATGTAACATTCCAGAAAATGTACATGTCTCGTTAAGAGCCTAGTAGGTTTTTAAGAATGCGTATTGGGGTACATAGGTATCCCAATGCCCAATATTGAGAAATATTGGGTATATTAGAGAATATTGGCTTAAGGGTGTTAGCCAATTTCTATGTATACACAAGTAAATTAAACTACACGTCAATATCAAATGTTCCAATCCAAGCTTGTTTAAGAATTGTACCTGCAATGAAGACCCTAATCTAAAATAACTATATTCTTCACATATTCTTCATATTCACTCATTAGGTACTAGGCATCCAAGTGTCAAGCCTAGTACCATAGCACATAACCATTTAAAATGATCATGTAGATTAAGCAGTGACCAAGGACATAGTGAGGATCCTTGGGACAATAAGAAAACATTCCAAATGAACCTTCCAAAATAGTTAGTTGGGAAAGTGCACGCAACACATGTGCAAGCACATGTGCAACCACACGTGGAATCGGCCAAGGGACAAGCTAACCGATTCAGTTAGAGTGGTTGGAGACAGGCGCGCGTCCGGATCCACCCATGTGGGGCCAAGCTCCCTAACCAGTCCTAGATCCTAACTAACTGACCTAACTAACTAACTAACCTAGGACCAACCAAAAATAAATAAATAAGGGACCAGACAACCTAACTAATCGGGTGACATCAAATTGTTTAACTAACAAGAGACAACCTAGTACCTAACCTAGGATGGTCCAAAGGGTTGGTTATGGTCCTATCAACTTAGGGGTACTTTAGTAATTATCATAGGTTACTTAATTAATTTAATTAGCAACTTAATTAATTTATTTAAATGGACAAAACCGAAAGACTTAAATATTTCTAGATTTCGGTTAAGTCAAGTAAGAGACAACCTAGTACCTACCTAGGATGATCCAAATGGTTTGTTATGGTCCTAACAACATAGGGGTACTTTATTAATTTCCCTAGGTTACTTAATTAATTAAATTAGAAACTTAATTAATTAATTTAATTGACAAAACCGAAACCACTAAGTAATTTCCAGATTTCGGTTAAGTGAAGTAAGAGACAACCTAGTACCTAAACTAGGATGGTCCAAAGGGTTGGTTATGGTCCTAACAACTTAGGGGTACTTCTGTTATTACCCTAGGCTACTTAATTAATTAAATTATCAACTTAATTAATTAATTTAAATGGAAAAAACCAGAACAACTAAGCAATTTCCAGATTTCGGTTAAGTCAAGTAAGAGACAACCTAGTACCTAACCTAGGATGGTCCAAAGGGTTGGTTATGGTCCTAACAACTTAGGGTACTTTAGTAATTACCCTAGGTTATGTAATTAATTGAATTAGCAAATTAAGTAATTAATTTATTTGGATAAAACCGAAACCGCTTAGCAATTTCCACATTTCGATTGAGTTAAGTGTTCTTCTAATTCTAGTCAATTTAAGAGGGGCATTTTGTTAATTATCTAATTAAGTTATTTTAGTTAAGTTATATAGTCTAAATTTAATTAGTTAACATTCATATCTTAAAGACTTAGACTCACATTATTCATCATAAAAACGCTACAACTAAAAAGCAAGTGAAGAACGTAAGAGAACCCTAGACGATAGCGAGCATTCTTCAAGGTTTTCGTGCAAAGTGCAAGGTTATCTTCATAGATTTAATTCTACATTAAGGTTTGGGTTTTCTCTCCTGGAATTCTTTCTCCAAGAGGCTTTTCAAACGTTTTAACTTCAAGAATATCGAAACTAGGGTTGTTCCCAATGAATCGCATGTCCATCTCCCTAGTTCTCCCGATTTCTGATTCTTGTAGTATCTATAATGTAAATCTCGACGCATGTTGTTTGTATGTGGTGCTAACTGATCATCATGTGTATGTTTTAGTGATTGATATGTTGAATGAAACTTACATGTTAGATCTACATACTTAGGGTGTTATTTACATGAGATGTTGAATGTTGTAATGCCTACTTGTGTTCCAGAAGATGAAATTGTTATGAGTTGTTCATTGAATTATTTTATAGGTTCATCAAAGTTTAAAAGTTGGCTTGTTTAACATGTTAAGATTACTATCATGTATTTATGAACAATTGGTATGCCTAGTGATAATATTATATCAAGTATAGTAGAGTTGTGATTTATGCCAACAAATGGCTAACAAAACTATGTCCAATCATATATCTTCCAAAAGATGCAATGACATGCTAATCTCTACGTCAATGAACTCATAACATATGGTATGCCTATCAATGGGACAAGTCCCAACATACCCTATCCACACAAACTTGTGAACGTAATAGCATTGCATAAACAATCATAACTTTCATAAAGAATTGTACAATACTATCAATTAACGTAAACAAGTTAAGGTGAGTAACGAAATAACTAAAAGCTCAAGTTATGGAAATGACCTAATAAGGAGTTTTAAAAGAAGTGAGACAAGTTTCTATTACACTTAATCAATGACGTCAAAGATACTGACATAAGAGGGTGCTAGAGTACATGAGACAAGTATCACTCGTGCCATGATGATAATGTAAAGACTTAAGTTCATATTCATCAAGTAAAGAAAGGGATGACCAGTTATCCATTGAGTTAAGTAAACCTCATAACTAGAAGCAAGATTCCATAATGTTTGAGTCAACTCTAAGAAGTTAATAAAGTAAAATATATCTGAACCCCCCTTTTCGGTGTGAGGTAGACACAGAACTTGGTTCACCTTAACCGGTGAACCACCTCTTCTCAGTATAGGGGAGACGCTGGATTTCATGTTACCCCGCATGATCTACTTCCTTTAATGCTAAAGAATTCTTTAATAGAGTAAGAAAGTATAACGCCCCAAAATGAACTAAGGTGAACTAGAGCCTCATGGTTGTTTCTTGAGTTGACTTTAACTTGAACGGATTTAGTTTAGTTTCCTTAGGCAGTGTGCAAAGTTTCGTGAAGTTTGGTCAAACGACCAAGAACGTCCAAGGCATTCGAAAGATATGCCTTGAGTCGACCTTGTACGTCTAGACGAGTTTCGTGGAGTTCTATGTGTTTGTTTTGGATGAAATTCATGTGAGAGGTGTTAAACTTATAGATGATCATATTTTTGTTGGAAACGTCCGGGAAATTATCCCCAAGGACCATCGAATGGTCCTTGAGGAAGGACCCAAAACCTGGTAAGCAGGTTGTCCCAGGCAGCCTTGGCGACGGAGTAGTCGACGGCCAGTCATGGCTGTGACGCCCCGTCACAAGGTTCCGTAGTGGAGGAATTGTTCAAGGGTGTAGAGGGGACCCTTGTCAAGCCACTGAAGCTTGCAACGGATGGTCAGGATGGGCCGTTGCACCCGTGACGCCCCGTCACAAGCAAGTCGTCGCAAGCCTTGTCCCTGTGCGCAGATTTTTCTACCAAGTCAGGGGTGAACTTGTAAATTCACCCCACATCTAAATAAGAGTTTGTATGGTTTGTTAAGGTATTTTTAGGTTATATTAAATGAGTTTTAAACCCTAGACCTAGACAACACCCCCTCACTTCTAAATTCAAAATCTCTCTCTAAAAAGAAAACCCTCTCAAGACTCCATTGGAAGCTAGAAGTCAAGAAAGGATAGGAGGGATGGTTGGACGTGTATCTTCATCAAAAACTCTTGGATTTGGCTTGCTTAGTGAGGTATGGTATCCATTCTTGAATATCTTTTCATTCAAGAAGCCAATTACAAAAAATTGTTTTCAAAAGGGTTTCTAAACTCAATCTTCTTCTAACTTTGATTTCTAGTATGGGTATTCTTGTACTTAAGTTTTAATGGTTTAAATGTATTTATATTGGTTTGAATTGATGATTTTGATGTTAAAAACTCCATGAAACTCTTGTATATGCATACTTCAAGTTTTAGCTTTAAAATGGGTTATGTGAGCATGATTTGAGTAGGGTATGAACTTGGGTCTTCTTGTAATTGTCATGTTGGTGTAGCTACTGCCCTAAGGGCCTTAATATGTTGAAATATTGATAAATTGATTATGGGTGATGATGGTTTGATTTGTTGATGAGTTGCTCTCATTGTATATTTCTTATTATGAATTGCTATTTGAGTGGTATGGTCCACTTTATGGGTGGCGGTGCTAATTGATGAACTTGATGTTACTTAGTATGTTTTGAGTATGTGATCTTGAAGGTCTAATATGTGAAATGAAGATACATGGGAAATGGGTCTTTTATTGTGTTTGATGTAGCTTGAAGTGCATGTTTGATCTAGTTTATGTCTAAATGATGTGTATGATTATGAGAAGCATGTAGAGTGTGTAACTTGATGAATTAAGGTTAAAGTATGTGTAGAATTTGATGATAATGAAGCGATTCTTATATGTAAGGTGTGCACATGTACACACACACACACTTTTAAGATTTGTATTATGCCAAGTTGAGCAAAAAGGGGAATCTTGAGGTGGACACACTCCGTGAGTTGAGATGTAGTGTCTTGTAGCAACCTGTCTATTCCTAGTGAGCTTTCTAAGATAGACTATTATGTTGAGAAATCCGTGTGGAGTTATGCCTAGCACCGAGAGGATGTGAAGGGGAGGTGAATTGCACTTCGTGACTTGAGATGTTGTGATCCAAAGTACCTCTTGAGATGAGTACTCCTCGTTAGTAGAGAGTGAGTTACTTAGTAACAATCTCCTTATCCCTTAACTATGTGCCCGCATAGGTGTAGCTATTGGAAAGCCATGTAAAAGCTAAAGAAGCATGACCTTACACTAGGAAAGTAAGGATCCCTCATCCGATAGGGGTTAATAACAGGATTCCATGTATAGCACTCATGGTCTTTGTCGGTTAAGCTAACTCCCACAAAAGAATTATTTTTGAAACTAGTTAACTTGTCTATTGTTGATATTGTGTATGTATGTCATTAAGTGCTCAATCCACTTTAGTTACCATTAGGAGCACTAAGTGGGAATGGTAGTATGGGATACTACTCTCACATTGCACTTGGTGTGACCTATACCTACTATGGGAGAAGAGTATCTTCATGAAATCCGTGTGAATGAGTACTATTGTGTAGTGTTATGGATGATTATTGTGGAGTACTTGAGTAAATGGAATCCATTAGGAGCACTACGTGAGAGTGGTAGTATGGGATGCTACTCTCACATTGCACTTGGTGTGACCTATATTTTCCATCAGTGTTTTGCATATGTTAGCCAAGGGCGTGGATTTGATTTCCAACGAAGTAAGCCTAAGATTTGGTAGTTTTAAGGGTCGCTTTGGTGTGCTTTGAAGGGAGGTGTAATGAAAATCCCTTCGTAGCTCACATTAGGGAGTCTTAGGATAACCTTGGGTTAGGGCAACTTCAAAGGAAAAGAGTTCATATGACTTGGACCGTGCCATTCACTGTAAGGTCTCCATTGTAAGAATCCAATATATTGACTGTGATGATTTATTCAATTTTTCATTGTAAGTTTAGTAAGTTCATTGAAATGTTCCTTTTAATTACTCTAAGTTTTGGTAAAGTTGCCATAAAATGTTGATTGTCGATTCTTATGTTGGTTTGTTTCTAGATTCTTGAATATTGCTTTAATTGGATGAAAAGCTATTCTTTCTAAAATGTCCCTTTTTGTATGTTTATTTGCATATACCATACTTAGTACATTGTAGTACTAACCCCATACTTTTATATACCTTATGAGTATAGGTTGGAAGCCTTTTTGGAGGATCGGAGTTGAAGCTTGGGAATTCTATCTCTCAAGAATTGGGTATGTCCTCATATATTCGAGGACATAGTTTTATATTTCTTAGTTTCTTTATTAAGACTTAAAAATGTATTTACTTTATTGTAAAGGGCCGTGTCCCTAAGATTATAAGTTGTGTCTTTAAGTTGTCTTGTGACGATAAGATTTCCTAGTATTTATGAAAAGACTTCTTTTATTATTATTATCGTGAAAAGTTTTTATTTCGCACTACTTTTCATTCTTTATGTTATGAATGCTAGTTAGAGGTCTTGTACGAGACCCCAAAGGGGTCAAGTATGCCCGGTCATGATTCAAAGGTTTTCCCTAACTTTTAGGGGGTGCCTTCGGGTCGTGACTGACTTGGTATCAGAGCATAAGGTTTTTGGAAATAGTTTAAGGTCTGAAAGTCTCACAAGCCACATCTAGTAGTATCTTGGTCATTAGTGTGAGTCGCGACACATCCATGGACAAGAGGCTATAGGATGCTAGAAGTTTCACTTTCTTCTCTATTCTAGTATCGTGCCTTAGAGTTGAGTATATAATGTGTCTATTCTCAACCTCTTCTTTTTGTGTTTTTAGGACATGAATACGAGGAGATCGATCGCTATAAGGGAGGAGGGAGGTGTACCAAATGAGAGAGTCCTTCCCCGTGTTGACCAAGTTCCTATTGTTGGCTTAGGGGAGGAAAATGAAGAGGTTCCTCTTCAAGAACCTCAAGTGCCTCCGGAACCTCAAGGACCTCAAGTGCCTCCTATGCCTCAAGCTCCTTTTGTTGAGGGTGACATAACTAATGTGGAGTTGAGGGCTGCCCTAATGAACTTGACCCAACTCATGACTGCTCAAGCTCAAGTTGTCAACAATCACTTTGTGGGCCAAGCTAACCTAGGAGATTGGCCCCAACCAAATGCTAGTACTCCCGCTTCTAGGATTCGGGATTTCATGAGTATGAACCCTTATACTTTTTATGGCACTAAGGTGGATGAAGATCTACAAGGCTTCATAGATGAGGTTTTCAAGGTGGTAGATGCTATGGGTGTGACCCCTAGGGAGAAAGCGGAATTGGCCGCTTACCAACTTAAGGATGTTGCTCAAGTGTGGTATGAGCAATGGAGGGGTGATAGACCCTTAGAAAGAGGACCGGTTGATTGGGAGGAATTCAAAGAGGCTTTCCTAGATAGATTCTTTCCTTTAGAGTGGAGGGAGAAGAAGATGGTTGAATTCATGAACCTCCGTCAAGGGGGAATGAGTGTGCAAGAGTACTCTCTCAAATTCACCCAACTCTCTAAGTATGCCCCAACCATGGTGGCCAACCCTAGGGCTAGGATGAACAAGTTTGTGATGGGCGTGTCTAGCTTGGTGGAAAAAGAGTGTCGTACGGCTAAGCTTCTTAATGACATGGATATCTCTAGGCTCATGGTTTGTGCACAACAAATTGAGGAGTCCAAATTTAGGGAGATAAGTCAAGAGGGTAAGAGACCTAGGTAGGATGATTCTAGTCACCAAAGGCCTAAGAAGAGGTTTTATCCCCAATATTCTTCTATGGGAAACAAGGATAGGTCTCCAAATCAACTTTCTCAAGGTGGTGGTCATTCCTATGAAAGGGTTAGGTGCCCTACTTGTGGCAAGCAACATGGGGGTAAGTGTCTTGCCGGATTGGATGGTTGTTTTGCATGTGGTAATAAGGTTCACAAGATGAGGGACTACCCAAACCTTAAATCAAGGGGGAGAGATGTCAATCAATATTCCCTAGATCCTAATGCTCCCAAGAAGAACCCTTCCTATGGGATGAGGTCTAGAAAGGATAATTAATCCGGATCAATTGTTTTGGTAAGTCTCAACTCTTTGCTATTGTTGCTTTTGTGTTATGAGATGAGTTTATATGGTTTTATAGTTCATATGATCATGTCATCTTGATGAAGTGCTTGAAGAATGATTTTTTTTTAAAAAAAAACAATTTGGTAACTTGGCAGTGAACTTCACTGTCAAATTTTGGCATATTGAAGAAAATTGTTTTGTCTCAAATTTTAGTTTCAATGTGTGTAAAGGTATTGTTTATGAGCATGTTTAATGTTGGATAAGGTAGTTCCTCCATAAAAGAAGTTCAAGGATGAGTTTTGACTTTGTGAAGTTTGGCGAAAGTTGTCTATGTTGATAAGTGTTGAAGGTGTGAAATGATGTTCCTTGCTAATTGATGCTTTGATTGTTGATGTTTTGATCATTATCTAAGTTAATTATATGATGCAAAGAGAGTCCTTGTTGTTCATAAAAATTTAAGTGTCATTCGAGGACGAATGTTATTCCAAGTGTGGGAGAATATAACACCCTAAAATGAACTAAGATGAACTAGAGCCTCATGGTTGTTTCTTGAGTCGACTTTAAGTTAAACGGAGTTAGTTTAGTGTACTTAGGCAGTGTGCAAAGTTTCGTGAAGTTTGGAGGTCAAACGACCAAGAACGTCCAAGGTATTCAAAAGATATGCCTTGAGTCGACCTTTTACGTCTAGACAAGTTTTGTGGAGTTTTATGTGTTCGTTTTTAATGAAATTCATGTGAGAGGTGTTAAACTTATAGATGATCATATTTGTGTTGGAAACATCCGGGAAATTATCCCCAAGGACAATCGAAGGGTCCTTGAGGAAGGACCCAAAACCTTGTAAGCAGGCTGTCCTAGGGAGCCTTGGTGACGGAGCAGTCGACGGCCAGTCATGGCTGTGACGCCCCGTCACAAGGTTCTGTCGTTGGGGACTTGTTCAAAGGTGTATAGGGGACCCTTGTCAAGCCATTGAAGCTTGCAACGGATGGTCAGGACAGGCCGTTGCACCCGTGACGCCCCATCACAAGCAGGTCGTCGCAAGCCTTGTCCTTGTGCGCAGATGTTTCTGCCAAGTCAGGGGTGAACTTGTAAATTCACCCCACGTCTAAATAAGAGTTTGGACGGTTTGTTAAGGGATTTTTAGGTTATATTAAATGAGTTTTAAACCTTAGACCTAGACAAGACCCACTCACTTCTAAATTCAAACTCTCTCTATAAAAAGAAAACCCTCTCAAGACTCCATTGGAAGCTAGAAGTCAAGGAAGGATAGGAGGGCTGGTTGGACGTGTATATTCATCAAAAACTCTTGGATTTGGATTGCTTAGTGAGGTATGGTATCCATTCTTGAATATCTTTTCATTCAAGAAGCCAATTTCAAAAAATGGTTTTCAAAAGGGTTTCTAAACTCAATCTTCTTCTAACTTTGATTTCTAGTATGGGTCTTCTTGTATTTAAGTTCTAATGGTTTAAATGTATTTATCTTGGTTTGAATTGATGATTTTGATGTTAAAAACTCCATGAAACTCTTGTATATGCATACTTCAACTTTTGGCTTGAAAATGGGTTATGTGAGCATGATTTGAGTAGGGTATGAACTTGGGTCTTCTTGTAATTGTCATGTTGGTGTAGCTACTGACCTAAGGGCCTTAATATGGTGAAATATTGATAAATCGCTTATGGTTTATGATGGTTTGATTTGTTTATGAGTTTCTCTCATTGTATATTTCTTATTATGAATTGCTATTTGAGTGGTATGGTCCACTTTATGGGTGACGATGCTAATTGATGAAGTTGATGTTACTTAGTATGTTTTGACTATGTGATCTTGAAGGTCTAATATGTGAAATGAACATACATGGGAAATGGGTCTTGTATTGTGTTTGATGTAGATTGAAGTGCATGTTTGACCTAGTTTATGTCTAAATGAAGTATATGATTATGAGAATCATGTCGAGTGTGTAACTTGATGAATTAAGGTTAAAGTATGTGTAGAACTTGATGATAATAAAGCGATGCTTATATGCAAGGTGTGCACATGTACACACACACACTCTTTTAAGATTTGTATTATGCCAAGTTGAGCAAAAAGGGGAATCTTGAGGTGGACACACTTCGTGAGTTGAGATGTAGTGTCTAGTAGCAACCTCTCCATTCCTAGTGAGCTTTCTAAGATAGACTATTATGTTGAGAAATCCGTGTGGAGTTATGCCTAGCACCGAGAGTATATGAAGGAGAGGTGGATTACACTTCGTGACTTGAGATGTTGTAATCCAAAGTACCTCTTAAGATGAGTACTCCTCGTTAGTAGAGAGTGAGTTACTTAGTAACAATCTCCTTATCCCTTAATTATGTGCCCGCATAGGTATAGCTATTGGAAAATCCATGTAAAAGCTAAAAAAGCATGACCTTACACTTGGCAAGTAAGGATCCCTCATCCGATAGGGGTTAATATCGGGATTCCATGTCTAGCTCTCATGGTCTTTGTCGGTTAACCTAACTCCCACAAAAGAATTATTTTTGAAAGTAGTTAACTTGTCTATTGTTGATATTGTGTATGTATGTCGTGAAGTGCTCAATCAACTTTAGTTACCATTAGGAGTACTAAGTGGGAGTGGTAGTATGGGATGCTACTCTCACATTGCACTTGGTGTGACCTATACCTACTATGGGAGAAGAGTATCTTCATGAAATCCGTGTGAATGAGTACTATGGTGTAGTGTTATGTATGATTATTGTGGAGTACTTGAGTAAATAGAATCCATTAGGAGCACTAAGTGAGAGTGGTAGTATGGGATGCTACTCTCACATTGAACTTGGTGTGACCTATATTTTCCATGAGTGTTTTGCATATGTCGACCAAGGGCGTGGATTTGATTTCGAATGAAGTAAGCCTAAAATTTGGTAGTTTTTAGGGTCGCTTTGGTTTGCTTTAAAGGGAGGTGTAATGAAAATCCCTTCGTAGCTCACCTTAGGGAGTCTTAGGATAACCTTGGGTTACGGCAACTTCAAAGGAAAAGAGTTCATATGACTTGGACCGTGCCATTCACTGTAAGGTCTCCATTGTATGAATCCAATATATTCACTGTGATGCTTTATTCAATTTTTCATTGTAAGTTTAGTAAGTTCATTGAAATTTTCCTTTTAATTACTCTAAGTTTTGGTAAAGTTGCCATAAATTGTTGATTGTCGATTCTTATGTTGGTTTGTTTCTAGATTCTTGAATATTGCTTTAATTACATGAAAAGCTATTCTTACTAAAATGTCCCTTTTTTGTATGTTTATTTGCATATACGATGCTTAGTACATTATTGTACTAACCCCATACTTTTATAACCTTATGAGTATAGGTTGGAAGCCTTTTTGGAGGATCGGAGTTGAAGCTTGGGAATTCTATCTCTCAGGGATTGGGTATGTCCTCATATATTCGAGGACATAGTTTTATGTTTCTTAGTTTCTTCATTAAGACTTAAAAATGTATTTACTTTATTGTAAAGGGCCGTGTCCCTAAGATTCTAAGTTGTGTCTTTAAGTTGGCTTGTGACGATAAGATTTCCTAGTATTTATGAAAAGACTTCTTTTAATATTATTATCGTGAAAAGTTTAATTCCGCACTACTTTTCATGCTTTATGTTATGAATGCTAGTTAGAGGGCTTGTACGAGACCCCGAAGGGGTCAAGTACGCCCGGTCATGATTCGAAGGTTTTACCTAACTTTTAGGGGGTGCTTTCGGGTCGTGACAGAAAGAATGAAAGTAGCATGTTCAAAGTGAACAATATAGCAAAGAAGTAGAAACGTAAGTTCATAGTGAACTAAGTAAACAAGAGTTTAAGAATGTCGATCATTAGTGTTTGATAAGAACAACAAGTTAGTTGTTTAAGCCAATAGTGGAGTATGAATACATGCCTCAAAGATTATTATATTAGGTGAACTATCAATTAATGGGCATAGCCAATAAAGATAGGATTATAAATATATTCATCCCCATTTAACAAGAATAAAGAAATCTAACTTGTAAGTAATGTAGCCAAATCATTTCCTTAGTCTTGTGAGTTGCTTACTCGATTCATTATAGGTATGGGACTACAATGAATCATTGCACTTGTAAGTAAGACATAGGATCAAAGGAGATCATTGAAATACACAATAGAAAGTAGAAAAGACTGAAATATAATCAAAGTCTGGGAATAGTAGCTCTCGTCCTAAGAGGATCAAAATAATAAACTTTTGTTTAAGTTGTTCTAAAATTATGTTCATGATTCCAAGGTCTTATGTTCATATAGAAAATGAGTTGTGTGCTTTTATTACATTTATTATTCGAGCTTAGTACATTAGTTATAGCTAGTGGATTCTGTCCCTAGCATTTGAATTCAAATATTTGTTCAAGCGTTTGTAATAAAGCCGATTGGCAAACTATTATTATTATTATTACGATCATTTATTTCAATTGTTTAATCTTTAATAGATGGTTGTTTAGTGTTTGCTATTAGAATATCACTCTTATGCATTACTATATGAAGTCTACGTATACATCGATAAGTATTAAAAAGTTTTAAATTTTCCGCAAATTTAACTGTATGATTGTGATGAAAGGTAAGAAGAGGCTTGTCTGTGACCTCTATGAGGTTAACGACGCCGGTCATATTCGGAATCCAGAATCCGGGTGTGACAAACTTTGTATCAGAGCATGAGGTTAAATTACCTATGATCTAAGGCTCAACACAACCAGGTTGCATAGTTTCTAACTTATGTTTATGAAGTTCACCACAATTATGACTTAGAGACTTTTTGATGTTAGGAATCTTCCCTTCTTCTACTCCTTATCGTGCTGTCTAGAGCTTTGACATTTTGTCTCATACTAGAATCTAACTTCCTTCTTGTGTGTGCCTGTTGAATAATGAATATAAGAATTAGAATGGCCGAGTGTTCTAAGTCGCTAGACTCAGGATATGGTCTTTCCAAGAACGGCAATGATGGAAATGACAGCCTGACATAAAGTAGTGTGGTAAGTGTGGTCGTTCGCATGTAGGTGAGCGCATGGTAGGTTCTAATGCCTTCTATGGGTGTGGCAAGAGTGGGCATATGATCAGGGACTTCCCACATGCGAAAAATCAGGCCAAGGCAGATACTCAGCCTCGACCTAATCCTACTGCTATAGCCGAACCTCCCAAGAGAAACCGATTCTATGCATTGAAAGGAAGAGAGGTGCAAGAGAAGTCCACGGATATGGTTACTGGTAACTTGATTGTCTTTTCTTTTCCTGTTTATGCATTATTATATCCAGGATCTACCTTGTCTTTTGTTACTCCTTTAGTAGCTAGTAAATTTGACTTGCTTCCTAAGATTTTGCAAGAACCATTTTTAGTTAGTACTCCCATAGGAGACAGTGTTAGGGCCGAAAGAGTATATAGAGATTGCCCAATAATGTTTCTCCATAAAGTTACTCATGTTGATCTAATAGATTTAACCATGCTTGATTTTGATATAATTTTGGGTATGGATTGGCTTCATAAATTCTATGCTACCATAGACTGTCGAAACAGGGTAGTAAGGTTTCTATTTTCCAAATGAGTTAGATTTGAAATGGGAAGGGCATGGTTCAAATCCAATAAGCCAAATAGTTTCCAATCTTAAAGTCAACAAGATGTTATCTAAGGGGTTAAGAGTCGATGATAACCTTTCTTACGAAGAGGATCCTATTGAAATTTTAGATTGCCAAGTGAAATGGTTGAGGAACAAGGAGGTTTCCACCGTAAACGTGTTATGGAAGAACCACATTGTTGAGGGGTCAACATGGGAGGCCGAGGCCGATAGGAGATCCCGATACCCTCACTGGTTCAGTTCTTGAGGTTAGGTATACTCTTCCTAAGTCCGAATTTTGTTGATGTGTAGTGTCATTCGGGGACGAATATTCGTAAGAGGGGGATAATGTAACATTCCAGAAAATGTACATGTCTAGTGAAGAGCCTAGTAGGATTTTAAGAATGCGTATTGGAGTACATAGTCATCCCAATGCCCAATATTGAGAAATATTTGGCATATTAGAGAATATTGGCTTAAGGGTGTTAGCCAATTTCTATTTAGACACAGGTAAATTAAAATACACGTCAATATCAAATGTTCCAATCCAAGATTGTTTTAGAATTGTACCTGCAATGAAGACCCTAAGCTAAAATAACCATGTTCTTCACATATTCTTCATATTCACTCATTAGGTACTAGGCATCCAAGTGTCAAGCCTAGTACCATAGCACATAACCATTTAAAATGATCATGTAGATTAAGCAATGCCCAAGGACATAGTAAGGATCCTTGAGACAATAAGTAAACATTCCAAATGAAACTTCCAGAATTGTTAGTTGGGAAAGTGGACGCAACACATGTGCAAGAACATGCGCAACCACACGTGCAATCGGCCAAGGGACAAGCTAACCGATTTGGTTAGAGTGGTTTGGGACAGGCGTGCGTTTCGTTCCACCCCCGTGGGACCAAGCTTCCTAACGAGTCCTAGACCCTAACTAACTGCCCTAACTAACTAACTAACCTAGGATAAACCAAAAATAACTAACTAAGGGACCCGACAACCTAAGACCTAATCGGGTGACACCAAACCGTGTAACTAACTAAGAGACAACCTCGTACCTAACCTTGGATGGTCCAAAGGGTTTGTTATGGTTCTAACAACTTAGGGGTACTTTAGTAATTACCCCAGGTTACTAAATTAATTAAATTAGCAATTTAATTAATTAATTTAAATGTACAAAACCGAAACCACTAAGCAATTTTCAGATTTATGTTAAGTCAAGTAAGAGACAACCTAGTACCTAACCTAGGATGGTCCAAAGGGTTGGTTATGATCCTATACTTTAGTAATTACCCTAGGTTACTTAATTAATTAAATTATCAACTTAATTAATAAATTTAAATGGACAAAATCGTAACCACTAAGCAATTTCCAGATTTCTGTTAAGTCAAGTAAGAGACAACCTAGTACATGACCTAGGATGGTCCAAAGGGTTTGTTATGGTCCTAACAACTTAGGGGTACTATTGTAATTACCCTAATCTACTTAATTAATTAAATTAGAAACTTAATTAACTACTTTAAACGGATAAACCAAAACCACTAAATAATTTCCAGATTTCAGTTAAGTCAAGTAAGAGACAACCTAGTACCTAACCTAGGATGGTCCAAAGGGTTGGTTATGGTCCTAACAACTTAGGGGTACTTTAGTAATTACCCTAGGTTACTTAATCAATTAAATTAGAAAATTAATTAATTAATTTATTTGGACAAAACCGAAACTCCTTAGCAATTTCCAGACTTCGGTTGAGTCAAGTGTTCTTCTAATTCTAGTCAATTTAGAAGGGGCATTTTGGTAATTAGCTAATTAAGTAATTTTAGTTGAGTTATATAGTCTAAATTGAATTAGTTAACATTCAGTTCTTAAAGACTTAGACTCACGTTATTCATCATAAAAACGCTACAAATAAAACACAAGTGAAGAACGTAAGAGAACTCTAGACGATAGCAAGCATTCTTCAAGGTTTTTGTGCAAAGTGCAAGGTGATCTTCGTAGATTTAATTCTACAGTAAGGTATGGGTTTTCTCTCCTGGAATGCTTTCTCCAAGAGGCTTTTCAAACCTTTTAGCTTCAAGAATATCGAATCTAGGGTTGTTCCCAATGAATCACATGTCCATCTCTCTAGTTCTCCCGATTTCTGATTCTTTTAGTATTCATAATGTAAATATCGATGCGTGTTGTTTTTATGTGGTTCTAACTGATCATAATGTGTATGTTTTAGTGATTTATATGTCGAATGAAATTTACATGTTAGATCCGCATACTTAGGGTGTTATTTACATAAGATGTTCAATGTTGTAATGCCTATATAATGCCCCTAAATGAACTAAGGTGAAATAGAGCCTTATGGTTGTCTCTTGAGTCAACTTTAAGTTAAACTGAGTAAGTTTAGTATCCTTAGGTGGTGTGTGAAGTTTGGTTAAGTTTGGAGTTCAATCGACCAAGAACGTCCATGACGTTCGGATGGTATGCCTTAGAATGCACTTGTGTGTCTTGGTGTGTTTGGATGAGTTATACGTGTTTGTTTTACTTGAAACTTGTGCTGGATGTTCCTAAGACCTAGAAGAATTAGTTTAGGGGTTTAACATCCGGGCACGACACCACCTAGGACCCACAAGGAGCCCTAGATGAAGGGCCCAAGTATTGGGCAAAGTCTGCCAAATCAGTGGCCCATGACGACCCTAAGGACGGTCCGTTGGTCCCTCGATGGTCCGTCGACCCAGGGCGTCGCATGGACGAGTGAATGGGAAACTTGGCCATGCTCCATTTGGAGCTAAGTGTTTCCCGACGAGACCCCGCCAATGGTCCGTTGAACCCGCGATGGTCCGTCGAGGAAGGTCTCGTCGGTGAGACCTGCCAGTGCCTGTTAAGTGGCTGCAAACTTGGGGTGTTTTACGTAAATACACCCCAAGTCTTTTAAGACCCTAGGTGTATAATTTTTGTGTTTTTAGGTTATATTAAATTAGTTTTAAACCCTAGACCAAGACAAGACCCCCTCACTTCTAAATTCAAACTCTCTTTCTCTAAAAAGAAAACTCTCTCAAAGTCACCATTGAAGCCAAGGCTCAAGGAGGGAAAGGAGGTCTGCTTTGGACATGTTTCTTCATCAAAATTAGTGGGTTTCCGTCTCTTAAAGGTATGGTATCCATTCTTGAATATCTTTTCATTCAAGAAGCAAACTTCCAAAATGGCTTTCAAAAGGGTTTCTAAATTCAAACTTCTTCTAGCTTTGATTTCTAGTATGGGTCCTCTTGTATTTAATTCTAATGGTTTAAATGTATTTATGTTGGTTTGAATTGATTATTTTGATGTTAAAACTTCATGAAACTCTTGTTTATGCATACTTAAACTTTTGGCTTGAAAATGGGTTATGTGAGCATGATTTGAGTAGAGTATGAACTTGGGTCTTCTTGTATTTGTCATGTTGGTGTAGATACTTCCCTAATGGCCTTAATATGGTGAAATATTGATAAATTGCTTATTAGTGATGATGGTTTGATTTGTTGATGAGTTGCTCTCATTGTATAGTTCTTATTATGAATTGTTATTTGAGTTGTATGGTCCACCTTATGGGTGGCGGTGCTAATTGATGAACTTTATGTTATTTAGTATGTAATCTTGAAGGTATAATATGTTAAATGAATATATAATGGAAATGGGTCTTCTATTGTGTTTGATGTAGCTTGAATTGCCTGTTTGACCTAGTTTATGTCTAAATGAAGTATATAATTTTGAGAAACATGTAGAGTGTGTAACTTGATGAATCAAGGTTAAAGTATGTGTAGAACTTGTTGATAATGAGATGATGCTTATATGCAAGGTGTGCACATGTACACACACACACTTTAAAGAATGTATTATGCCAAGTTGAGCAAAAAAAGCGGAATCTTGAGGTGGACACACTTCGTGAGTTGAGATGTAGTGTGTAGTAGCAACCTCTCCATTCCTAGTGAGCTTTCTAAGATAGACTATTAAGTTGAGAAATACGTGTGGAGTTATGCCTAGCACCGAGAGAATATGAAGGGGAGGTGGATTGCACTTCGTGAGTTTAGATGTTGTAATCCAAAGTACCTCTTGAGATGAGTACTCCTCGTTAGTAGAGAGTGAGTTACTTTAGTAACAATCTCCTTATCCCTTAACTATGTGCCCGCATAGGTGTAGCTATTGGAAAAGCCATGTAAACGCCAAGAAGCATGACCTTACACTAGGCAAGTAAGGATCCCTCATCCGATAGGGGTTAATATCGGGATTCCATGTCAAGCTCTCATGGTCTTTGTCGGTTAAGCTAACTCCCCAAAGGAATCGATTGGAAATTAGATAACTTGTATATTTTTGATATTGTGTATGTATGTCGTGAAGTGCTTAATCCACATTAGTTACCTAGTAGGAGCATTAAGTGGGAGTAGTAGTATGGGATGCTATTCTCACATTCCACTTGGTGTGACCTATACCTACTATGGGAGAAGAGCACCTTCATGAAATCCGTGAGAATGAGTACTATGGTGTAGTGTTATGGATGATTATTGTGGAGTACTTGAGTAAATGGAATCCATTAGGAGCGCTAAGTGGGAGTGGGAGTTTGGGATGCTACTCTGACATTGCACTTGGTGTGACCTATATTTCCATGAGTATTTTGCATATGTTAGCCAAGGGCGTGGATTTTTCCAACAAAGTAAGCCTAAGATTTGGTAGTTTTAAGGGTCGCTTTGGTGTGCTTTGAAGGGAGGTGTAATGAAAATCCCTTCGTAGCTCACCTTAGAGAGTCTTAGGAAAACCTTTGGTTAGGGAAACTTCAAAGTAAAAGAGTTCATATGACTTGGACCGTGCCATTCACTGTAAGGTCTCCATTGTAAGAATCCAATATATTCACTGTGATGCTTTATTCAATTTTTCATTGTAAGTTTAGTAAGTTCATTGAAATGTTCCTTTTAATTACTCTAAGTTTTGGTAAAGTTGCCATAAATTGTTGATTGTCGATTCTTATGTTGGTTTGTTTCTAGATTCATGAATATTACTTAAATTGAATGAAAAACTATTTTACTAAAATGTCCCTTTTCATATGTTTTTGCATATGCCATACTTAGTACATTGTTTTACTAACCCCATACATTTTATACCTTATGAGTATAGGTTGGAAGCCTTTTTTTGGGAGGATCGGAGTTGAAGCTTGGGAACTCTATCTCTCAAGTATTTGGTATGTCCTCATATATTCAAGGACATAGTCTTATGTTTCTTAGTTCCTTTATTTAAGACTTAAATATGTATTTACTTTTATTGTAAAGGGCCGTGTCCCTAAGATTCTAAGTTGTGTCTTTAAGTGGGCTTGTGACGATAAGATTTCCTAGTATTTATGAAAAGACTTCTTCTATTATTATTATCGTGAAAAGTTTTAATTCCGCACTACTTTTCATGCTTTATGTTATGAATACTAGTTAGAGGGCTTGTACGAGACCCCAAAGGAGTCAAGTACGCCCGGTCATGATTCGAAGGTTTTTCCTAACTTCTAGGGGGTGCTTTCGGGTCGTGACAGACTTGGTATCAGAGAATAAGGTTTTGGGAAATAGTTTAAGGTCTAAAAGTCTCACAAGCCACATCTAGTAGTATCTTGGTCATTGCTGTGAGTCGTGACACATCCATGGACAAGAGGTTATAGGATGCTAGAAGTTTCACTTTCTTGTTTATTCTAGTATCGTGCCTTAGAGTTGAGTATATAAGGTGTCTTTTCTCAACCTCTTCTTTTTGTGTTTTAGGACATGAATACGAGGAGATCGACCGCTAGAAGGGAGGAGGGAGGTGTACGAAATGATAGAGTCCTTCCCCGTGTTGACCAAGTTCCTATTGTTGGCTTAGGGGAGGAAAATGAGGAGGTTCCTCTTCAAGAACCTCAAGTGCCTCCGGAACCTCAAGGACCTCAAATGCCTCCTATACCTCAAGCTCCTTTTGTTGAGGGTGATATGACCAAAGCGGAGTTGAGGGCTGCCCTAACGAACTTGACCCAACTCATGATGGCTCAAGCTCAAGTCGTCAACAATCACTTTGTGGGCTAAGCTAACCAAAGAGATAGGCCTCAACCAAATGCTAGTACTCCCGCTTGTAGGATTCGGGATTTCATGAGGATGAACCCTCCTACTTTTCATGGCACTAAGGTGGATGAATATCCACAAGGCTTCATAGATGAGGTTTTCAAGGTGGTAGATGCGATGGGTGTGACCCCTAGGGAGAAAGCAGAATTGGCCGCTTACCAACTTAAGGATGTTGCTCAAGTGTGGTATGAGCAATGTAGGGGTGAGAGACCCTTAGAAAGAGGACCTGTTGATTGGGAGGAATTCAAAGAGGCTTTCTTAGATAGATTCTTTCCTTTAGAGTGGAGGGAGAAGAAGATGGTTGAATTCATGAACCTCCGTCAAGGGGGAATGAGTGTGCAAGAGTACTCTCTCAAATTCACCATACTCTGTAGGTATGCCCCAAGCATGGTAGACAACACTAGGGCTAGGATGAACAAGTTTGTGATGGACGTGTCTAGCTTGGTGGAAAAAGAGTGTCGTACGGCAATGCTTCTTAATTACATGGACATCTCTAGGCTTATGGTTTATGTGCAACAAATTGAGGAGTCCAAATTAGGGAGATAAGGCAAGAGGGTAAGAGACCTAGGTCGGATGATTCTAGTCACCAAAGTCCTAAGAAGAGGTTTTATACCAAAGATTCTTCCATGGTAAACAAGTATAGGGATCCAAATCAACATTCTCAATGTGGTGGTCATTCCTATGAAAGGGCTAGGTGCCCTACTTGTGGCAAGCAACATGGGGGTAAGTGTCTTGCCGGAACGGATGGTTGTTTTGCATGTGGTATTAAGGGCCACAAGATGAGGGACTGACCAAACCTTAAATGAAGGGGGAGAGATGTCAATCAAGCTTCCCTAGATCCTAATGCTCCCAAGAAGAACCCTTCCTATGGGATGGGGGCTAGAAAAGATAATTAATCCGGATTGATGGTTTTGGTAAGTCTCAACTCTTTGTTATTGTTGCTTTTGTGTTATGATATGAATTTATATGGTTTCATAGTTCATATGATCATGTCATCTTGATGAATTGCTTAAAGAATGACTTTTTCAAAAATTTGGTAGCTTGGCAGTGAACACAGTGAACTTCACTGTAAAAATTTTGATCTTTTGAAGAAAATTGTTTTGTCTTTAATTTTAGTTCAATGTGTGTAAAAATATTGTTTATGAGCATGTTTAACGTTGGAGAAGGTAGTTCCTCCATAAAAGAAGTTTAAGGTTAATTTTTGACTTTGTGAAGTTTGGCGAAAGTTGCCTATCTTGCTAAGTGTTGAAATTGTGAAATGATGTTTCTTGCTAGTTGATGCTTTGATTGTTGGTGTTTTTATTATAATCTAAGTGTATTGTATGATTCTAAGAGAGTCCTTGTTGTTCTTAAAATTTAAGTGTCATTCGAGGACGAATGTTATTCCAAGTGGGGGAGAATATAACGCCCCTAAATAAACTAAGGTGAACTAAAGCCTCATGGTTTTCTCTTGAGTCGACTTTAAGTTAAATGGAGTTAGTTTAGTATCCTTAGGCGGTGTGTGATGTTTGGAGTTCAATCGACCAAGAACGTCCATGACGTTCGGATGGTATGCCTTAGAATGTACTTGTGTGTCTTGGTGTGTTTGGATGAGTTCTACGTGCTCGTTTTACTTGAAACTTGTGCTGGATGTTCCTAAGACCTAGACGAATTAGTTTAGGGGTTTAACATCTGGGAACTACCCCACCTAGGACCCACAAGGGGCCCTAGATGAAGGGCCCAAGACTTGGGCAAAGTCTGCCAAATCAGTGGCCCACGATGACCCTAAGGACGGTCCGTTGGTCCCTCGACGGTCCGTCGACCCAGGGCGTCGCGTGGACCAGTGAGTGGGAAACTTGTCCATGATCCATTTGGATCTAAGTGTTTCCCGACGAGACCCTGCCAATGGTCCGTTGAAACCACGACGGTCCGTCGAGGAAGGTCTCGTCGGTGAGACCTGCCAGTGCTTGTTAAGTGGCTGCAAACTTGGGGTGTTTTATGTAAATACACCCCAAGTCTTTTAAGACCCTAGGTGTATAATTTTGGTGTTTTTAGGTTATATTAAATTAGTTTTAGACCCTAGACCTAGACAAGACCCCCTCACTTCTTAATTCAAACTCTCTCTCTCTAAAAAGAAAACTCTCTCAAAGTCACCATTGAAGCCAAGGCTCAAGGAGGGAAAGGAGGTATGCTTTGGACTTGTTTCTTCATCAAAATTAGTGGGTTTCCTTCTCTTAAAGGTATGGTATCCATTCTTGAATATCTTTTCATTCAAGAAGCAAACTTCCAAAATGGCTTTCAAAAGGGTTTCTAAATTCAAACTTCTTCAAGCTTTGATTTCTAGTATGGGTCCTCTTGTATTTAATTCTATTGGTTTAGATGTATTTATCTTGGTTTGAATTGATGATTTTGATGTTAAAACTCCATGAAACTCTTGTTTATGCATACTTAAACTTTTGGCTTGAAAATGGGTTATGTGAGCATGATTTGAGTAGAGTATGAACTTGGGTCTTCTTGTATTTGTCATGTTGTTGTAGCTACTGCCATAAGTACCTTAATATGGTAAAATATTGATAAATTGCTTATGAGTGATGATGGTTTGATTTGTTGATGAGTTGCTCTCATTGTATAGTTCTTATTATGAATTGTTATTTGAGTGGTATGGTCCACCTTATGGGTGGCGGTGCTAATTTATGAACTTTATGTTATTTAGTATGTTTTGAGTATGTAATCTTGAATGTCTAATATGTGAAATGAATATATATTGGAAATGGGTCTTCTATTGTGTTTGATGTAGCTTGAATTGCATGTTTTACCTAGTTTATGTCTAAATGAAGTATATGATTTTGAGAAGCATGTAGAGTATGTAACTTGATGAATCAAGGTTAAAGTATGTGTAGAACTTGTTGATAATGAGATGATGCTTATATGCAAGGTGTGCACATGTACACACACACACACACTTTAAAGAATGTATTATGCCAAGTTGAGCCAAAAAACTGGAATCTTGAGGTGGACACACTTCGTGAGTTGAGATGTAGTGTCTAGTAGCAACCTCTCCATTCCTAGTGAGCTTTCTAAGATAGACTATTATGTTGAGAAATCCGTGGGGAGTTATGCCTAGCACCGAGAGGATATGAAGGGGAAGTGGATTGCACTTTGTGAGTTGAGATGTTATAATCCAAATTACCTCTTGAGATGAGTACTCCTCGTTAGTAGAGAGTGAGTTACTTAGTAACAATCTCCTTATCCCTTAACTATGTGCCCGCATAGGTGTAGCTATTGGAAAAGCCATGTAAACGCCAAGAAGCATGACCTTACACTAGGCAAGTAAGGATCCCTCATCCGATAGGGGTTAATATCGGGATTCCATGTCAAGCTCTCATGGTCTTTGTCGGTTAAGCTAACTCCCCAAAGTAATTGATTGGAAATTAGATAACTTGTATATTTTTGATGTTATGTATGTATGTCGTGAAGTGCTTAATCCACATTAGTTACATAGTAGGAGCATTAAGTGGGAGTAGTAGTATGGGATGCTATTCTCACATTCCACTTGGTGTGACCTATACCTACTATGGGAGAAGAGCACCTTCATGAAATCCGTGAGAATGAGTACTATGGTGTAGTGCTATGGATGATTATTGTGGAGTACTTGAGTAAATGGAATTCATTAGGAGCGCTAAGTGGGAGTGGTAGTTTGGGATGCTACTCTCACATTGCACTTGGTGTGACCTATATTTCCATGAGTGTTTTGCATATGTTAGCCTAGGGCGTGGATTTGATTTCCAACAAAGGAAGCCTAAGATTTGGTAGTTTTAAGGGTCGCTTTGGTCTGCTTTGAAGGGAGGGGTAATGAATATCCCTTCTTGGCTCACCTTAGGGAGTATTAGGATAACCTTGGGTTAGGGCAACTTCGAAGGAAAAAGAGTTCATATGACTTGGACCGTGCCATTTCACTGTAAGGTCTTCATTGTAAGAATTCAAAATGTTCACTATGATGCTTTATTTAATTTTCATTGTAAGTTTAGTAAGTTCATTGAAATGTTCCTTTTGATTACTCAAAGTTTTGGTAAAGTTGCCATAAAGTGTTAATTGTCGATTCTTATGTTTGTTTGTTTCTAGATTCATGAATATTACTTAAATTGCATGAAAAGCTATTTTACTAAAATGTCCCTTTTCGTATGTTTTTGCATATGCCATACTTAGTACATTGTTTTACTAACCCCATACTTTTTATACCTTATGAGTATAGGTTGGAAGCCTTTTTTTGGTAGGATCGGAGTTGAAGTTTGGGAACTCTATCTCTCTAGAATTTGGTATGTCCTCATATATTCGTGGACATAGTCTTATGTTTCTTAGTTCCTTTATTTAAGACTTAAAGATATATTTACTTTTATTGTAAAGGGCCGTGTCCCTAAGATTCTAAGTTGTGTCTTTAAGTTGGCTTATGACGATAAGATTTTCTAGTATTTATGAAAAGACTTCTTCTATTATTATTATCGTGAAAAGTTTTAATTCCGTAGTACTTTTCATGCTTTATATTATGAATACTAGTTAGAGGGCTTGTACGAGACCCCAAAGGGGTCAAGTACGCCCGGTCATGATTCGAAGGCTTTCCCTATCTTCTAGGGGGTGCTTTCGGGTCGTGATGGCCTACTTGTGTTCGAGAAGATAAAATTGTTATGAGTTGTTCATTGAATATTTCTATAGGTTAATCAAAGGTTAAAATTTGGCTTGTTTATTAACATGTTAAGATTACTATAATGTATATATAAACAATTTGTATGGCTAGTGATAATATTATGAAAAGTATATAGTGAAGTTGTGATTTATGCCAACAAATTGGCTAACAAAACTATGTCAAATCATATATCTTCCAAAAGATGCAAAGTTATGATAATCTCTACATCATTGAAGTCATAACATAGGGTATGCCAATAAATGGGACAAGTCACAACATACCCTATCAACACAAACTTGTGAACGTAATAGCATTGTATAAGTAATCATAACTTTCTTAAAGAATTGTACAAAACAGTCGACTAACGTGAACAAGTTAAGGTGAGTAACGAAATAACTAAAAGCTTAAGTTATGGAATTGACCTAATAAGGAGTGTTAAAATAAGAGAGGCAAGTCTCAATTACACTTAATAAATTACGTCAAAGATACTCACATAAGAGGGTGCTAGAGTCCGTGAGACAAGTCTCACTCGCGCCATGATGATAATGTAAAGACTTAAGTTCATATTCATCAAGTACAGAAAGGGATGACCAGTCATCCATTGAGTTAAGTAAACCTCATAACTAGAAGCAAGCTTCCATAATGTTTCAGTCAACTCTACAAAAATAATAGAGTAAAATAGATCTGAGCTTATAACCGGTGGACTAGCAATGAGCTTGTGCCACTACATATAAGCCTCATGAGATGAGATCACCACCCAGGTGGACCAGGGTCTCCGTACATCTCCTAATATTCGAACTATGTTTGCCAGCATAAGGGTACTGGCCTAAGAAGGCTAGAAATAGGTTTCACTTTGGCCGGTGATTCCACCTCTTTTCGGTGTGGGGAGACACCAGATTTCATGTTTAGCTCACATGATGTATGTCAGTTAAAGATTAGGAAAGTATCCGATTCACTCCAGCCATGAACCCCTCTTTTTGGTGTGAGGAAGACACTGACTCGGTTTCACTTTAGCCGGTGAACCCCCTTATTCGGTGTGAGGTAGACACAGAACTTGGTTCACCTTAACCGGTGAACCACCTCTTCTCGGTGTGGGGGAGACACTGGATTTCATGTTAGCTCGCATGATCTACTTCCATTAATTCTAAAGAAATCTTTAACAGAGTAAGAAAGAATGAAAGTAGCATGTTCAAAGTGAACAATAGAGCAAAGAAGTAGAAATGTAAGTTCATAGTGAACTAAGTAAACAAGAGCTTAAGAATGTCAATCATTAGTGTTTGATAAGATAAAAAGTTAGTAGTTTATGCCTATAGTGGAGTATGAATACATGCCTCAAAGATTATTATATTTGGTGAACTACCAATTAATGGGCATAGCCAATAAAGATTGACTTATAAATATATTCATCCCCATTTAACAAGAATAAAGAAATGTAACTTCTAAGTAATGTAGCCAAATCATTTCCGTAGTTTTGTGAGTTGCTTACTCGATTCATTGTAGGTATGGGACTACAATGAATCATTGCAGTTGTAAGTAATACATAGGATCAAATGAGATCATTGAACTACACAACAGAAAGAAGAAAAGACTGAAAAATATCTAAGTCTGGGAATAGTAGCTCTCGGCCTAAGAGGATCAAAATAATAAACTTTTGTTTAAGTTGTTCTAAAATTATGTTCATGATTCCAAGGTCTTATGTTCATATAGAAAATGAGTTCTGTGCCTTAATTGCATGATAACATGTCCTATTCATAGCATGAATCATAAGTAACGATTTAGGAAAGTAAAGTGAATTAACTTTCCAGAAATGACATGTTGCTTTAGGAAGAGCATTCCTTGATCATGCATAGTCCTTATGTGTTTATGTGCATACACCCATACTTAGTACAAGTGTGTACTAACCCCATATATTATTACTATTTTTATAGGTAAAGGTTCTCGGGAAGATTGAAGATTCGACGAAGCAGTTTGGATTAGCGATCTCCAGACTTTGGTAGGTCCTCTTGAGTTAGAGGATGCTACATTTATTATTCTAGCCTAGTACATTAGTTATAGCTAGTGGATTCTGTCCCTAGCGTTTCAATTCAAACATTTGTTCAAGCGTTTGTAATAAGGCCGATTGGCAACCTATTATTTTTATTATTTCGATCATTTATTTCAATAGTTTAATCATTAATAGATTGTTGTTTAGTTTGAGCTATTAGAATATCCCTCTTATGCATTACTATATAAAGTCTATGTATACTTCGATAAGTATTAAAAGGTTTTAAATTTTCCACAAATTTGACTTTATGATTGTGATGAAAGCTAAGAAGAGGCTTGTCTGCGACCTCTGAGAGGTTAACGACGCCAGTCATATTCGGATTCCAGAATTCGAATGTGAAAAACTTTGTATCAGAGCATGAAGTTAAATTACCTAGGATATAAGGCTCAACACAACCACGTTCTGTAGTTTCTAACTTATGGTTGTGAAGTACACCACAACCATGACTTAGAGACTTTGTGATGTTAGGAATCTTCCCTTGTTCTACTCCTTATCGTACTGTCTAGAGCTTTGACATTTTGTGTCATACTAGAATGTAACTTCCTTCTTGTGTGTGCGTGTGGAATAATGAACACAAGAATTAGGATGGCCGAGTGGTCTAAGTCGCCAGACTCAGGATCCGGTCTTCACAAGAAGGGCAATGATGGAAATGCCAGCGTGACAGAAAGCCGTGTGGTAAGTGTGGTCATTTGCATGGAGGTGAGCGCATGGTAGGTTCTAATGCCTTCTATGGGTGCGGAAAGAGTGGGCATATGATCAGGGACTTCCCACATGCGAAGAATTAGGCCAAGGCAGATACTCAGCCTCGTCCTAATCCTACTGTTGCAGCCGAACCTCCCAAGAGAAATCGATTTTATACGTTGAAAGGAAGAGAGTACCAAGAGAAGTCCGCGGATATTGTTACTGGTAACTTGCTTATCTTTTATTTTCATGTTTATGAATTATTAGATCCAGGATCTACCTTGTCTTTTGTTACTCCTTTATTAGCTAGTAAATTTGACTTGCTTCCTAAGATTTTGCATAAACAATTTCTAGTTAGTACTCCCATAGGTGACACTGTTTGGGTGGAAAGAGTATATCGAGATTTCCCAATAACTGTTCTCAATAAAGTTACTCATGCTGATCTAATAGAATTAACCATGCCTGATTTTGATATAATTTTTGGTATGGATTGGCTTCATAAATGCTATGCTACCATAGACTGTCGAAACAGTGTAGTAAGGTTTCAGTTTCCAAATGATTTAGATTTGAAATGGGAACGGCGTGGTTCAAATACAACAAGCCAAATAGTTTCCAATCTTAAAGGCAACAAGATGTTATCAAAGGGGTTAGGAGTCGATGACAACCTTTCTTACGAAGAGGTTCCTGTTAAAAGTTTAGATTGCCAAGTAAAACGGTTGAGGAACAAGGAGGTTGCCACCGTAAACGTGTTATGGAAGAACCACCTTGTTGAGGGGGAAACATGGGAGGGCGAGGCCGATAGGAGATCCCGGTACCCTCACTGGTTCAGTTCTTGAGGTTAGGTATACTCTTCCTAAGTCCGATTTATTTGATGAGACTCTAAATTTTCGTGCATTAAGCGGTTTTGGTGTTTTAAGTCCATGATTGTGTGTTATATACTTGCACTATATGAGTTAATATGAGTTCATGCTTGCATTCATATTGCTGTTTTTTGTATAGTATAGACGTGATTTATGTGTTGAATGAGTGTGATGTGCATTAAGTTAAAATGAGATTGAGAAGGTAGTTTCTCAGTCTCAGAGATGAAGTTCCAGATAAGATTTGAGTAATGTGCATCATCTAGAGTAAGTTGTGGATTAGATATTCACAAAGAGTAAAGTTTCAAGTATGTTAATGTTTTTTTTTAAAAATACCCTCTTTGATTCAAATGATGTGTAGTGTCATTCGGGGATGAATGTTCCTAAGGGGGGGATAATGTATAATTCCAGAAAATGTACATGTCTAGTGAAGAGCCTAGTAGGTTTTTAAGAATGCGTATTGGGGTACATAGGCATCCCAATGCCTAATATTGAAAAATATTGGGCATATTCGAGAATATTGACTTAAGGGTATTAGTCAATTTCTATGTATACATAAGTAAATTAAAATACATGTCAATATCAAATGTTCCAATCCAAGCTTGTTTAATAATTTACCTGCAATTAAGACCTTAAGCTAAAATAACCATATTCTTCACATATTCTTCATATTCACTCATTAGGTACTAGGTATCCAAGTGTCAAGCCTAGTACCATAGCACATAACCATTTAAAATGATCATGTAGATTAAGAAGTGCCTAAGGACATAGTGAGGATCCATGGGAAACATTCCAAATGAACCTTCCAAAATAGTTAGTTGGAAAAGTGCACGCAACACATGTGCAACCACACGTGCAATCGGCCAAGGGACAAGCTAATCGATTCGGTTAGAGTGGTTGGGGACAGGCGCGCGTCTGGGTCCACCCACGTGGGACCAAGCTCCCTAACCATTCCAAGACCCTAACTAACTGCCCTAACTAACGAACTAACCTAGGATCAACAAAAAATAACTAAGGGACCCGACAACCTAAGACCTAATCGGGTGATACCAAACCGTGTAACTAACTAAGAGACAACCTAGTACCTAACCTAGGATGGTCCAAATGGTTGGTTATGGTCCTAACAACTTAGGGGTTCTTTTGTAATTACCCTAGGTTGCTTAATTAATCAAATTACCAATTTAATTAATTAATATAAATGGATAAAACCGAAACCACTAAGCAATTTCAAGATTTCGGTTAAGTCAAGTAACAGACAACCTAGTACCTAACCTAGGATGGTCCAAAGTATTGGTTATGATCCTAACAACTTAGGGGTACTTTAGCAATTACCCTAGGTTACCTAATTAATTAAATTATCAACTTAATTAATTAATTTAAATGGAAAAAAACGTAACCACTAAGCAATTTCCAGATAATTGTTAAGTCAAGTAAGAGACAACCTAGTACCTAACCTAGGATAGTCCAAAGGGTTTGTTATGGTCCTAAAAGCTTAGGAGTACTTTTGTAATTACACTAGGCTACTTAATTAATTAAATTATCAACTTAATTAATTAATTTAAATGGACAAAACTGAAACCACTAAGCAATTTCCAGATTTCGGTTAAGTCAAGTAAGAGACAACCTAGTACCTAACCTAGGATGGTCCATAGGGTTGGTTATGGTTCTAACAACTTAGGGGTACTTTAGTAATTAACCTAGGTTACTTAATAAATTAAATTATCAACTTAATTAATTAATTTATATTTACAAAACCGAAACCACTTAGCAATTTCCAGACTTCGGTAGAGTCAAGTGTTCTTCTAATTCTAGTCAATTTAAGAGGGGCGTTTTGGTAACTAGCTAATTAAGTTTTTTTGTTTAGTTATATAGTCTAAATTAAATTAGTTAACATTAATTTAGTAATTACTTAGACTCACATTATTCATCATAAAAACGCTACAACTAAAAAATATGTGAAGAACGTAAGAGAACCCTAGACGATAGCAAGCATTCTTCAAGGTTTTTGTGTAAAGTGCAAAGTGATCTTCATAGATTTAATTCAAAAGTAAGGTATGTGTTTTCTCTCCTCGAATTCTTACTCCAAGAGGCTTTTCAAACGTTTTAACTTCAAGAGTATCGAAACTAGGGTTGTTCCCAATGAATCGCATGTTCATCTCCCTAGTTCTCCCAATTTCTGATTCTTGTAGTATCTATAATGTAAATCTCGATGCATGTAGTTTGTATGTGGTGCTAACTGATCATCATGTGTATGTTTTAGTGATTTATATGTCGAATGAAACCTACATGTTATATACACATACTTAGGGTGTTATTTACATAAGATGTTGAATGTTGTAATGCCTACTTGTGTTCGAGAAGATAAAATTATTATGAGTTGTTCATTAAATATTTTTATAGGTTAATCAAAGGTTAAAAGTTGGCTTGTTTATTAACATGTTAATATTCCTATAATGTATTTATAAACAATTGGTATGGCTAGTGATAATATTATGAAAAGTATATAGTGAAGTTGTGATTTATGCCAACAAATTGGCTTACAAAACTATGTCCAATCATATATCTTCCAAAAGATGCAAAGTCATGCTTATTTCTACATCATTGAACTCATAACATAGGGTATGCCGATAAATGGGACAAGTACCAACATACCCTATTCACTCAAACTTGTGAACGTAATAGCATTGTATAAGTAATCATAACTTTCATAAAGAATTGTACAAGACTATCAATTAACGTGAACAAGTTAAGGTGAGTAACGAAATAACTAAAAGTTTATGTTATGGAATGGACCTAATAAGGAGTGTTAAAAGAAGTGATACAAGTCTCAATTACACTTAATCAATTACGTCAAAGATACTCACATAAGAGGGTGCTAGAGTCCGTGAGACAAGTCTCACTCGTGCCATTATGATAATGTAAAGAATTTAGTTCATATTCATCAAGTACATAAAGGGATGACCAGTCATCCATTGAGTTAAGTAAACCTCATAACTAGAAGCAAGCTTCCATAATGATTGAGTCAACTCTAAAAAGATAATAAAGTAAAATAGATCTGAACTTACCACCGATAGACTAGCAATGAGCTTGTGCCAGCACATGTAAGCCTGATTAAATAAGATCACCACCTAGGTGGACCAGGGTCTCCGTACGTCTCCTAGTCTTCGAACTATGTTTGCCAGCATAGGGGTACTAGCCTAAGAAGGCTAGCAGTAGGTTTCACTTTGGCCGGTGATTCCACCTCTTTTCGGTGTGGGGGAGACACCGGATTTCATGTTTAGCTAACATGATATATGTCTGTTAAAGCTCTGGAAAGTATCCAGTTCACTCAAGTCGTGAACCCCTCTTTTAGGTGTGGGGAAGACACTGACTCGGTTTCACTTTAGCCGGTGAACCTCCCTATTCGGTGTGGGGTAGACACAGAACTTGGTTCACCTTAACTGGTGAACCACCTCTTCTCGGTGTGAGAGATACACTAGATTTCATGTTAGCTCTCATGATCTACTTCCGTTAATGCTAAAGAATTCTTTAAGAGAGTAAGAAAGAATGAAAGTAGCATGTTCCAAGTGAACAACAGATCAAAGAAGTAGAAACATAAGTTCATAGTGAACTAAGTAAACAAGAGCTTAAGAATGTCAATCATTAGTGTTTGATAAGAACAACAAGTTAGTGGTTTATGCCAATAGTGGAGTATGAATACATGCCTCAAAGATTATTATATTAGGTTAACAACTAATTAATGGGCATAGACAATAAAGATTGACTTATAAATATATTCATTCCCATTTAACAAGAATGAAGAAATCTAATGTCACGATCGGAATCTAGACCCCAGACGAGACCGGCGTCGTTGACCTCTCAGAGGTCGTAGACAAGCCTACATACGTCGTTCTTACTTCATCTAGGTTAATTTTAGCAGAAAATTTGAAACTTTTTGTTTCTTTATTGGAGATGAAGCTCAAGAACAACTTGGAGCTGTTATTCTCATGGATTATTCTTCATGTTTTTGTTGTTCTCCCCTATAATAAGGTATGTTGATCCTTCATTTTTACTCAACCTTTCTTGTAAGGAGTCCCTTCCAGTGTTTTCAATGAAAGTTCATGATCAACTTGTCAATCTTACCATCTAGCCATGGGTTCTTCCTCAAATCGATTTCAAAAGCTTTCTTATGATGAATTGATGTTAATGTACTGATTGTAAAGTGAATTTAAATCAAATTTCATGATGAACCATTATTCTCTCCAATTCTCTTATTAGCCTATATTATGGACATTGCGATCTTGACTTTATGTTGATTAAATTATGATTCTAGCATGTTGATTTACTTATATCTACTGCCTATCATGTAAATTAATTATGAATTATGTGCAATGGATCCAATGTGGATCAAGTCTTGTAGGTTTGGTAGTATTGACTTATGTTCTTCTTTCTTCTATTGATTGTTAATGTAGAGCACTTGTATGATCTCGATTCTAGGGCAATTGAAGTATGATTTCGTTTAGGTTATGATCTCTTTATCTACCTCCCTATTGTATTACTGATGAATTATGAGTATTTATCATTGATGATAAAATCAATGGAGATTTGGTAAAGATTGATCTATGTTCTTCTATCCTCCATAGATTGATAATGCAATGTACATAATGTGATCTTAATTCTAGGATAGATGAAGCATGATTTCATTTATGTTAATATGATTTTAGCTACTTCTATATGATTGAATTTTTGAAGAAAAAAGAGTATTGATCAATGATGATCGAAGGTTTAGGAATTGGTAAGATTGCCTACTTTCTCAACTTTTCTATATAATTGCTAGTTAAATTGGCCATGTATGACATTGAGTTGTATGGTCCACTTATGGTGGCGGTGTTTAGTTCTTTTCAATCTATATATGTGTTGATTATGTCCTTGAAGGTAAATTGATGTTATATGAATGTGTGGTTATGATGATCACACTATGTGAAATTTATGCCCAGTTCTATTCTAGTCTATGATCTAGGTTGTGTGGCTATATGTTATAAGCATGTGAATGACTATGTTAGAGTTAGGTTTAAGTGTTGAAACGATGAGTTATAATGGTTAATGACCCCTTTCCTATGTACCCCTACATGAAGGTGTGATTAGCTAATGTTAGGAGTCTTAAATGTAAAGATTGAAGTTGTCTTGTCCCCTATGCTATTATGTGTTGTGTGGTCTATGCTTGAATGTGCAATGTGGTATTAAGAGGGTGGATTCCTCAATGTTTTGTTGCTAGCTATTGTATGATCATGTTGACCAATATACACACACTTGCACCTCATGCATGCTTACAAGTATAGATTCATGGTGTCTAATGAAGGGATATTCTCATAAACATTAATGTCTACTACTATGCATGTAAATTGTATGTCTATGAAGTATGTTATGTATTTCCTTATCTAGGATGAATTGATAGGTGTACTAGTATTGACAAGGGTATGCGACCTTGTCTATGCATTCCACATGTGTGCCTTGATAGAGTAGTTCGTAGGATTGTTATCTATGTACATGATTATGAATGCATGAGTAAGCTATGAATATTTCTTATATGGTATGATCAAATATGAATATGCATAGGTTCTAAATGTTTTTGTATGAAAGGATTTCTCATATAGTTACACCTATACTCTTATGCATGAATGATGTACAAGTATGAACATGTGTGGTCTAAGGGTGTTTATGTGAAAGATTTACTCACTTATGTGTCTACACACACATAGAAACATGTTTATGATGCTTGTATGATGATTTAGTCAATAGAGGGTCTCTTGAAAGGTGTTCTCAATGGTATGCTAAATTAGATGGTGCTTAAATATGATATGTCCATGTCAAAGTGTTCTCACATGATTTAGGTTGATGAACTCTCATCTATGACCTATGAGCTAAGCATATGAGGAGTCAATATCCTGAAGAATAATTTGATAAAGTAATGTTAATAAAGATTTTCAATAAAGAGAACTTATCTTAGCACCGAGTGAACTTAGATGAGGGGCGCCCCTTTACAATGTAGGGAGTCTTGTTCACCATATTCCTAACGAGGTGGATAACTAGAGTGCCCATTTGACATAAAAAGGGTTTCCATATATGCCTCCAAGTTCAATAGATTATGCTTGCCCCATAGTATCTAGCAAGTGATATCCCCTAATATGCTTGCATGATATTTATGTTCTACTTTGCAAAGTAGAGCACATTTCCTTGGTGTAAGGTTTTACAACACCAATTTCAATGCTTAGCACCTAAGGTCTTAGTGTCGGTTAAGGATATAATATCCCTAAAGTAAAATGGACAATGGAAGTGAAGTAAGGACCCTAACTATGATAACCTAATGGAAGTTTCTTAGTGTAGATGGGTGCATGGGACTTCACCTATGCATTGCACAAGTAGCTCTTGAAGAGAGTTCTAGGAAGGTGTTCTAATGTATATGATTATGTTTAAGTCCTTTATGCATTGAATCGTAGTGTTGTCTCCTTGGTATGATGATATTCATGGTATGAGTCTATGTGATGGGGTCTTACCTTTTATGCATAATGTGGGTCTTAGTGACTATATGAAGGAGATCTTACTTGACATGTATTAAGTTATCTTTACTTGCCTTCTTGATATATGAAGTGAATGATATGCTTGTGGTATCTTGATAGGTTTACTTAGTATGTGTGAGGTTATGATGCTTCACATGTACATTGCACTAGTAAAGTTACATTGGGCTTATGAGTAAGGTCTTCGAAGAGTGTATGTAAAGTGAAGTTAGCATATGTGAATATTGACTACGGTTCACTGTAATGGCGTTGGGAGTCTTGACTTGAAAGTGTCTTGTGATATGTTATACGTCTATCAAAGCATGTATTGAGTTAGTAAGGTTGTATGCATGAATACCTTGTGGCCTTAAGGTGATGTGTTGTACCAAGTACCACTAGAGGGTTAATCGGGAGGTTAATGAGATAAATAAAATAAGTTCACTATAAAAGAAAGGATTTCACTGTAAATAAAGGAGTTCACTGTAATGAAATATACTTACAGTAAAGTGGTGTTTTATGCCTTAAATCCAATGTATGGTTTTATGTAATGTCGTGACCATTGAATATACCTATATTAAGTATGTAAATGGTATAATGCTTATTTTTTCAAGTTTTATGAATTTTTTACAAAAAAGGAATGATGTATGGTTTCAAAGTAAACTGTCCGCTTTCAAATGCATGTTTTTCAAGGTTGCCATAATTAGTGCATTCGTGTACTAACACCATTCTTTTTTAACTTTTTACACAAAGTGTAGGTTATGAATGCCTAAAGGGTGTCTCTAAGGTGAAGATCTTTATATGTGTTACCCATGATTAAGGAAAAGAATCCTTAAGTTTAAGAATTTCCTATATCATTGGTTTAAGTCAAGTCATGTAATAGTTTAGTTATGAACTATGTTATAAGGGTCGTGTCCCTATTATGCTCTAATGATGTTCAGTCTAACATGGAAAAGAGGCTTAGGGTCTAACTGTGTACTTATTATATTTTATATATAATGGAAGTGATGTTCTAGCATACGATGTTCTATGAAAGTTTTAAATTTTCCGCTAAATTTACCTCTGAAATTGCGATGAATGATAACTATGGGCTTGTATAAGACCTCCAAGTGGTCAAGTACTCCATGTTACTTCTAGGGTGTGCTCCCCGATCATGACACACATCACTTGTACTGAGTATGGGAACATATGCACACACAACATAGAAATCATGGTAAAGGGACATTTGTTCAAAACCATGCCAAGGTACTTTTATAAAACCTTATGCACAACCAAGAACACATATAAGACAATAATCATATATTTCTTAAGGCAATAACATATTCAACACAAGACCAACATCATCAAGTTAAGTCAAGTCAACATATGTATAGCATATTATGACCATAGCAAACATAACTCTAACATCATGCATAACAACAAAGCCTATTAAAGAGTTCACAACATTATAACATAAGTAAAACCCTTACTCATAAGCCCTTAAAATGTCTACTACTGTAATGGTCAAGTGAAGCCCCATAATTCCACTCAACCAAGCAAACCAACAAAAGGATCATGAATAATGTCTAACTTAACATAACATAGAATCATGAGTATTCATCAACATATTTAGCAATATTGACCATTATCATTTAGAATAAATTTAAGCATATCAGTCATTTCATAAGAGCATAAATATCATAAGAATCACCTCCTAGAATTTCCCTTAGGGCTAACTAGTGCAATGTATAGGCAGAGTCTCATACCCCTACCTAAACGAAGTCAAACCCCTTAAGCATTCCTAGTTAGAGTTCACTTTATTACTTTATTTTACTTTCGGTAACATCTTGCCTTAACCGACATAGACCACATGAGCTAATGTGGTATCCATTGTCATGGAACCCTACACCGAAAGAAGGTGGACCACTTGCCAAGGTAGTACCAAAATATAAGCATATCATCTAGGTGGATCCACTAGCTAGTATTCCTACAGGGCAACATATTTAAAAACTAGGAGATGTACTTGGGACCCTCTTTATGCAACATGCATTATAGTCTCCAATCTCATGAGTACAATAGTGAGCCTACCTTCTCTACTTGAGACGGACACTCCTTACTACTAGTACACTCGGTGCTAAGCTAGAGTCCCTTTTGAAATGTCTTTCTTTGACAATCATAACTTAGGTTAGGTCATACGAATCTACTCCTTGTATATTCATAGTCATTAGCTCAATAGGAATTGCATGAGAACATCCTTTTAATACAACCCTCATATGTAAGATTAGCACATTATCATCATTATGTCATAATAGGCACATATGCAATTCATAATCATCCTTATATCATTACATCTTAAGCGTAATCTCACAATCACATAATCAATACATTTCAATTACATCATCATACAAACACCTACTTAATCCAATCACAAGTTATACTTCAAGTAAACTTCATCACCAATTACAACCCATCATAATTGGTGTAAAGGTTTGAGATCACAAAGACTTACCAAACTCCTTCAAAAGCCATCATACTGGTCTTACCATAAACCAACAAATTCCATCCAATAATAGGTGTAATAACATAATACAATAGTAATTAAAACAAAAACTAAGTCAATTATATCATCACTATCCAAATTAACTTCAATTCTTAACCTAGGGTTAGAGGAATAGGGTTCATCATGAAGTATTCAAGAAATATATCCAACCCCAACAATACATGACCTTTGGAAGTCCATAAATGAATAAGAATATTTAAGACAAGTCTAACAATCGAAACATTCTTTAATTCCCATCAATTCACAAACAAGATCCAAGATTTGGGGGAATAGGGGAAGGGATATGATTCAAACGAAATTAACATTAATAAACATCAATTACTCAAAAATCTATACTTAATTAGTTATAAGTAATCAAAACTAATCATAATCAATCTTCAATTTAAAGTTTAGAACAAAGCACATTTGTAGAGAAAAACCCTAAGAATTAGTTGATTCATAAATAAACTTTGAGAGGAACTCTTGGGGAAAGGAATCCCAAGAGTGAATAACCCATACCTTAATGAAGCATAATCCACAAAATTCGAGTGAAAACCTTGGAGACTTTGTCTTCTTCATCAAGCTTCTTTGCTTATTCAGTTGAGGATGAATGGAGAAAGAGATGAGATCTTTTGGGTTTTGATTTGGGGATTTGATTTCAGTGAGTGAAATTCAATTAAAACTGTCCTAAAACCAATATATACTCGTCCCCTAGACTACCCCAAAATACCACTTACTTAATTGGGTCTTTTTGTTAAATCAAATTGAATTTAAATCGCCACAAACGAATTTAGGAAATGGTTGCATGTCGCGGGGGCAGTTTCATATCCTTTTTTTGAAAATCCGGGTTGAGGCAGTGGACCTTGTGGAAGCTCAACGTTGCGAGGCAATATTTTTCCTTCCTTTTGTTGTCTATGAAACACGTGGCAGCCTCCAATTCTTTTCTGCACGCAGCCTACTTGTGAAGCCCGCTAGCCAAAGTTAGGGTCCTCCTCAAGGACACTTCGGGCTGTCCTTGGGGAGTCGTGACTAGACTTTTCGACCCTTTATGCTATATTTCACCTATTTAAAGTCTTTTTACATGTTTTAGAATTTATATGAAACTCCCAAACCTTCACCAAACATAAGAACGTCTACTAGTTTAATTTAACTAGTTTCCGGGCGTCAAGGTTTTTCTTTGTCGTTTTGGCTCTAACCTTTTATAAACGACCTTATTACAATAATATAGGTTTAGAAACATTATTTTTACCATTACTTAATAGTAAAGGCTCTACTCTAAGTCATAGAACATCCAGAGTGTTACAATTATGAAATTTTCAGTAAAGTCGGGGAAGCGGAAGATGAGATACAATAGCCAACTGAATTGGCCCCGGTTCATCCACTGTTCCATGTGTCTATGCTCAAGAATTTTATAGGCGATCCGGTGTGTATTATCCCTCTAGAAGGGTTAGGGGTAAATAAGAACCGTTCTTATGAAGAGGTTTTGATTGAGATCTTTGATCGTCAATTTATGAAATTGAGGAATATACAGGTTGCCTCCGTAAAGGTTCTATGGAGAAACCATCTTGTTGAGGGTACAACATAGGAGGTCGAGGCCGATATAAATTCCCGCTATCATCATCTTTTCCCTCCTACTTACTTCTAGCCAAAGTCAAGGTTAGTAGTTTCTCTTAAATGAGTGCTATAAATGATGTAGTATTTATTATATTTTCCTAATATGTGAAAGTTCTTTTATAAAATCATTTTTGAGTTATGTTCCATAAAATATCTTACTATGGTTAACTTGCACTTATATGTGGTATGCCTAATTCTCTTCATTTTAAAATTCCTCCTATGAGTTGTGACTCATTATGTTGTTGCTTGTTGTTGAGCTGCTAGTCTAGAGTCTCCCTTCTCTTCCCCTATAGATAGCATAAAGTGTCATTTGAGGATGAATATTCTTTGGGGGGGGGGGGATTTTGTAATGCCCCGGAAATTCTATAACCCAGACTAGAGCCTCATATGTTGAATAATGATGATTTTTGACCTAAAACAAAAGTAAATAACTTTATAAAAAAGTGTTAGAGTCCTAACGTCAATGGACTACCACGACATCCAGAGACTAGTGAAAGTGAGATAGAGTGTCTTTAGGAGTTTGAATGAGTTTAAAGATTCGTAAAAGGGTAAAACTTTGTAAAAAGGCCTAAGGTACACCTTAGTGCATGTTTAGGTGCTTAGATCCTGTAAATGAAATATTCTTACTGTAAAGTAGTGCATAATATACCTTAAATGCAATGTATGGTTTTGTGTAATGTTGTGACCATTGAATATGCCTAAATTAAGTATTTAAATGGTATAATGCTTATTTTATCATGTTTTATGAAGTTTTTAAGAAAATGCATGATGCATGGTTTTAAAGAAAAATGTCCCCTTATAAATGCATGTTTTTTCAAGGTTGTCATACTTAGTGCATTCTTGTACTAACACCATTCTTATTTAACTGTTTACGCAAAGTGTAGGTTATGGATACTTAAAGCATGTCTCTAAGGTGAAGTGCTTGATATATGTTTCCCAAGCTCAAGGAAAGGAATCCTTAAGTTGAAGGATTTCCTATGTCATTGGTTTGAGTCAAGTCATGTAATAGTTTAGTTATGAATTATGTTATAAGGGTCGTTTCCCTATTATACTGTAATGATGTTGAGTCTATGATGGCAAAGAGGTTTAGGGTCTAACTATGTACTTATGATATTTTATATGTAACGCCCTAAAATGAACTAAGGTGAACTAGAGCTTCATGGTTGTTTATTGAGTTAATTTTGTGATAAAATGAGTTACTTTAGTGTTCTTAGGCAGTGTGTGAAGTTTGGTTAAGTTTTGAGGTCAAACGACCAAGAATGTCCATGATGTTCGAAAGGTGTGCCTTAGAAAGTACTTGTGTGTCTTGAGGTGTTTGACTGAATTTTACATGTTCATTTTACTTAAAACTTGTATGAGATTTTCCTAAGACCTAGAAGACTATGTTTACGGGCTTAACATCGGGTACGACCCCACTTAGGACCCACAAGGGGGCCCTAGATAAAGGCCCAAGACTTGGACCAAACTGCCAAAACAGTGACCAAACAACAACCCAAAGGACGGTCCATTGGTCAACCAATGGTCCGTCGACTATGGGCGTCGATTGGACCTGCAAGGCTGGATGGCCAGGCTCCAAATGGGGCTAAGTCTCAAACCACGAGACCCAACCAACGGACCGTTGATGGATAGACGGTCCGTCGGTCCCCATCTGTAGTTTGGACATGAAAGCCTGCAGGTGTGAGAGTTTCAGTCCCAACAAACTACACCCCATCGACGGGTCATCGGTTGACAAACGGCCCATCTGTAGGGAACCGTCGATTGAAGCCTATCAAAAATCTGTCTTTTCCTGTTAAGTCTTGGGGTGTCTGGGAAGTTCACCCCAAATCATTTAGGACCCTAGACGTTTATTTTAGGGTTTATTAGGTATATTAAAGTGTTCTAAACCCTAATACCTAATTTTATACCTCATTTCCTAAAATCACAAAACCCCTCTCCCTTAGAATTGTCTCTCGAGTCTCTTTGGAAGCTAGAAGTCAAGAATATGTAGAAGGGCTGGTTTGGGCGTGTTCTTCGTCAAAAATCAATGGGTTTGTCTTGCATTTGAGGTATGGTATCCATCCTTTAACACTCTTTCATTCAAGGAGTCCATTCCAAAAGATTTCAAAAAGGGTTTTCAAACTCTACTTTCTTCTATCTTTGATTTGAAGCATGGTTCTTCTTGTAAAAGTGTCTTAATGATTCAAATGTGTTTATTCTAGGATAATTGATGATTTTAATTTCAAAAACCTTATGAACTCATGTTTATGCATATTTCAAACTTTTAGCTTAAGAAATGGGTTAAGTGAACATGTTTGTGTAGAGAATGATTTTGTATGGTTAATTAAGTATGTATTTGTTGGGTAATTTATATGTAATATTGGGTTTTCGTGTGAAGCATGTTCCTTCTCTAATTCGATTATGTTATATCTATCACTTAATGTCATAAAAATGTAGGGATTAAAACTATAGCTTGAATGAACTCTTAAATGAGACCTGTCCCTTAACCCCAACTATGAATTGGTCTTATACATACCAGATTTGTTGGGATTGGATATGTTATTGTCAAAATTCACTATATTATTGAATGATTGTGATGAATTGAATGTAAGTTCTTGATGAAGATTCTTGGAAGCACTAGGTAAGTCTTCTAAAGTCATGATTTCTCTATTATGTTGATATTGGCCTATAATATGAATTGAAGTATGTATGATGATGATATGCATATATGATGGCCTATGAATATGTTAAATGCGGGATCATGGTAAGGATATGATAATGCAAGTTGATGATGTTTATCTTGTATTCCTTACACACTATGTTATGATATGTTAATCTCACAAATGAAGGTTGTGATAAAAGTAAATTCTCATATAAACCTAAAGACCTTATGATCATGTTTATACAAGGAGTTCATCTCCAATGGCCTATGATAAATTTTATGATAAATGATATCGTAAAGGTTATTCAAAATGAAGGTAGGTTCACAATGGTTCTCATGAGATAGAGGTTTCCATGTAATGTGGAACACTAGTTCTCTAATATATCTTCTAGTTCTTGAACTATGTTGCCTCCATAAGAATACTAGCTAGTGGATTGACCTAGAATGCGATGTTCATGTTTTGGTTCTACCTTGGCATGTAGACCACCTTCTTTTTGTGTGGGGTATCATGACACCAAATTCCATTTTTACCTCACATGGTCTATGTCGGTTAAGGCGATTTTTCCCTCAAGTAAAATGAAAGACAAGTAAATGGACATTGACTAGGGTGACTTAAGTAGTCTACTTAGTATAGGTAGGGGTATGAGACTTTACCTAGACATTGCACAAGTCGACTCTAAGGGAATTCATAGGAGATTGTTCTCATGTAGTATGAATATGAAATGTATAATTCTTATGATATAAGATGTATCTCTTATATGATGTAGTTTATGTTGATGAATATGTAATGGCCTATATTGCTACATGTGATGGTGACTACCTATGATATAAAATGTATGAAGCAAAGCATAACTTATGGTCTCCTATCTTGAGTACTTATTTATGTGGGGTTATGGGTCTTCACATGAGCATTGAACTTGTAGGCATGGGATGGTATCATTGGTAAGTGTTGTATGTTATGTTGATATGAACGATTGAACATAAAATGTTTATACGACTTTATGATGATATGTCTTTGGTTATGATCATGCTTTATGTTGTTTGTATCCTTATTTGTATATGCTCTCTTGTATGTGCATTAAAGACTTTCAAATGACTTAGCATGCTTTCTAAATAAATGATCCTTTTTCATGCATGTCCTTAAATGTTTATGTGCATATACCCATACTTGTACATGTGGCTTACTAACCCCTATACTTAACATAACTACAAATGTAGGGTCCTGACATTGAAGATTAAGAGGGTCGATTGAAGAAGCTTAGATTTCTTTTCTCAATATTTTGGTAGGGCCTCATGTTCGGGGATGATATCTTTTCATTATACTAGATTTGAAGGTTGTAGTAGATTAAGATATACTCTTTTATTCCATTTAATCATTGGATTCTATTTTAGTAAGGCCTATATGGCATATTGACATTGTATTGGCTAAGTCTAAGACTCGTATTCTTAGATGGTTTTTATGTGAGACAGTTTTTAGACTATCGATGTATGTTATCATGTTGCTAAGCGAGCAGTCTAAGTATACTTCACATATTATGTAAAATATTTCAAACTTTTTGCATTTTAACCTATGATATGTTATGATGCATGCTAAGGGCTTTTCTGAGTCTACTAAGAGGAGGACGACGCCGATCGCATCTGGGGTGGTATCCGGATGTGAAAAACTTGGTATTAGAGCATGACGTTAAATATCCTAGGGTCAATGTCTTACTAAAACCAAATCTATATAGTATTTTTTTCATGGCTGTGAAGCCCGCCAAAATTATGAATGAGATTCTATGTGATGATTAGGAAAATTCTCTTTTCTTGAAAATCCTATGTCGTGCCTCTAGAGTTTTTACACTATATGTCTTTTAGCATCTAATCTCTTTCTTGTGGTTATAAAATATGAACACAAGAAGGACAGCCTCTAGAAGAGTGGAATAAGAGGTTGCTAATGTGGGAGCTACTCCCCAAGGCAATCGAGTCCCTTCTCAAGAGAAAGTTGTTGTGAATGATAAAGTTCCGGCAATCCTTCGTCCATGAATTATGGTGAGGTAAGGGCAACCGTTCTCCAAATAACCCAAGCCATCACTAACCAAGCTCAAGCCATTACGGCACAAGCTAACCGGTAGGTTGTACCTCGAGAGAACCAACATGCTAGTATTATGGCTACCCATTTGAGAGATTTCACGAGGATGAATCCTTCTATGATCTTTGGATCCAAGGTTGATGAAGACCACCAAGACTTCCTTGATGCGGTCTATAAGATTTTATTTTCTATGGGGGTGAGTACTAGTGAGAAGGCCGAGCTTGCTGCATATCAACTCAAGGAAGTGGCTAAGACATAGTACAATCAATGGAAGGATAGTCAGTCTTTAGGAGGCGGTCCCATGAATTGGGAGATCTTAAAAAAGGCTTTTCTTGACAGATTTTTCCCATGGAAGCAAAGGGAAGCTAAGGTAGAAGCGTTCATCAACCTTCATCGAGGAGGTCTGAGTGTTAAGGAATACTCCTTAAAGTTAATTAAGTTGTCCAAATATGCTTCCTTTTTGTTTTGAATGATAGGATGAGATGAGTCATTATGTGACGGGCGCGTCCGAAGAGCTTGAAGAAAAATGTCGTGCAACTATGCTTTATGACGATATAGATCTTTCTAGGTTGATGGTTCATACACAACATGTCACATCCCATGACCACGACATATAAGATATGGCACTCTCGGAGTGCAACCGGCGTACTTGACCTCTCGAAGGTCTTGTACAATCCCTTTCGTATCATTCATCGCATATACACAACGAAGAGTAGTGCGGAATTAAAACTTTTCACAAAAAATTATAATATCTCTAATAACATCTTTCATAGAAATCATAGGAAATACTAAGTATCAATCTCATCAAAGCTTAGACAAGAGAATACATGGGACACGGCCCGTACATAAAAATATAGATCTATTTACTCTATTACAATACTTTAATATAAAATGAAACAAAGATAACTATGCCCTCGAATCAAGAGAGGACATACTTCAACTTCACTTGTAATGATGATATGCTCCGATGCTTGCTTCCCAATGCTCTTCACCTACCAACCACTATAGAGATAGAAATATATATGAAATTAGTACAAACACATGTACTAAGTACGGAATAATGCATAAAAATCATGAAAACAGACATTTATTGAAAATATTTATCTTTTGATCCAAATATCATAATATAATCATATGAAAAACATTTAACACCTTATAAATACATGATAAATCACTTAATCAATTTGTCATATTTTTAGGAACAACCTTACAGTGAACTAATTCACTTTACAGTGATCTCCTTCACTGTTACAGTGAAGTTTCTCAACATCACCATAGACACCTTCTAGCATGTAATTCCCCCACTAAAATCTATCCTAAGACTAAGTTAAGTAATACAAAGACATACCGGCCATACATTCTCTCTAAGCACACCTAAATGATCCTTGGGACTACCTATAATGCGATACACACACTTACACTACACAAAACACATAACATATATAATATGACATTCTCCTTACCAAGGTTATCAAAAAGCTTATGTAAGTACTTCTAGAAGAGAACACCCATACACCCTCTCCAAGATTACCTAAATAATCCTTAAGACTTTCTAAGTTTAGATCATGTCTAATTTATCAACAAACTTACCAATCTATAGTCCCTCTTAAGATTTCCATCGGTAAGACATGAAGAGACCATCCTTTATGCCCCCTTAAAACTTTAGCTAGGCAATTCTTAAAGTTACTCTAGACTGTACTCTTTCATTTACATAACTTTTAACTTAAGTCATTATCTTCATTAGTTCATTTAAGATACATTCATCACATAAGGACATACAAGTAGTGGTCTTGGAGAACACCTAGGGTCTCACTCACTAACATCTTCAAACCCTAAGGGTGCAATGTCTAGGAAGCGTCCCATACCACCACCTAAACTTCATAGACTTCTAAAATACTAGTAGGTATCCCATAGAATAGACAATAACCGACATATACCATCGTAGTAAAGAATGAAATCATGAGTTGTAACCTACTCCGATGGAGGGTGTTCTACTTGCCAATGGTAGAACTTGGACACATCCGATGTAGGCACATGGTTAAGAAATATGAAGGGCGTACTTTGTACTCTAATCTTGTTCTTCAGTAGAGCTACTTCCCTTACCATAATCACTTGATGCTAGTCTTTGTTCTCATAGAGTAATTTACATTAAAGGATCATATGAAGGGGTTATATATCTAGTTCATAACCCAATCACATTTACCCTGTTAAAGAGGTCCCCTAGGGCTGCCTTACAATGACGACGAAGATAGATTAATGACTTTTCTAAGTATGATATGATGTCGTTCCACTCAACCAACCTTAAGTCCACCATTCATTACAAGAAGGATAAAATTATGACTTTCTACTTAAAGGTTCATAACCTTACCACTAGGTTCAAGGTTTCACACAAATGACCTTCTTAGAATCATTCAAGGTCTCATACCATTCATACATACAATACTAAGAGGCTTTAGCATCCTAATTCAAGACATCTCATATTAACTTTCATACAAGCATGAAGTATGGGACATAAGTCTACCACACAAGACACACCAAGACTTCAGTTTATCACATATAACATATCATACTAGAGCATAAAGGGATAACCATTATCATCTTTAAGTCATCCTACACACTACTACAACATCATCAATATAGTCATTATAAGACTCAATAACCAAATAGGAAGAATCATGCACAAACTCTAAGACTACACACATAAAGACATAGTCATAGTCTAACATGATCACCTAACAACTTTAATAGAAGAACCACATACTTTTACATTACTTAACATGTAGGTAGATATGATCAAACTTCAAATAATCAACTACACAAATCAGTATAATACTTCAAGTAGTGCCGACAAGGCCTTGATCTTCATAATACAAAAAGTAACGCCGACAAGGCCACAACATTCACATAACACCACCAGTATAAGTGGACCATACCAATCACAACATAATTCAAGGGCTACATTATATAAAATAAAGAGAATTAGGGCACCGTACCACCAATCCATTCTCTCCACTTCAATCCTTATCTAAATCATCAATTTCAATACCAATATGCCCTTACCTTGGCCATGATCATCAATTAAATATAAAAACCATAATACTCAATGAAACTAGGTCAATTCAATATATATTTATAAATCTAAGACAACCTATACATCAATTCAATACAATTATTGCATCATTCAATAGCCCATAGAAAACAACACTAGAATTCATAAGCATTAAGACAATATCAAGTCAACCATAAAGTAGTCAAAAAACTAGGGTTCATCAATTGCATGTGTTCATAGATTAATTGTGTTGAAATCATCTAATTAACAACAATTCAATCAATATATAATGCTTTAAAATCTTTAATGCAAGAACCCACAAATAGATCATAAAGTTCGACAACTTCATATTTTAGAAAACTTTATAAATATCTATGAATTTTGGGCTCCTTGATGAATAGAGGTTCAAGGATCAAAAACCATACTTCAATGATGTTAGCTGGCCATTGGGGACCGAGTGGTAAGGCCGTGATCCGGACTGGTCTATTGATGTAATATGCTGCTTACATTTATACCGAATAGAAGAATATGGAGGATTGGTCCTATTCACTGCTAATCGTGCAGTTTCCTTCTAATGATAAGGCTTTCGGGCAGTGGAAGTGTTAAGGTCTTCCACTTGAGTTACCTTGTCAGTTGGGGTTCTTACAGTAGGAGCGCCAAGGTAAGCGCTTGTAGCCATTGAGATATATCTAGTAGAAATGCCAGTTTCCAGCTATCTGCTTCAAGTCTTTCATTTTGCCAGCAAGCTGGTGCTTGCAGCCTGTGGGTTAGATTGCCCTAAAGCGAGTAGGATTTTACTCACATGAAGTTGGAAAGTTTGAAATCAGAGGAGTGTTGTACTAGCACCACAGACAAGAAGCTGTTACGTATTACTCCACGAAATTGATGAAGCATCACCACTAAAATCTCCAATCCAAGGCTTCAATGGAGTTCTAGAGAATTTATTAGGGAATTTGGGTTTTGATTTTGAAGAATAAATTCATTTAGCTATTTAGAACTTATATAGATGTTTAATGTACCCAAATAACCATAAGTAACCTCCCAAATTCTTATTGGACTTTGGGTGAATTTGTAAATTCACCCCTTAACTTAACAGTGAACTGCACAAGAACACAACTCACATACGACTTGCCAACAACAGGGTGTAAGTCCACAAACGGACCGTCTTGTCCTCCGTCGATGAGTTCAGAGACTATCCATTGATATATTAATCTCCCTAGGCTAAGTATTTACCCACGCCTCCCATCGACGGGGCATCATCTGGCCAATGAGCCATTGTTTCCCTTAGTGGATTGGGCTTGTCCAAGACAGCCTTTGGCTCAAATGAAGATACTTCCTCAAGGACGCTTGGTTGGTCCTTGAAGATGTTTGCTCGCACCTTTCCAACCCAAATATGCTCTTTAGGACCTCTAACATCAATTTCATCTAAAACAAACACGTAAAACCCGACGAAACATGCTTAGACACAGAAGATCGTTTCAAGGAAAACCTTTTTGAACGTCATGGACGTTCTTGGACGTTTGATTATGATGTTCGACCTCCAAACTACACCAAATATGATACACAACCAATATAAACAATAATAACTCATTTGATGGCCTTATAACCTCATGCATAACACATAAACACATAAAACACATATATGAGGCACATAGGTGACTTAGTCGTCAAACGTCTTAGTCGTCCCTTGACGGTTGACTTCCGATTCACCTAATACTTTAGACACTACCTCATAACCACATTATAAACCATATAATAGGACCTTAGACACTCATGAAAATTATGTTAGGCTCTAGTTCACCTAAGTCATTTTTGGGATCTTACACAATAAGTAGAAGAGAGTCGTCTAAGGAAGAGGTATAGGGAGGCTAAGAAGGAACGATCTTGTGAAGGTGGTTCTTCTAAGAGTAGACTTGACATTAAATACAAGCCTAAGCTCAAGAAGAGGTTTTCAAACAAAGTTCCTTTAAATTTCCCCAAGACACGCAATGATAGGGTGTCTAAACCTGAATCTCAAAAGGGGAAAAATGTTGATTCGCCAAGAAAAAGACCAACTTGTGTAAAATGTGGTAACAAACATGTGGGTGAATGCCTTGTTTGAACTAGTAATTGATATGGTTGTGGAAAAGTGGTCATATGGTGAAATATTTCCCTAATGGGAAGATTCAAGGAAAGGAGAATAGCCAAGCTCAATCAAGCGGTCATAGCTCCAAAGCTCCAAAAAGTAACCGTTTATATGCACTCAAAGCTTGGGGTGAACAAGAGATCTCTCCCGATGTTTTCACTGTATGTTACTAGAATTCTCTATTACTATTTATGCTTTGCTTGATCTAGGTGCTACCTTTTCTTTTGTAAAACCTTTGGTACCTTGGAAGTTTGATATACCTCCCGATGTTTTGATTGAACCATTTTTGGTTTGTACCCCAATGGGTGACTCAGTAGTTGCGAATAGAGTCTATAGGAAATGTCCTGTAATGCTTCCCAATAGAGTTACTCTTGTTGACTTTGTAGAAGTTGACATGTTCGAGTTTGATATCATTTTGGGTATGGATTGGCTAAATGCTTGCTTTGCTTCCATAGATTGTAGATTGAGGGAAGTGAAGTTTCAATTCCCAAACGAACCCATTTTAGAGTGGAAAGGGGGAAATTCTATTTCAAGGGGTAAAATCATTTCTTTCTTGAAGTCTTGTAAGATGATAGCCAAGGGTTGTCTATACTGTGTGGTGAGGGTTAATGATATAGAATGTGAAAATCCTCCTATTGAGTTGGTCCCCGTAGTGATGGAATTTCTGGAGGTTTTTCATGATGACCTTCTGAGAGTTCCTCATTAACAGGAAATTGACTTTGGCATTGACTTATTAACGGATACAAATCCCATTTTATATCCTCTATATCGGATGGCTCCGGCCAAATTGAATGAGTCGAAGCTCCAACTATAACATTTACTAGAAAGGGGTTTTATTCAAGCTAGTATTTATCTATAGGGTGCTCTGTTCTTGTTTGTGAAGAAGAAGGATGGGTCCATTAGGATGTGTATTGATTATCGTACACTCAATAAAGTCACCATAAAGAACAAGTACCCTATCATTTGGATTGATGATCTATTTGATCAATTCCAAGTTTCTAGATCTTTTTCGAATATTGGCTTAAGGTTGGGATATCACCAACTTAGGGTCAGAGGAGAAGATGTTCCCAAAAAAACATTCTGAATTAGAATGGTCACTATGAATTCCTAGTAATGTCTTTTTGGTTAACAAATGCCCAGTCGGCATTTATAGACCTAATGAATAGATTTTTCAGAGATTACCTCGACTCATTTGTGATTGTGTTCATTGATTATATCTTGATATACTACAAGAATGAAAATGAGCACGACAGTCACTTGAGGTTGGCCTTTCAAGTCCTCAAAGAACACCAACTTTATACTAAATTTAGTAAGTGTGGATTTTTGTTGAGGTCAGTTGCTTTTCTTGTCCATGCTATCTCTGGTGAGGGTGTAGAGGTCGGTCCGAAGAAGATGGATGCAGTTAAAAATTGTCCTAGACCTTTGACTCCCACTGACATAATAAGTTTCTTAGTTCTAGTTGGGTACTATAGAAGGTTTGTTGATGGATTTGCATCTATTGCATCTCCTTTGATAGCTTTGACTCAAAAGAAAGAGAAGTTTGAGTGGTTGGAAGCTTGTGAAAAAGGTTTTCAAGGGTTGAAAGATAAGCTTACCTCCGCTCTGGTGTTGACCTTACCGGAGGGTAATGAAGGCTTTTGTGTGTATTGTGATGCTTCCTTAGTGGGCTTGGAATGTGTCCTCATGCAACATGGCAAAGTGATAGCGTATGCCTCTAGGACACTCAAAGTTCACGAGAAGAATTATCTAACTCATGACCTTGAGTTAGCAGCTATAGGTTTTGCCTTGAAACTATGAGACACTACTTGTATGGTGTGCATGTTGATGTGTCTACTGACCATAAAAGTCCTCATTATGTGTGCACACAAAAGGAGTTTAATATCCGACAGAGTAGATGATTAGAACCTTTGAAGGACTACGACATCAATGTCATTTACCATCCCAGCAAGGCCAATGTGGTTGTGGATGGTTTGAGTCGTATGACTATGGGTAGTGTGTCTCATGTAGAAGAATATAAGAAAGAACTTGCGCAAGATGTTCATAGGTTGGCTCGTTTAGGTATGCGGTTAGAAGATTCTCCTATTGGTTGTTTTATGGTCCATCAAAAATCTGAGTCATCATTAATGGTTCAGTTGAAATCTAGGAAACATCTTGATCCACTATTGATGATGTTGAAGGAATAAGTACTTGGTAAGCCTAATGAGTTATTCTTCTAAGGGGGGATGGTGTTCTAAGGTACCAAGGGATATTATGTGTACCAGATGTTGAGGATTTGAGAAATCGAGTTCTAGAAAAATCCCAAGGTTCCCGTTATTCTATACATCCGGGTGCCACCAAAATGTATCAGGACCTTGGTGAGGTCTATTGGTGGGATGTTTTAAAAAAGGACACAGTAGAGTTTGTTTCTAAGTGTCCAAATTGCCAACAAGTAAAAGCCGAGCATCTAAAATAGGGTAGTTTAACCCAAATCATGGATGTTCGTACTTTGAAGTGAGAATCCATCAATATGGACTTAGTTGTTGGTTTACCTCGAACCCGGAGGCAAAATGATTCAATACGGGTTATTATGGATAGGTTGACCAAATCTGCCCACTTTATCCCCATTAAGTCTACATATACGGCCAAAAAATATGCAAGGATATACATTAATGAGATTGTGAGTCTTCATGGGATACCTTTGTCCATCATTTCGGATATAGGTGCCTAATTCACTTTTTGTGTTTGGAAATCTTTTCAAAAGGGTTTAGGTAATCGAGTTAAACTTAGCACAACCTTTTATCCTCAGACAGATGGTCAAGAGGAACGTACCATTCAAACCCTAGAAGATAAGTTAAGAGCCCGTGTTATTGATTTTAAGGGAAGTTGGGATGATCACCTGCCTTTGATTGAGTTCTCCTACAACAATAGTTACCATTCGAGCATATCCATGGCACCTTCTGAAGAACTTTATGGTAGAAGATGTAGGTCCCCTGTTGGATTGTTTGAAGTGGGTAAGTCTTCACTCCTTGGGCCTGAGATTATCTATAAGGCTATAGAGAAAGTTCGAGTAATAAGAGATATATTGAGGACAACCTATAGTCGGGAAAAGTCTTATGCCGACAATAGAAGAAGAGAACTTCAGTTTGAAATAGGTGATCACGTCTATTTGAAGATTTCACCTATGAAAGGGGTGATGAGATTTGGTAAAAAGGGTAAGTTAAGTCCCTGGTATGTTGGTCCTTAAGAGGTATTACAACGGGTTGGAAAAGTTGCCTATGAGCTGAAACTATCTAGTGAACTCGCTTTGATTCATCCAGTGTTTCATGTTTCTATGCTCAAGAAATGCATAGGCGACCCGGTGTCAATTGTGCCTATTTAAGGTTTAGGGGTGGATTAGAACCTCTCGTATTAAGAGGTTTTGGTTGAGATCCTAGATCACCAAGTCAAGAAATTGAGGAACATAGAGGTTGCCTCCGTAAATGTCATATGGATGAACCATCTTGTTGAGGGTGCAACATGGGATGCCGAAGATGACATGAACTCATGCTACCCTCATCTTTTTACTCCTTGAGGTTATATATTCCTCTTAATAAAGAAATTAATGAATAATATGAAATTGACTTGTTTTCTAAATAAGTGCATGTTTTGGTAGAAGTTGTACCAAATTGAGTTTTAAGAGAATTCCTTCATACTCTACCTTTGCACTTATGAAATTTGTATGCATGTTGCCTTCTTGAAATATTGTTGTTTTGTTTTTGTATCGAGAAGAATGATAGCATGGTAAATCTTTGATGTATTTTGAGCTCATGTTGATGTTGACAAGGCAGTTCCTTATTATGTGTTATGAAATGTTAAGCTCTTATTTGTTATGCATCACGAATTGAGTTGCTATGTGTAATGTAGTGGTATGTGTTGAAAAAAGTGGTGAAGTACTCCTAATAACTTTGACTCATTATTATATAGTTTTCTTGGTTGGCCTTCTAGTATTGAGTCTATCCTTACCCTCCAAAATATTTTAGTGTCATTCGGGGACGAATGTTGCTAGGGGGGGGATAAGGTCACACTCCTGAAGTTCCATGACATAGACTTGATCTGTGCCTATTTAATATTGTTTAAAATTATGTTTCCAATCCTATATTAAGGGTTTCAACTCAATTAGAAAAGGTTAGATCCAAAACAACAAAGAAAGACCTTGACATCCGGAAACTAGCTAAATAGAACTAGTAGACGTACCTATGTTTGGTGAAGGTTTGGGAGTGTCAAATGAGGTCCAAAAATTGTAAAAAGACTTTAAATTGGTAAAATATTGTATAAAGGGTCCAAACGTCCAGTAAAAACTCCCCATGGACCGCCTTCGAGGACCCAAACTTTTGTGAGCAAGCTGCCAAAGCAGCTTGCGACAACCAGGAATGTGAAGTCCCTTGCACGTCTCGTAGCCATCACTAGCTAGGCAAATTTTTCCTCATGATGCGGGGCCTTCACGAGGCTCACTGCCTTGACCCGATTTTCAAAAAAAGAATTGGAATTGGCCCGCGATGCGCAGGCACTTCCCAGATTCATCCTCATCGTTTTTAAGTCAATTTAACTTCATGAAAAGACCCAATTAAATGAGGGGTATTTTGGGTAATTTAGGGGAAGAGTTTACATTGGTTTAAGGTCATTTTTAAGGCATTTACATGCCTCATAATAATATTTACCAAATCATTCTCAAAACTCTATCTTTATTCAACCACCATTGAAGAACAAGAAAGTTTGAGGAAGAAGACAAAGTCTCCAAGGTTTTCATTCAAAATTTGTGGATTAATTCGTCAATATGGTATGGGTTCTTCACTCAGGAGATTTCTTTCCCCAAAAGGTCCTTTCAAAGTTATTTCTAAGCAATTCAATTCCTAGGGTTTTTACTCTACCAAAGGTTTTTTTCCAAACCTGAGATTTTTGACTAATGATGAAAAACTATTATTTTCTATGGTTAATTAGGTATGTCTTTGTTGGGTTATTGATATGTAATGTTGGGTTTTCGTGTGAATCATGTTCCTTCTCTAAATAATGGATTAGATTATGTTATATCTATCACTTAATGTCATGTAAATGTTGGGATTGGATATGTTAACCCTCACTATGAATTGGTCTTGTACATGACTAGAATGGTTTGGATTGGATATGTTATTGTGAAATTAACAATATTATTGAATTATCGTGATGAATTGAATATAAGTTCTTGATGAAGATTCTTGTAAGCAATAGGTATGTCAAGACCCAAAATCGAGCCGCGAGTGGCACCCACACTTATCCTACTATGTGAGCGAACCAACCAATCTAAAACCCCAACATATTGAACAAAATACAAAGCGGAAGACTTAAAACTCATTAACGAAAACAATTAAATAACTTCTAAAATTTATAACCCATTATCCCCAAAATCTGGAAGTCATCATCACAAGAACATCTATCCTCAAGTTACTAATATAAAAGTATCTAAGAAGCTAAAATAAATAAAGGCTAGTCCATGCCGGAAGTTCAAGGCATCAAGACATTGAAGAGAAGATCCAGTCCAAGCTAGAAGCATTAGCTCACCCTGAAATCCGGTGTAATGAAGACTGGCTAGAATCGCTGCTGAGTTGAAGACGACGGTACGTTTGCTGCATTCCCCAAATAACAAAGAAAGAAACAACAAGTAGGGGGTCAGTACAAAACACAAGTACTGAGTAGGTATCATCGGCCAACTCAAAATAGAAAACAGTATATATCAGTTCATATCATAAATCAACTACAATACTCAACATGTAGCAACAAGTACTATAATCATCAATAAGTACTACCAAGTTCATCCATGAGGACTCAAGCCTCAATACCACACACATTTGGGAAATTAGGTTCATTACATTGAGTATATTTAACATCTCTCAAGATTCATTATCTTTCTTCCTCTTGTGTCGGTACGTGACACTCCGATCCCCTACTACTATGTGTCGGAACGTGACACTCCGATCCCCTAATTCTACGTGTCGGTTCGTGACACCCGATCCCCTAATACTATGTGTCGGAACGTGACACTCCGATCCCCTAATTCTACGTGTCGGTTCGTGACACCCGATCCCCTAATACTATGTGTCGGAACGTGACACTCCGATCCCCTAATTCTACGTGTCGGTTCGTGACACCCGATCCCCTAATACTATGTGTCGGAACGTGACACTCCGATCCCCTAATTCTACGTGTCAGTTCGTGACACCCGATCCCCTAATACTATGTGTCGGAACGTGACACTCCGATCCCCTAATTCCTACGTGTCGGTTTTGTGACACTCCGATCCCCTAATTCTATGTGTCGGAACGTGACACTCCGATCCCCTACTTCTACGTGTCGGTTCGTGACACCCGATCCCCTAATACTATGTGTCGGAACGTGACACTCCGATCCCCTACTTCTACGTGTCGGTTCGTGACACCCGATCCCCTAATACTATGTGTCGGAACGTGACACTCCGATCCCCTACTTCTACGTGTCGGTTCGTGACACCCGATCCCCTAATACTATGTGTCGGAACGTGACACTCCGATCCCCTACTTCTACGTGTCGGTTCGTGACACCCGATCCCCTAATACTATGTGTCGGAACGTGACACGCTCCGTCCCCGAATCTACGTGTCGTTCGGGACAAACACGATCCCCTAATACTGTTCGAACGTGACACTCCGATGCCCCGAATTCTAACGTGTCGGTTTTCGTGCACACGAATCACTAACATCATTACTATCATGCATCAAGCCCTTCTTTTTACCAGGCATCATCAATCTCATACTTAGTTCATCAAGCCTTCCTTTAATACCAAGGACAATCAGCAATAACAAGGTGAATTAGGGTGTCTTCAGATTTTTTGGATTCAAACTTCATAAGCTTTTTTATCACAATCACGATAATCACTTACGCAAGCATAAAATTAAGCATATAGAGGGTTCAATACTACAATCATATCATTCACTATTAAGAGTTTACTACAAATAGTATCAAAACCATAACCTACCTTCACCAAGGATCCTTGATCAAACAAGCAATCTCTCAAGCTTCTTGGTTCCTCTTGGTTGTCTCTCTCTATAGATCGTTCCTCTCTTCTCCTTGTTCTCTCTATTTTTTCTTCTCCCAAACTCTCTCTCTTTTCCCCAATTTGGCATATAATTAGGTATGAAAGATGAGGAAACCACCCACTAAATAACTCAAGGTCATCTCCTTTACACCCCAAGGATTTGAGTTATTAACATTGACCCACTAAATTTACTAATTAAATAAGCACGAATGTCCAAAACTCCCCCTTTAAAAACTTACCAGAATTTGACAACGACTGGGAGTACGCAACCTGTGACGGTCCGTCGTGCCTACACACGGTCCGATCCCTGCACTTCCGTCACGACGGACAGAGATTGCTCTCAACACATTCTCAAGAGTTGAAGTGGTTTTGAAACGGAACCTCACAACGGTCCGTCATGTCTGTGACGGTCCATCCTGCATGTCCGTCACAGACTTCAGAGAATTGCTCTCAGTACCCAATTCTCAAGAGTTGAAGTGTTTTGAAACGGAAACTCACAACGGTCCGTCATGTCTGTGACGGTCCGTCCTGCAGGTCCGTCACAGAGTTCAGAGAGTCGATTTCAGCACTCAAATATAAGAATTCCAAGTGTTTGGAACGAGACACCCTCGACGGTCCGTCGTGCCCATGACGGTCCGTCGTTGGATACGTCGTCTCAGACAGTTTTCCAGAAATAAAATCTGCTGCTCAAAACGACTAAGCAGGTCGTTACACCTACATATTGGATCTTTTTGTCAGATCATTTCAGGGCTCCCCAATATTCGGTTTTGCTTTCTTTAGTTTGCTTTATCTAATGCCTTTTGCCTGCTGTCAAGTGTCTGCTTTTTGATCAATGAAGATAAATTGTTTGCACATACAGCTGGAGATGATTCCATGCCACATGTTGTAACGATTCATATTAGAGAGGTAACATCGTGTGTATTTGTTAGAGCTAAGGGGATTTGGGTAAAGAAGGTTGTTCAAGGTGATTTCGATGATGATCATGGTGTTTTTTTAGAGGTTGTTTTAGGGGAGAAAGGTTTTTTCCTCTTACATTTGTTATCTTTTCTAGAAAAAAACTAATAAAATGTTGGGGGTGCTCACTCTAGGTGTCTTATAGGATGTATTTAAAGTTTCAATTAGGTGTAGGATTTAATGTCTGTATTTATTAAAAAATATTTAAGTATCTCAAAAATAAATATTGATAAATTCATTCATTGATATCTCATTAATGATTTTCAATATACTTGTTATAGTTAAAAGACATTTATCATGTCTTTGACTTATTGTTTGACCACTTCATTGCTAATGTAATTTATAGAAGTTGGAGGGAAATGTTTCAACCATTTAATATCTATTACTATCTTTGTCTATTTTCCATCATTCAGAGTGACAAATAGATTGACCAATGAATAAATTACATTAATCATTGTCAAATGTTTTCTTATTACCGTTAGAGCTTTAGTCAAAGGCATTTATCATGTCATTGATTATTATTTAACCTCTTCATTCCTAATAATTTATAGACTTTGTAGAAAAATGTTTCAACCATTGAATGTCTATTAATGGCTTTTTTATGTTTCTCATCATTTAGAGTGACAAATAGTTTGACCATTCAATTAATCACATTAATTCTAGTCACTGATTTTCTTATTAGCGTCGTAGGATTTATCTGTTGTAAATCTAGTCTTCTTTTGCAACATGAGAAGTAGAAGAATATATCGCATAGAGAAATCTGTCATCATATATTTTATTTGTGTTAGGTTTGAGTTTAAAAGAATCTTTGTCTGTTTCTAATTCTTAGTTATATACTAGAAGTGTATGTTGAATTCGGAGGATAAATCTATACCATGTGAAATATTTTTGGAAAAATTATGTGCATAAGAAAATATATACTAGTTATTTAAATTACCATTCACAACTAACTTATAATCATAATCATGTGGCCCACATAAAAAAATTATATAATTCGATTCCATACGGTATAAATTTTGAATTTGCATAATTCGGTTCCAGATTTTAATAAAAAAATAATTCTAATTGTAAGATTCCAAAATTTATATATGCTTATCCTAACTTGTATATAATTATCCTGTTGATACATTTGATTCGTATAAGTTCTGAAAAATTTCTAAATACATAAATACACAGTTTCTATATACTTACCCTATTTGTATATTGCCAAGCGAATTATAAAAACGGAAATACTCATAAAAATCGAAACTATAGCTATGATGTGTAATTAGGAAAACTTTAGCTAAGGAGACTTATTAAGTTCAATATTTTGTAAGGATTGACATGCTCAAGTTTTGAAGACTTCTTTGAAATGTTTGTTATAATGTATTTTTCATAAGATTTACAATAATATTTTAATTCTAGCATTCCCTAAATGTCCTTATGAATTTTGGATAAGATCAGAAAGTGCGAGGAGAAAGAATGTGATATTAATCTCTCTCTTGGAATTTATTTTAATAAAATATATTCTAATAAAATTTAACATATGGCACCATGCCATTAGGTTCGACCTTTTTTATAAAAAAAAATAAACAACAAGAAGATAATATTGAAGCCTATTACAGGTAAGCATTTAAGTATTTTTACCGAAAATACATAAGAGGGTCGTCTTCATTTTCATCGCCATTGATTGATTTGGGTATTTACTTCATTGGGAGAGTTGAAAACTAGTCAGTCTCAAAACTTATTGGAACATTTAGACACAAATTTGAAAAAGTTTATCCTTTTGACACAAATAATAATAAGTACGTCAATTATTCTTCCAAAACATAGGAGACATACTCTCAATATTCTAATAATACACTTTTGGTCCCCATTCATCCAACAAATGTGGAATTTTTTTATTATTCATTTATTTAAAGAACAATTTTATAGATAAAAAGCTCTCCAAGAATAAACCAAAAATGCCCATTTTGAAGGTGATATTAAAGAGTGGGTGCTTGCTCACTTTTTCTGTTTTTGTTTTTCTTTTCTTTTTGAAATATGAAGAATGTGATGAGACAATCAAATATCGACTACAGTTGGTACCAACGGGTAGGATTGCAGGTGAATCTCTCATTCTTTTTTCCCCTCTTTTTCTAATTTAGATTGAATTCAAGGTAATTTCTACAGCTTCAAGTGGTACCTCAAACATACTTAAGGATCAACAAGATTCGTTCATCTTACTTCAAACACAGGTTTTGAATTGTACCAATCCTCATGTTTCAAGTGCCCTCCGACAAAGACTAGTCCTGTTTCACACATATTTGAAACATTTGATATTAGAACATTTTTTCAAAGTGCACTCACTCACAAGAATGTTCAATCATACAACTGTGATACCATATGCTTGTCCCTTATGTAAACCTCCACTATTGTGAGAACATTTGGAATGAGATCATGTAGGGCTTGTCATTGACTTGTAACGTAGGCTTAGGGATAGGTGGGATATTTATGGGACAAGAGTGATTGTATTCCTCCTTGAGCGTCACACTGAATTTGTGCCCATAATGACACTACACCATTTTGGGTCTACAGCCACACTAATTCTGCACTACGCTTTTAAAGTGTTGCCTAAAGTATTTTTGGGAACGCTTTTAAAGTGTAGCAAAATATTTTAACTTTTAGCAACGATAATATTGGCAACACTTGAAAAATGTACTCTTTAATGATATAAGCTACACTTTGTAAGTGTTGTTACAATATGATATAATTGGCAACAATTTTTTACATATATGGCCACACTTTTAAAGTGTCCTATTTTTATTATTGTAAAAACAACACATTATAAGTGTGGTCTTAAAATTTTCACCAAAATTTTATATTCCCTCCAACAATTTTAACTCTCCCTCCCATTTTTATTGGCCAAAAAGATTAAACATTAGTAATAAATTATAAAAATATTAAGACAAAAATATTCTTTCTCTTTCACTTCACTGAAGAACACGTCGAGCTGAAGAGAGAGCTGAAGAACTCATCTTTCAATTTTGGGCATTAGATTGTCAAGGAAGATGTTACATTTCTTGCTTCAGCACTACAACGAAGTAACAATGCCACCATCATCTGATTGGAGTCTTTCTCAGGTAGGGTTTTTACATATTCACACATATTTTAAGAAAACTCTAAATTTTTTACTATTTTGGAGTTGAACGCGCCTGAACAACACATTGAAGTCGGGTTGGACTCGAATATCAAAATGGTATTCGATTCTGTGCAGAAACTTGACAAAACAATTGAGGAAGAGGCTGCTGAAGTTGTTGGGTTTGAACCTAGATGACCTTAATTGAAGGATAAAGCTAATGAATTGGGTATTTTCCTTGTTTCACTCTTTCTTTTAGAGCTAACCCTTTGAAAATTCACATTATTTTAGTGTCTTGCACTGTGATTTTTGTGTTGTTATTTTTGGTGTTTAGTCTTTATTTTCGTGTTCTTGTTAAGAGACAAGATGATGATTTTGATTTTGTTATGTAGTTGCTTTATTTCTTGAATTCTGGTGTGCAATGTTTTCGGTCTTTTTCATGAAATTCTTGTGGTTAAAAATACTTGAGAAAGGGAATTGTGTTTTTGTGTTGAACATGAAGTATATAGAGTAAGTGGATATTTGTGTAATGAATGTTTATATTGAGTTCAAATGTTGCTGGACAGTACTTTCAAGGACTGCAATTGTTGTTAAATATGGAAATTACCAATTTTATATGCATATGCAGTTCATTTAGAAAATCTTATTACCTTTTTTTTTACCCGTTTTAAGCATCCCTAAATGGTTATGAGGAGGATGTTGGGGAAGAGTAAAAAGTAGATTATAATGAGCAGCCTAGTGAGATTATAGTTGTTTTTAGAAGTTACCATTATAGATTTAAAGTTGTTTTTTGTTTCTTTAGAACTGACCAATGACCATGTTACTCATTAACATAAGTTGTTGCTTTAGAAATTAGAAGTGGTGCTTCTTGATGGATCATTTTTCAAGTGCTCGAGGTATTCCACTATAAAAATTAATAATGCCAAGTGTTGTTGCTTTAATGATTCTATGATATGACACAAAGTTTTTACTACTCACTGTTAAGTCTACTATGGTTATTGTTTTTGGTAATAGATAATAAAAAGCCTTTGCAAAATTTAACTCTTTGTGTGCCATGATTCACTTGGATGATGGCACTTTGCACCCTGGGTACAGATAAAGCTTGGCTATCAGTTATGTTTTTGAGTTTCTTTATCCCTTCACTGATGCTCATTCTGTTATTTCTGGTGGCTTACTCAGTGGAATTAATGACATCTCGAAGAGGAAGTTCTCAAATATAGTAATGTTAGATGCCTTCATGGAGCATTTATCTACTGTTCGAAACCATTAGCAGGTGTAAAAGGAATCCAGATCAAGTCTAATAAATTAAAAGATGGAGTCGTTGTTGTTATTACTTCTAAGATATACCGATTGGCGGGAATGTAGGAGTTCTTATAATATTTGATCCTGAGCCTTTATATGCAGATGATCTCGTCCAATGCGTTGGTGAAAGAATCGCCAGTGTGGTGAGTACTTAAAGTTTCCTTCTGCTTCTATTGTGTTATATGAAATAGTAATTTGTCATGCACTTCAGTATAGAGGAACTTTTGAACTATTTTGATTGACACAGGTTGCTGACAGTCATAAGTCTATTGATGTGGCTGCAAGAACGACCCTTTTTGAATACGACACTGAAAATATTAATTCACCCATTTTAACCGTTAAGGATGCTGTTGAAAAATCTAGCTTTTGGGTGTAAGTTACCTCCATAGTTCATTTAAAATACTCCTTACCCTCAAATCTTGGAGTGAGTTTTCATCGTTGTATCTAGTTCATTCTGTTTAGAGATTTAGGAGAAGTGAGACACTAAACAACGATAAGTTATTGAGTTATATTAACTATTTCTTTAGAAAACATGTTAGATAATACCAAGCTTCTTGTTTTAGGCAACACTTCTTCCAGTAATTCTCCAAGAGTTGTAATGGAAAGGGGAGAACATGTATAATTTGATTTGCCTTCAGATGATGCAATATTTATGTTTTAGATCTGCCCCAAAAATGAAACTTGTTTGATGTTTTATTTTTTGAACTCCCCAGTTACTTTTGCTCTCCTTCACCTTGGGAAGAAAAGCCATGATCTCGCTCTCGATCCCCAACTAAATGAAAGTTAAGGCCAATATGAAGGTCATCTAAGGGAAGGTTGGTTTTTGGTTTATGTATAAGCAAATTATTTTCTGGTTCTGGTTCTGCCATGATTCGGTGATCACCTGTTGGACGATGTATTTCCTTCCTAACCGAGGGGTATTTTGAGATCACTGGATAATTTGGTACTTCTGCAGTGTCTAAGCGGTTTAGTCGAGATGGTTCTCTGTCGTAATTTTGTTGTCTTTGACAGAGCTTGTTTTCTGCTTCGTTTTTTTTTTCTGACGTCTGTGAGTTACCTTTCGTCATCTGCTTTGCTTTTGGATTTTATGATACAACTTGCTGAATGAAGTTGTTTTTTGATGAAGTGTATGTACCCTCTTAGCTAAACTTTCTTAGCTAAACTTTGTTATCTAGCTCACTTGAGTTTATCGATTATCAATACTCAATTCTTCAGGTTACTTCTTTTCACTGTTCTACATGATTTATTTTATTTAAAAAAAAGATGATCTAGGTTGACTCTTGTTTGTGATAACTTTGCACTTTCTAGTAATAACCTGCATTTTGCTTTCTTGATTTTCTTTTGCGAGTTGGGTCTTTGCCTCCACGTTTATCAGTCGAATCATCATTGCCATATGCTTCTAGTGTATCTCCGAAGGTTAGTTAGTTTGTTAGTCTTGGCAGTGATTTATCCTCCATTTGTAGTTTATTAGCTTTATAGAAGCAGTGTTTTTACTAGCAAAACTCTTAACTTAGATTCGACTGGATACACCATGACACTAGGGCCTTCCCAAAGTGTAATTAGAATATAGAAGTATTTTGAACCTTGGTCTGAACAGTCATAATACTTCAGAAGTTAATTTCTTCCAATAGTTTATTTGAGCTGGATAGTATGCCAGCTATAAATTTCAGCTTTCTCTGTATTCCGAACCTTGAAATGAAAAGTCTATACCAAGAAACACCAGACCAAATCCTTTCCATCTCTACACAGAGGTGTGTATATTTTCTGTATGTTCGTGTTTATGTTCCTTCTTATCGAAATGATGTAGCTCCTCATGGCGTAGCTTTTTCTTGAATCCAGGAAAGAGGAACAGAGAAAGAGAGGAGACTATTCACCAAACTTCTACAGAAACAGATTGAAGAAGAGAGGTCAAGAGTTCCTAAAGCAACTCCATATCCTTACCCAACTGATTACCCGGTGATATGTAACAACACGCAGCCTATTATAATATCTTTTTTGCAGTACACTCCTCCTTTTCATGTGAACTCTTTTATTATGTATTCATTGGCAGATTCCACCAAAACCAAAGCATTGTAAAAAACCAGAACCTTTCCAACTGGAGAGTCTGGTCAGGCATGAAAGAGAGATGCAGAGGGAATTTGAAGAACAACAAAGATTGGAAAAGGAAGAAGCAATGATGAGGACTTTTATAGCGCAACTAATCTTGATAGAGTAAGACCCCCAAAGAATGACTATTTTATGAACTATATCTTTTCTTCTAGGGAATTTGAAAGATGAATGATGTTTCTTAAATGTATAGAGATCCAATTCCAGTTCCTGAGAAAGTACATAAGCCCCTCACTCAAGTTCAGGAATATAATCTACATGTAGATCATCGTGCACCAGATAGAGCTGAGTTTGATAAGAAGGTAATTCTTTAGCTATTCACGTGCAACTTTCTCTGAAAGCTAAGCCTATAGACACTCATGTTGTGTAAGATGTTGCGCAGATTAAGGAGAAAGAAATGACGTATTAAAGATACAAAGAGGAGGTAGAAGCTGCAAGAATGGTAAGCATGTTATAAACTATGGTGTTTTTTCGAGCAACGCTAATGATTTCAGTAGACTAATTCTTATGTCTGGATGCATTGTGGTGGTTAGATGGAGGAAGAAATTGCTCTGAAACAACTACGGAAAACCTTGGTGCCTCATGCAAGACCTTTGCCTAAATTTGATCATCCTTTCCTGCCACAAAAGTATTGAAAAATTCATGCTATTCTTTGTTTTTTCTTCTTTTACATATTGGAATTTGGAACTACTACTGAAACTTTTTTTCACACACAGGTCATCCAAACAAGTGACAAAACCAAGATCCCACAAGTTGTTGGTTCTTAAAAGGCAAGAAAGGAGAGTATGCGAGCTATAAATTGTTGGTGTGTTAATTTGGATTGCACCATGATGAAAAACACGATCTCACAATCAAAACAAATCAAGTAGCATTGTGTATTTTACTATGTGGATATGTTGTGTCTTATCTCTTCAGATCAAACGTCTAGTTCACCTTCACATTTCTGGTTGTGATGTCTTATCTCTTCTGATAAACAAATCAAGTAGCAATGTGTATTTGACTATGTGGATTTTAAATCTATAGCTTTGATTTATTTATTGGCTAATTTTGTGTTTTAGATCTCTTATATATTTAATTATGTGATTATTAAATATATGCAGATAATAATAATTATTGCTAAAAATGAAAAATTGTGGCTACGAAAATTCTACGCAACATTGCAACACTTCAAAAGTGTTGCTACAAGGATGTCCATTGTGTAGCTTACTAATTATAAATTAAATATTTTAAATCAGAAAAGCTACACTTTATAAGTGTTGTTTTAGATGAGATATAAAAGGCAACACTTTTCAAGTGTAACCAATAACAAAGCAAAGGCCACGCTTTTAAGTGTACTATAATCAAACAAAATATGTTGCTATTGAATCGGTACAAAGCGTGCCCTTTATACCTCTTTAGCAACGCTTTTTAAGTGTAGCTGCTTTGGCAACATTTAAAAAGTGTTGCCTAATGTCAAAGGTTACGCTTCTTTAGGCCACCCCCTAAAAAGTGTTGCTGAAAGTCCAAAAGTGTAGCCTTTTATCAAAGGCCACACTTTTTGCTAGTTTAGACTACACTTTAATGGTGTGGCCGTAGGCCTAAAATGGTGTAGTGTGATTGATACACCTTTGGCCTCAGATCCTCTTCATTGTCCTCCACTTTTTCGACTTCTTTTGAATTCTCATTTTTGGAGCTTTTTCCTTCTTCTTTTTTCACCCCCTTTGTTTCGACTTCTTTTTGATTCCTCATTTTCTTTTTATTTCACCTCTTTATTTCGACTTCTTTTAAGTCCTCATTTCTTGGATCTATTCTTTCATTTCACTCTTTTCTTTTAAATTTTTCTCTTCTTTTGTTGGAGTTTTTTTTTTTTGTCTTTCATTGACCTTGTAGGGGTATTTTTGTCTTTCTTTATTTCTTTCAAGTTTTTCCTTTCTTTAACCTTTTTCCTTTCTTTCTTTCTTTCTTTCTTTTTCTTTCTCTAGAATCCTTTTTTGCTTCCTTGACTTTGGGAGACACGATATCTTTTCTTTTGGAAATTTCAAACATGGATCTTCTCTTAAAATTTGCACATACTTTTTGCACTCAAGTAGGTTGGTCCAAGAGAGTGATAGTGCATGTAAGCACTCAAAAGGGTAATGGCGAAAATGTGGTTGTTCAAAGAAAGATTTCAGGCTCAAAGTGGAAAAACTAGAGATTTATGTCATTTGGTAGGCTTTGAAAGGCACAATCGGGTCAAAAAAGGTCTGCAATCCTTTATGAAATCAAACATTACTCAGAATTTCGCCTGGATGACATTTAGGCCAAGTTCTAGATCAACAGTGCGATATAATTGAATTTTGATTTAAAGGCTCACCACACAATGCACATAAAACATAAGGTTGATTTTATTCTAATCTTGAATGCATGCAAGAGAATTTTCAAGCATCACAAAAGTATAAAAGAGAGGTACCAAAAGAATCTACGGTTTATCACAAAGTCAGCCCTCTCTATCATATGAAATATTTTTACTTGCTCCTAACTGCATTAGTCCAAACTGAGTTGAACACAAGACATTTTAATATGTCCACACTTTTTTGAAAGAATGAATACAGAATCCAAGAAGGGCTGCCTATGTATCTCACTCATATGAGAATCAGGTGGGAGTAGTTTGTGCAGAAATGACTATGAAAATATGCACAAACTATTTTTATTTATTTATTTTTTACTTTTGGAAAAAAATACCGAACCCAAGAAGGGTTGCATAGGTATCTCACTGAGATAAGTATCAGATACGCGTAGTTTGTGCAAATATGACTTTGAAAATATGCACAAACTATTTTATTTTATATTTTACTTTTGAAAAAAATACCGAACCCAAGAAGGGCTGCCTACGTATCTCACCGAAATGAGAATTAGGTTTGCGTAATTCGTTCAGTTATGGTATAAAATAACTTTAAAATTTAGGCAATCTCAGAGCGATTCTTTGTAGCCTTTTAACTGTCGATATTTGTATTGTCTGTTGAATGTGGTCTATCATTTTTTTTACAGTAACCACTTGTTGTTGTATTCTTTTCTGAATGTCTCTTGGAACTGTATCTTCTCTCAATTATTCACGAAAACTATGCATTGTTATGACCATCCCGGACAGTTGTTTTCCTACAAAAATATAAGAAATGTGTGAAAGCAAGACCATAATAATAAAAACAAAATAAAATAAAGAAATGTAACTTCATAGTCAAGGACTCCCATGATTTATCTTTTTGACTTGATATTGACGTCTTGTGAAATACAAAGACTGAGATTTTGCGAGTCCTCTTGTTTCTTGCAACTTAGGACGAACAACGATTTTCGAATTCAGACATAAATCAATCTTTCGCTTTAAAGAAGAACAACTCAAAAGGTAAAAGTGTAATTTCGTTCTCATAATAGATAATGTAAAATATCACACAAAGAACAAGTTAAACACATAAGGACTGTTTTGATTAAAAATACTCAATTGTATCACATAACATACAAATAGTTATGTGCGTCTATACAAATATGTGACCCTTTAGTGCCAAGGATAGTCCTATCGATCTGAAGGATATATCAAGTCAATTTTTATGAATAAACCAAATAGGATTACAAAATAAGAAAGAAAGAAAAAAAATACAAATAATCCATTCCACGCAGGGGTACCATCCTAAACTAAGCCTTTGTGAAATGTACATAGCCTAGACTTTTATTAATATTAATTTGATAGTACAATTTGATCTACAAAATATTAATAGAGTATTAAAAGATCTAATCTACACAGCCAACTTCTAGGAAGGGTTTTGTTTGAATTAGACCTTGAATTATCATACTCAGACTAATAGACAATTACACATTTAAATCTAATAGTTCGTGCTACTATAGAGATCTTTTCTTAAATCATTTAGTATTTCTCAACATGACCGGGAATTCGTTGAATATATAAATCCTACATTGCTTCAATGTCGTCGTCACTATATATAATCTTGCATTATTTCATCAACGTCATTTTGAAATTTGGTCGGTAGTGGTTCATGACCCAAATTTCTTCTTTCGGCATTAAGCCAATCTCTAAATAATACTGATATCTCCAAGCTATCTGCTAATGAATGGCTATGCTCTCCAGTTTGAAACCTTGGTTCACTAAAAACGTCTTTCGAAGCTACTGAAGATGCTTGAATAACTAATACATCTCGAGCCATCGGTTGATGTTTTTGATATCCTTTGTCGCGGTTTCTCCACCATTCTAGAAAATCTTCTGTAGATTCTGTATTTTGATTAACATATGCATCTAAATCATTTCTATTATTGTTAGAAAGTTCAAGATAAGAATCTACATAACCATCAATATCATCTTAATTAAGTCTACTCTTATAACTTTTAAGTTCTTGATTACTTGATACATTTAAACTAGAATTATATAAGTCATACAATTTTCTAGCTTCAATTTTTATACTATCTTTAACTTCTTCACAACTAGGTATTTCATCTTTTTCACTATCAATATCCACGTTAAAATATATTTTATCAACCGCCTTAGATGCACCTACATCTTTGTAATGAGGGTTTAACAAACACACAGTTAAATAAATTTGAGGAATATGAACAAAATATTTTTAAAATTTTCAATCATTTTGTCAATAGATTGTTCAATTTTGATTTATTTTTAATTTTATAAAATTTAGAAGAAATCAAACAAATGTTAGGTAAAGAGAAAAAATGGTTGGATAATAAATTGTAGATATATTTTTTTAGTTAAGTAAAAAACTTTTAAAAAATATGTGAGTTCATGTATGTCATTCCAATCTTCATCAAGTCTATATGACATATTTGAATTATGAGTATTCCAAACCATTTTTAAAGGTTTTTTATATTCATTAGCGACTACAAGCATTTCATATAAAGAACTCCATCTAGTAGACACTGTTTTGGAATTTTTCTAGGTGGAAAATTATATTCAAAACAACGATTTTGAAAATCTCTACGCCTAGACTTAACTTGACATTTAAATATAAAATGACATGCATTTTCAACTTTCGTGCAACCATTATCATACATTTGTATACCATCTCTAACAATCAAATTATATATGTATGCAGCACACCTAATATGAAAATCATCACCGTAAACAGGGCAAAGAGAAGGTTTTAGCATTTCAACAACAATTGTATTATTTGAAGCATTATCTATGGTGATACTACTTATTTTATCACAAAATCCATAGTTTTCTAAAATTTCTAAAATTGTTTGAGCAATATAACAACCGTTTTTTTGCATTTGACAACATTTATAACCTAAAATACTTGCATACTCTAATTTTCATCAATCCAATGTACAATAACAGTCAAATAATCATTACTGTTAACACTACAGCCCACATCATAAGTAATCGCTATTTTACAATTATTATAATAAAATAAACAATGAAGATATTGAAAATGTTGAGCTTGATAATTAAATACACCCTTTTTAATTGTATTTCTAGCAAAACCTTTAAATGTGGATTATACACAATTTTAATATAATGTATAAATCTGGGATTTTCAGTGGCAAACCCATAACAACAATCATTTTAGCTAATTCTTCAAGATCTTTTTCTCTAGTATATGACCGTGGTAAACTAGAGCCAGAAACATTAGAAGGATCTAATTGTGTTTGGACCATGTTAGAGCCGCCTACTCCTACAGTTTCAGAAAGGGGGTTACCATTCTTTTTAGCTTCGGCTACCGCTTTAGCATACAAAAATTCATTTTTACTACATGACATTAAATGAGTACTCAAATGTCTCGTCCCACCTTGTTTTCCTACAGTTTTATGATTCAATCTATTTTTACATTTATTACAAAAAGCTTGTGTTTTATCTTAATTTTGTGTCATAATTTGCCACACAACTGAATCTTTAGCACGTTCTATCTTAGTCCTAGGATGTACAGGGGGAACGGGAGCAGGACAACGAAAGTGAGCGAGACTAGGAGCGGGACTCGGAGAGGGACTAGGAGTACTAGTAGCCGTAGGTAGCTCATTTTCATCATCATCATCATCAAAATTAGGTGTATCAGTATAATCATCAACATTCATGTTCATTATCTTAGGCAATTCCTCATAAAAATTATTACAATCAACTGATAGTTCCTTTAATATTAAAAAAAAAACGGACCGGACTGGTCCAGGACTGTAACCGGGATTAACCGGTAAAGTCCGGTTTCCATCTCATTACATGTACCGGACCCCGTACCTACCGGTCCTTACTAGGACTAGCTCTGGCAGGATCCTTTCCCCTGTAGCGAAATAGTGGTCGCTGCGATGGACGAGACGGGACTTAAAATCATAGATTTTGGCAAGAGCTCACTATTTTGGAAATGTCGATGTGGCGGTAGTTTGGGCCGCTCTAGCATCGCCGCTACAACGGGATGAGTATCGTTGTAGCGGGAAAGGCGTGAATTAAATCGTTAATAAAACCCCTAAACGACCTTATTTAGCACTTTTTGACTTTTAGAGCTAAGCAACGACCTCAGGCGACTCTTACTCGTTTTCCACCATTCTTGAGGCTAAAGGTAAGTTTTTAACTCCCCAAATCCATATTTTGATCTGTAGAACATAATAAAATGGGTCAATATTAATTGGAAGGATTTATTGATAGATTTTATGGTGGAAACAACCCAATCTAGATACTAGAGATCATGGGTATGATCAAGAGTTATGAGCATTGGTAGTAATCAGGGTAATTAGTGATTGTTTATTGATTTTTGTATGTTATCACTCCCTCCATTCCATAATAACTTAAGCTTTGAGCCCATTTTTCAAATTAACTTAAGTTTTCATTTTTCAAGATTATTTTAAAAATATTCTTCCAATTTCACCCTTTAAGTTAATATTGGCATTAGTTATTATAATTAATGTTTTGTTATTTTGACAATAATTAATAAGGGTAAAAATGGAAAATTCTGTTCAATTTATGTCCTAACATACTTTTCTTATAGGGTGAGAATTACCTCAAATCTTAAGTTTTTATGGGATTGATGGAGTAATTATTTGTAGACCAAGAACAAGAGGAACAAATCCGGAAAGGGAAGAATCAATTTTCTTAAGGTTTCAAGCTTGTTCGAGGTAGGTGATGGTTGCGATTCTATGATTGTGTGATGTTTGTTTTTCTTTACTTTATTATGATACTTGTATGTGTATGAATGTTGCAATATCGATCACACTTGTTGTAAATGAAATACTGGAATGATGGTTTCCATTAAATCATGTTGTAAATATATGATCTTGATGATGTACTTGTGATTGTGATTGTGGTGTGTACTTGGGGATCGGATTTCCACGTTCCGGCAAGTTAATTTGGATCAAATTGACACGTTTCGGAACAACTATTGGATCCGGTTGCCACGTCCCAGCACAATTATGAGATCAGATTGCCACATTCCGATAAGCTAACTTTTTGGGTTTGGGTTCCTTGAGAGGACCAATGATGTGTGATGATTGTATGTTGATGAGCATGTTGATAATATTGTAAATGTTGATATATTATGCATGTTGTTATAATGTTGTTCAACTTACTTATGTTACACTAGTTGGATAGCCGAGTGATATTACCAGTACACTGTGGTTGTATACTGATTCTGCACTTGCTCTTATTTTTGTTAAGTATAGGACATCTTCAAGAGGCTATTGAAAAAACTCTTTTATCAGATTAAAGATCGTCGCATCGAATTTAAGGGTGAGCCAAATCTTCCGGGCTGCGATAGGATTCTCTTTCTCTATGTCCACCATTTTTGGACTTATACCTTTTCTTTAGATTAGTGAATTAGTTCATCAGTATTTCTTATTAGACTTGGATCTTGTTAGATGTTTTGATACATTGAATTTCAGATTATAGGTTTATCTTCCGCATTGTTAGTAGTTAGATCAATTGTTTGAAGTTTATGAGTACTTCAGGTTAGTACTTATTAGCTAAGGATACTTATTAAGTTCAATATTTTGTAAGGATTGACATGATCAAGCTTTGAAGACTTCTTTGAAATGTTTTTTCTAACGTATTTTTCGTAAGATTTACAATAATATTTTAAGTCCAGCATTCCTTAAATGTCCTTATGAATTTTGGATAAGATCAGAAAGCGCGAGGAGGAAGAATGTGATATTAATCTCTCTCTTCTGATTGCTTTTAATAAAATATATTCGAATAAAATTTAACATATGGCAACATGCCATTATGTTCAATCTTTTTTTTAAAAAAATAAACAACAAAAAGATAATATTGAAGCCTATAGGTAAGAACTTAAGTATTTTTTACCGAATATACATAAGAGGGTCGTCTTCATTTTCATCGTCATTGATTGATTTAGGTATTTACTTTCTTGGGAAAGTTGGAAAACTAGTCATTCTCAAAACTTATTGGAACATTTAGACACAAATTTAAAAAATTTTATCCTTTAGACACAAATAATAACTACGTCAATTATTCATCCAAAACATGGGAGACATACTCTCAATATTTTAATAATACACTTTTGATCCCCATTCGTCCAACAAATGTGAAATTTTTTTATTATTCATTTATTTAAAGAACAATTTCATAGATAAAAGCTCTCCAAGACTAAACCCAAAATGCTCCCATTTTAAAGCTGATAAACACCATTGCCTCATTATCACCATTGCCTCATCACCTTATAGAAGACTGAAATAAACAACATTGCCTCAAAGGATGATTTAAAATCCTAGACTAAAAGTTTGAAATGTCCCAATAAAAAAAAGAATTGATATCTCAGCTATAATTCATATTTGAAAAGAACCAACAAACATTAACCACATGTGGCATAAAATCTTCTCAGCTGTATATGGAAACAATTCACCTACACATACCAAAAAGAAAATATCTCAACGTCGGGAAAAAGCCATTAGGAAAAACAAATTAAAGCAAACAAAAACCAGATATTGGATATTTTTGTCTGGTCATTTCATATCTACCCAATATTTGATTTTGATTACTTTAGTTTGTTTCACCTAATGTCTTTTTCCAATTGTCTAGTGTTCGCGTTTTGATCTATAAAGGTGAACTAATTGCACATACAACTAGAGGAGATTTTATACCATATGCAGTAAATGTTTATATTACATAGGTAGCATCGTGTGTTTTCCTTAGAGCTAAGGGGCTTTGGTCGAAGAAGGTGGTTCAAGGTGATTTCAGATGCTAGTCATGGTGTTTGGTCACTAGTGTTGTATTGGGAAAGGAAGAATTTTTCCTCTTTCTCTAGTTAACGCTTGTTATCTTTTTCAGAAAAAAATAAATGATAGAATGTTGGGGCTGCTCACTCTAGGTGTCTTATAGAATCTATTTATAGTTTCTATTAGGTGTAGAGTTTAATGTTTTTATTTATTAAAAAAATTATTCTAGTATCTCAGAAAGAAGATTTAATTATATTAATGTCTAATTCATTCATTTATATCTTGTTAATGACTTTTAATATACCCATTATAGTGACAAGGCATTTGTCATGTCTTTAATTATTCTTTGACCACTTCATTCCTAATCTAATTTATAGACGTTGGAAGGAAATGTTTCAACCATTCAATGTCTATAACTGTTTTTGTCGATTTCCATCATTTATAGTGGAAAATGATTTGACCACCGAATAAATTACATTAATCCTTTCCATATATTTTTTTATTATCATTGGAGGCTTTATTCTTGTTTGTTTTTTCCTATAAATCTTTAATCATATAATCTATATTTCTACTGTGTTGGGTTTGATTTAAAAAGAATCTTTATTAGTTTCTAGCTTGAAGAGCTAGATTACATCCACACAGTACAATCATAAAATCAAAAGGAAACAATATATAAGCATATATATATATATATATATATATATATATATATATGTCCCTTTTAATATTTCTCAATCACATATTACCCTTGTCTTAGCCTTTCCCAAAATAATATAATTTCTATATTATTTTTTTACCTCAATCACTAGCCTTGTCATTAATATGTATCATATATTTATATAAAAATAGTTATAAGGATAATCATCACACGTACTATAAACAAATAACATTATTATTTCACACCATTCTCTACTCAACTCAATAACAGTTTATTATGAGGAGTATTCTATGTTGCCAATCTGTGTTAGAAAAAATCAGAATTACTTATTCTAATAAATTTTGCAGAAACACAAAGTAATCAAAATTTACTGAACCAGTAATAAAGATGAACAAAAATTTAATTCACAAAAACAAAAATTTGTAAAACGTACCAGAATCTGCAAAAAGTTTAACTGGAAAAACATCAAGCCCACTGAACTCAGAATGTCCCCTTAAGGAAATTATTCTCCTCTAGTATCCGAGGTTTGATTTGGAATCTATCCTCCCAGGGTAAAATGATCTCAATCACCAGCGTATAGATACCGAAAACTCTAGTGTCACCGAACTACTCAACATCAGTAAAGTACACGAAGAAATTTTTTTTGTGCAGAAGAAGAAGAATAAAACCAGAAAATTCGTAAGGAAAAACTCTAAAGAGTGAATGGTATTTATAGGCAAGAGGAAAAGGTTCCGAGAGGTTGCAACCCTTTCAGAATCTACACGACCATTAATGAAAGTTTGCAACCTTTCAAATGGTATTGACTGTTCCTGAAAGTTGCAACCTTTCAGAACAGTCATTTCCAAAATGGCGGGAAATTTAAATAAAACGGAAAAGTTTTTTTAAATAAAAGGGTCGCGCGCGGATCCGAGTCGGGTCGGGTTAATCAACTAAAAAGTTGTAACGTTTTGGTTAATTTTAACAAAATAATTGAAAATGTTTCTGTTATCAACTAATTAATTGAAAACGTTTTGGCCATTTAATTTAATTAATTAATTAGTTAAATAATTAATTAAATAATTAATACAAACATTGTCCAAAAAATAATCTCCCGATCGATCATTTTCCAAAGTCGTAGCCGTAGCCGAAGCCGAGTTAGCGACGACGACGGCGCAAGGGGGGTCCCTCTTTCCAATCCTTTTAACAATTAATAGGAGTGTTTTTATATTTAAACTCTTCTATTTTTCTTTCCACCACCGATGAGGGACAAATGCCTTTTCAGTAAAGGATAAGAGGACTTTTCAAGTTCCCAACTCTTCAAGTTCTCAACTTTTCAAGTTTCTCTCTTTCCCTCTCTTTCTAATAAATTCTTGCTACATACCCAACAATCCCCCACATTGATGGGGGATGGTTATAACATAGGAATTCACAGACAAATGTGTACTTTAAAGGCAAAGATTAATTGCATCTGGATAAGTAGGTTTTCCCTTGGACTTTCCATAGTGAGCATATGTCAGATATACTCGGTCAATCGGTAGATGCGATATCTTTAAACCTTCAAGCTTTGGTGTATACCTAGACAACCATATGTCACACAATTAACTCTTTACTGTTTATGGTTCTTACGGTTGTGTTCGTTTTAGCCATGAACACCTCCTGGTTTCATGAGTGTATAGAGAATAGGCTTTTGACAAAAAATTATCTTTGAAGCGGCTTACACTTCACACTCACATATGTGATTTCTAACCGTGTCATCTCGTAGATACACTATTGTGTCAAATCTGCCAAACTTAGCAAATCATTAAAAACTTTAAGCTTTATTAACTCATTAACAAGCTTTAATGTCTTAACCTTGTTCCTGAACATTGTCTTCATCATGAGAATGGATTGAGTTAATTGACAATGTCGAACCGCCAGCCACAACTTTGTTTTTCTCCTTGAATCTAGCTTTTGGAATCTCCAGTCTGCTAGATAGAATTACCGTCATGCTGACTTGTCCTAAGTCGTAAACCCATTCCCTTAGATGATCTTTCAACTGCCTCTCTCACTAGGCCTTTCGTTAGTGGATCTGACACATTATGGATTGACTTTACATAGTCAATTGTGATAATTCCACTAGAGAGCAGTTGTCTTACGGTGTTATGTCTCTGTCGTATATGACGAGACTTCCCGTTGTACATGACTCTCTCTGTCCTGCCTATTGCTGCTTGACTAACGTAATGTATACAAATAGGTCCAACAGGTTTGGTCCAGAATGGAATATCTTCTAAGAAATTCTGGAGTCATTCAGAATCTTCACCGGCCTTATCGAAAGCAATGAATTCAGATTCCATTTTGGAGCGAGCAATACATGTCTGTCTGGACGATTTCCAAGATACTGCTCCTCCACCAAGTATGAACACATAACCACTCATGGATTTTACTTCATTTGACCCGGTGATCCAATTTGCATCACTATATCCTTCAATCACAGCAGGATATTTATTATAATGCAAAGCATAGTGTTGTGTATATCTCAGATACCCCAACACACATTTCATTGTCATCCACTGAGTTTGATTCGGATTACTAGTGAACCGATTTGGTTTACTAATATCATATGCTATATCTGGTCACGTACAATTCATAATATACATCAAACTTCCCAATACTTTGGCATATTCCAATTGAGAGTAACTTCGACCTTCATTCTTTTGAAATGTACAACTTAAATCAATTGGAGTTTTGACAATATTGAAATTCAAGTACTAGAACTTATTCAATACTTTTTCAATATAATGAGATTGAGATAATGCTAGTCCCTGGGGAGTTTTGATAATCTTAACCCCTAAGATCAAATCAGGAACTCCTAAGTCCTTCATATCGAACTTGCTGGACAACATGCGCTTAGTATCATTTATATGTCAATGTCTTTAATCATTATTAATATGTAATCAACATACAAACAAACAATGACTTCATGATTCATAACGTTTTTAATGTAAACACATTTATTGCATTCGTTAATCTTGAATCCATTTGCCAACATTGTTTGGTCAAATTTAGCATGCCATTTTTTGGGTGCTTGCTTGAGTCTATAAAGTGACTTTACAAGTCTGCACACTTTCTCTTCTTTAACAGGAACTACAAACCCTTCAGGTTGTTCCATGTAAATTTCTTCCTCCAACTCTCCATTTAGGAAAGCTGTCTTTACATCCATTTGGTAAATTTTAAGATCATGCACTGCTGGTAGTGCTATTAACATCCTAATTGATGTTATCCTTGTTACTGGAGAGTATGTGTCAAAGTAGTCCAGACCTTCCTTTTTTCTGTACCCTTTGACTACCAGTCTAGCCTTATATTTGTCAATAGTCCCATCAGGTTTCATTTTCCTTTTAAAGAACCACTTTGATCATAATGGTTTATTTCCTGGAGGAAGATCAACCAATTCCCAAGTATGATTACTTAAAATTGATTCGATCTCACTATTACTGCTTCTTTCCAATAAGTTGACTTAGACGAAGACATAGCTGCTTTAAATGTTTGAGGCTCATTTTTAAGCAATAGTCCCACAAAATCTGGTTCGAAAGAAGCAAAATTTCAGTGGACGAGTACTACGCCTAGGATCCTCAGTAGTTAGTGTATTTTTCGTTGATTCTTCTCGTGGTCGTTTAGGTCTTTCACTTGTTGCCTCACATTCACTTTTATACGGATAAATGTTTTCAAATAACTTTGCGTTATCTGACTCAATTATCGTATTAACATGAATCTCAGGATTATCAGATTTGTGAACCAAAAACCGGCAGGCCTTACTGTTCACAAAATATCCAATAAATACACAGTCTACTATTTTTGGTCCAATTTTAATCCTCTTTGGTAAAGGAATCTCTACATTGGATAAACACCCCCACACTTTGAAATATTTCAAATTGAGTTTCCTTCCTTTCCACAACTCATATGGAATTGATTGTGTTTTTCGATGGGGTACCCTATTGAGTATCTTATTAGCCGTAAGGATGACTTCCTCCCAAAGGTTTCGCGGTGAACCAGAATTGATTATCAAGGCGTTCATCATTTCCTTTAATGTTTTTCTTCCGTTCCGCCAAACCATTTGACTGTGGTGTATAGGGTGCAGTAGTTTGATGAATAATACCATATTCCAAACATATCTCTGCAAAAAGAGATTCATATTCTCCACCCTTATCATTCCGAATCATTTTTATCTTTAGATTCAATTGGTTCTCCACTTCATTTTTGTATTGCTTAAAAGCATCAATTACTTCATCCTCACTATTAAGCAAATATACAAAGCAAAATCGAGTGTAGTCGTCAATAAAAGTTATAAAATACTTTTTTCCACCACGAGATGGTGTCGACTTCATATCACATATATCTGTGTGAATTAAGTCTAAAGTTTTGGAATTTCTTTCAACAGACATATTGTAACGACCTGCTTAGTCGTTTTGAGCAGCAGATTTTATTTCTGGAAAACTGTCTGAGACGACGTATCCAACGACGGACCGTCATGGGCACGACGGACCGTCGAGGGTGTCTCGTTCCAAACACTTGGAATTCTTATATTTGAGTGCTGAAATCGACTCTCTGAACTCTGTGACGGACCTGCAGGACGGACCGTCACAGACATGACGGACCGTTGTGAGGTTCCGTTTCAGAACACTTCAACTCTTGAGAATTGGGTACTGAGAGCAATTCTCTGTCCGTCGTGACGGAAGTGCAGGACGGACCGTCGTAGGCACGACGGACCGTCACAGGTTGCGTAATCCCAGTCTGGGTCAAATTTTTGGGTAAGTTTTAAAAGGGAGTTTTGGACTATTCTTGCTATAATTATAAATTTTAGTGGGTCAATGTTAAAAACTCAAATCCTTGGGGGTGTAAAGGAGATGACCTTGAGTTACTTAGTGGGTGGTTTCCTCATCTTTTATACCTAATTATATGCTAAATTAGGGAAAAGAGAGAGAGTTTGGAAGAAGAAAAAATAGAGAGAA
>JABWTJ010000141.1:1279969-1552711 GCA_016801875.1 Solanum sitiens | reverse complement strand
GGATCGGTGTCACGAACCGACACGTAGAATTAGGGGATCGGAGTGTCACGTTCCGACACATAGTATTAGGGGATCGGAGTGTCACGTTCCGACACATAGTATTAGGGGATCGGGTGTCACGAACTGACACGTAGAATTAGGGGATCGGAGTGTCACGTACCGACACATAGTAGTAGGGGATCGGAGTGTCACGTACCGACACAAGAGGAAGAAAGATAATGAATCTTGAGAGATGTTAAAATACTCAATGTAATGAACCTAATTTCCCAAATGAGTGTGGTATTGAGGCTTGAGTCCTCATGATGAACTTGGTAGTACTTATTGATGATTATAGTACTTGTTGCTACATGTGGAGTATTGTAGTTGATTTATGATATGAACTGATATATACTGTTTTCTATTTTGAGTTGGCCGATGATACCTACTCAGTACTTGTGTTTTGTACTGAACCCCTACTTGTTGTTTCTTTCTTTGTTATTTGGGAAATGCAGCAAACGTACCGTCGTCTTCAACTCAGCAGCAATTCTAGCCAGTCTTCACTACACCGGATTTCAGGGTGAGCTAATGCTTCTAGCTTGGACTGGATCTTCTCTTCAATGTCTTGATGCCTTGAACTTCCGGCATGGACTAGCCTTTTATTTATTTTAGCTTCTTAGATACTTTTAGATTAGTAACTTGAGGATAGATGTTCTTGTGATGATGACTTCCAGATTTTGGGGATAATGAGTTATAAATTTTAGAAGTTATTTAATTGATTTCGTTAATGAGTTTTAAGTCTTCCGCTTGTATTTTGTTCAATATGTTAGGGTTTTAGATTGGTTGGTTCGCTCACATAGTAGGATAAGTGTGGGTGCCACTCGCGGCTCGATTTTGGGTTGTGACAACTTCTAGAGTAACCAATTTTCGCAAGGGTTTGTAATTTACATGTCCCAAACGAGCATGCCATAAATCATTTGACTCCAATAAGTAAACAGAAGCAGAATTCTTATTAATACTATCAACAACCATTACATTCAGTTTGAAAAGACCCTCATTGAGGTAGCCCTTTTCTATGAACTTCTCATTCTTACTTATTACAGATTTATAACTAACTAGGACACACTTAAACTCGTCCTTAACGAGTAGTGCAGCAGAAACTAAATTCTTCCTAATAGTAAGGACATGCAGAACACTGTTCAAAGTCAACACCTTGTCGGATGTCATTTTCAACATTACTTTTCCAATTCCTGCAATCTTTGCGTTTGTTGTGTTTCCCATGAACAAATCTTCATCATACTCAGCAGGAGTGTACGTTGAAAAGCCTTCTTTCGCAAAGAAAATATGTCGTGTGGCACCTGAGTCGAGGAACCACTCCTTGGGATTTCTAACTAAGTTACACTTCGAGATCATTGCACACAAGTCATCTGCATCTCCCATCTCTTCCACGATGTTTGCTTGACTTTGCCTTTGTCTTTGTGCTTTCTTGGAGCACAACAATCAGAGGACCTATGACCAGCCTTGCCGCAGTTGTAACAGGTTCCTTTGAATTTCTTCTTGGCCTGTTCTGACTTCTGCCCGTCGGACTTCTTTCTCTTTTTGTCTTTGGTAGGAGCTTCTTCAACAATATTAACTCCAATGATTGTTGAAATCTTACGAGACTTGTTTTCGACGTTTTTGTTATCTTCCTCAATCTTGAGCCAAATCACAAGATCTTCAAGTTTCATTTCTTTACACTTGTGCTTTAGATACTTCTTGAAGTCGATCCACGAATAAGGCAACATCCCGATCATTGCAACCCCTTGAAAAGCTTCAATTACTACCACATCTTTAGCAATCAGATCATGGAGAATAAGTTGAAGTTGCTGCACTTATGATCCAACAGTTTTACTATCTACCATTTTATAGTCTAAAAACATTGCGATCACAAACTTTTTCAAGCATGCATCTTCTGTCTTATATTTTTTCTCAAGTGTACCCCACAACTCTTTTGAAGTTGTTATTGCACTATAGACATTATATAAGTCATCCTCTAAAGCACTCAAATTATAACCTTTCCATAGGAAGTGTGCATGATTCCATGCTTCAATAATCATGATTTTTTCTCTATCTGGTATATCAGCAGCAGGCACTGCAGTTTCTTCACTCATAAATTTCTACATACGAAGATTGGTAAGCCAAAAAATACCCGTTGCTGCCATTCTTTGAAATTCACACCAGTGAATTTACTCAGTTTCTCTGCTTGTGGTACAACAGTTTGGGTTGGTGCAACAACAGCCACTGTAACACCGTTGTTTGCCATTTCTGATAATCAAAAGTCGATACAATCTTAGTAAGCAATAACTTATAATTGCAGAATTCAAGGAGTATAAAATCACGAAGACTTTTGTTTCCACCAGAAATACAAATTAATAATAATAATTAATTTCCTTAAGATTGTTGTCAATCTGTGTTAGAAAAAAAAAGAATTACTGATTCTAATAAATTTTGCAGAAATACGAAGTTTGTCCAAAATATAATCTCACGATCATTTTCCAAAGCCGAAGCCAAAGCCGAGCGACGACGACAACGCGAGGGGGTTACCTCCTTCCAACCCTTTTAACAATTAATAGTAGTGTTTCTATATTTAAATATTCCTATTTTTCTTTCCACCACCGATGAGGGACAAATGCCTTTTCGTTAAAGCATAAGAGGAATTTTCAAGTTCCCAACTCTTCAAGTTCTCAACTTTTCAAGTTCCTCTCTTTCCCTCTATTTCCCATCAATTCTTGCTACATAACCAACATTCTAATAATAATAACATGTATGACTTCGTACCATGACATTCCCCTGGTCTAAAATAACTCAATACAATGATATTTTGACTAGCCACAAAATCTCATTCATTTACAATAATAGAGACATATATTCTTAGATGATACACATACAATCAGGGTAATTACCATATGTTATATATTTATGCATGTATGTTTGTATGTATGTATACATAAATAATCATATATCACAGTCGTTATAATAATAATTTATTCTTAAAAGTACTGCTTTGAGAATTAAAATCCAGTATTTCTATCCTTATTAACGGTCTATCACATTACCCTAGGGCCATTTAATGATTACTATTAATTCTTTAATACTCACATTATCTAAATTAATGGAGTTTCTACTCCAACTACCCCCTCTTAATTAAGTAATTTCTATGTTTAAGGTCTCATATTTATTAATTTCAAGGGATTAATAGATAAAGAATTTGATGGAGAACCAATGAAAAAATTTCATCAGAGCCGTAATATAGTCGCTCCTCTAGAGATTTGAATGAGGTTTTGCAGTTTATGACATAAGACCCATCAAAACTTACTTAAAACATTGGTTACACTTTGCCATAGCGACCCTGCTTCGCTATTCTCTGTAGCGAACTTCGCTAAGGAAAACCACTTTGCTATGATTAAATAAGTTTTCAACATTGACACTTTTTACTAAACGCTTATAACTTTCTTCTTTAGACTCAGATTAATGAACAACTGGTGGTGTTAGAAAGAAAACTCGAAAACCTTTTATTTGATAGGTTTGTGAATACATAACTCTTTAATAGGAGAGGTTTTCGTTTGATGTTGACCCTAGTAAAAAATTATATTAAACTCAATCACTAATGTCACTTTGAACTCAACTTCGTTCTAGGGGTTTCACATTACTTTAGTGCGTATCTAATGCTCTCACACACTCAAAATTGATCTTAACACATATAAATAATTAAGTTTCATCAGATTTCGATCTTATCGATACATATAGGGTGGTTTTAAGCCTTAGCCTAAAAGTTTGAGAAGTCATAATAAACAAAATAATTGCTCTCTCAACTATAATTCATATTTTAAAGAAACAAAAAAATAAAACTCTTCACTAATAAACATTAAACACATGTGAAAAAATATTTCCTCAGTTAGATGTGTAAACAATTCACCTTCATTGACCATAAAGCAAACACCTCAATGTCGGGAAAAAGGGCATTAGGAAAAACAAATTAAAGCAAACAAAACCAAGTCTTGTATCTTTTTGTTTGGTCATTTCAGATCTCTCCAATATTCAATTTTGTTTGCTATAGTTTTTTTTACCTAATGCCTTTTTCCCGTTATCGAGAGTCTCCAGTTCTCGAGTGTCTCCTTTTTTATCTATGAAGGTGTACTATTTGCAAATACACCTGGACTTTCTTGACTAATTAAAGGATCAAAATAATAATATTTTTATCTCCTAATCCCCAATTCTCTTCTCTCTCAAACCCCAAGGATAAATCAAAATGTAATACTTCATTCAAGATCCTATCAATCTTTTTCAAGATTCTTCTTCAAGGTAAGTCTTTCTCCAAGTATTTCATTCTTTCCTACTCAAATTTCTCCATACAATTATGAATCCCAAATGAAAATCAGAATTACTGGCCATAGAGATTTCAAGAATCTAATTCAATAATCTAAAGAAAGGTTTTCTTAATTATTTACCTTCAAACTAGGGTTCAAAGGCTTTTAATCAAGTTCTTATTCAATATTCTTCATATAAGGCTATCATAGTGTTGGATAGTTATTCCTCACGCCCTACATCTACTTCCAAATCGGTAAAGAGAAATATAGGATTCTATCCCTAGATTTGAGTATTCTTGAGATAAGTTCATTTTGAGTTCCTGAGTTCATGTTTCTTTTTTAAATTCAATTTCTAATTATTGAATTGTTATAATATTTTATGAAATAAGATTCTTTAATTGATTTATTCATGTCTATATTTAACATGAGCCCTATGAATTGAGTATTCTTGAGATGAGTAGGGTTGTTGAGTTCTGAGTTCTGAGTTTTCATATTGCTATTAAGATCGCTGAGTTTAATCGTTCATGTTCATAATATTACATGAACCCTATGAGTTGATTTATAAATCTTGATAATCTTTTTAAAGCCAACAATTAAATTGAGTTTTTGAGGAAGTAAAAGATGAGTTTTGAGAAAGAGTTTCTAAAACATGATTAGTATGACAATCGAGTATGTCATCAATGTTTAAGCATTATAGTATCTAGATATGCCATCAATGTTTGACTATGACTTCCCGAGTCATCAATGATCATATTACAATATGATTTTGATATATTTTGTAGAAAGAATTTCAAGTATGAATTGAGTAGAAGTATAAGGGAACTAAGTATTTCCAAGGGTTTCGGTTTCGACATTGACAAAAGAGAAACTTTGATTTCTAAATGAATTATGAATTCAAAGATATTCAAGAATAGTTACCTCTTTTAAGAGGATAGTTTGAGAAATTATCTCAGACCAGAGGAAGATAATGTTCTTAAACATAAAGCATGAGTATATATTATTGGGAGTAGTATTGAGCATCGATATAGGGATGAGTTCAGACAACTCACATTGTTTATAAACCATGTATTCCAACATGGGTACATGATCATACTTTTTAGAGGAACCCTAAGTGCCTTCGAGCAGAGCTTACTGGATCCACTTAGTTGAGGTGTCCTATATCCCGGCAAGGTATAGGACTATTCTGGCAGCGTGGGCGAGATGTTGTATCATCATGTAGCTCATAGTGATAGTTGTCGGTTAGAGAATCTCCCAATAGAGTTAAATATATATTTATGTATCACTTATTATGTTGAATTCAGAGATGAGAAAGTATTTTGTAAAGCTTTAAATGATTTAAATCCTTTTTACTTTACATTCAGCTTGTGTACATTGTTATCTATTGTAGTACTTTCTTTGAGTTATTTGTTATTCAGCTATATAAATTACTCGTACATTCAAATATACTGATGTCATTTGACCTGCATCTTATAATGACGCAGATACAGGTCCTTAGGATCCTCAAGAAGAGTCCGTTCAGATCATTTCTTCTGCTCGCTAACTTTTGAGTAAGACCTCCTTGCTTCTGAAGAGTCCAGTTTTATGAGTTGTTAGTATTAGTAGCATTTTTAGTAGTCATGAGTCTTCTCCCGACACTCGTGTATATATAGTAGAGGCTGAGATGGTTGCGGATGGCCCAATATAGGAGACGCAGAAGTAGGTCGAAAGAAGTATTGGGGAGAGGTTATTAGGCAGCATATGATGCAGTTTCAGCTTAGTGAGTATATGACCTTATGGGAATTTTAGTAGATTAGTTGGTTGGTTACTGTGCTCTCACCTTGTTGGTGAGGGTTCAATTTTCCACATTGTAATCCCCTCCCCCAACCCCAATTTTATTTTATTTTTAAAAGTATATGACCATAGATAAAAAGGTATGAAGTTTGTGGATATGGGTAGAGGGTTAGTAGGTAGTTGAGAGTTGTTTTATTATTAACCTATTTTCATGTCTTTGGCTGGATGGAAGTGTAGAGCTCCGTGTCGGTGTAGTATTAGCATATTCATGCAGTCTTTGTCTTTTGGTATCTGAAATCTATGGGTTATTGTGTTTAGGTGATCGCACCTTGTTGTTGTTGTTATGGTCACACTACTTTGCTATTAGCTATCATGATATTAGTTCAATTACTATGTTGATTTGCTTGAGGGGTCTTTTGGAAACAACCTATCCACCTCGGAGAGGTAGTGATAAGGCCAAGTGTATCCCTCCCCAGGCTCCACTTTGTGGAATTTCACTGAGTTTGTTTGTTGTTGTTGTTGGGAGAGGTTGAATTAAGAAGTACTCCTTATTTGCCATAGTTAATTTTATAGTATCACTTTGTGGTTACGAATCTAGTTATGCTTCTTGGGGTGCGGCCTTTCCCAAACCTTGCTGACGTAGGATGCTTTGTGCACCGGTTTACCATTTTATTTGGCATTGTTAATTTTATAGTCCCACTTTGTGATTATGAATCTAGTTTATTTCTTGGGTCCTTATGTTGAATGGATAATGGAATTATATTTAGTTATATATGTACCTTTTTCGTGTATCTGTTGTTTGGTAAATCACTAATAATCTTCAAGCTACATCTGCCTTTTTGTGGGATTTCAATTGGATGTATGAAGGAGGGGCAAAGGTGGATGCATGATTTAGACTTGATGGGTTCAACCTTCATTTCTTTTGCCATTATGGTTTTAGATTATAATAATATAGAAAATTTAGTGGTTTTCACATATATATTAGTAATCCGTGTAAAAAATGCTAGGTTCACTTGAACTCGTTGATTATACATTGCATCCGGCCTTTTGGGATGCAATATTGCTTTTTTCAGTTTCTTCTTTTAGTTACCCTTGTTTTTGCAGGTCCTTATCACAGCGGAGTTTGGAAAATAAAGGTGGAACTTCCAGATGTTTACCCGTATAAATCTCCGTCAATTGGTTTTATTAATAAAATGTACCAGCCAAATGTTGATGAGATGTGAGTTTTCAACTGCTTAATTTCTGTAATCTTCTGTAGATAATCTGATTTCACTGGATTATCATTTTTCAGCTCAGGGTCAGTTTGTTTAGATGTTATCAACCAGACTTGGAGTCCCATGTTTGGTAATTGGATATGAGCAATAATTAGATTCTTGAAATTTCTACGGCTTTTCCACCGACTTCTTTTTTAGTAATAATAGCTGGTTTTGAAACAATTTCCACAGATTTGACAAATGTGTTTGAAGTGTTTCTCCCACAACTTCTCTTGTATCCTTCCCGATATATCATTCGTGGGACTATACTAGGTATGTTGTTTTTGTAGGTTTGAATTTCGATTGTTTGTTAGGGAATTGGTTATACTTTGTTTTCTTGATATTTGCACGTTGATTATGTTAGCATTCTATTGTAGATAAAACTTTCTTAAGTCAGCTTCTCTTGAACTATTCATGGTTAAACTAAGTTCAGGTGAATAGACAACAATATATTGTAGATGCTGTCCACTTAAGTCAACCTACCTATTAATGCTTCCATTATGTGGCCTAGTTTTAGGGTGAAATGCAGAGAGTATATTAGCTTTCTTACTCCATATGGGACCAACATGTTAGAAACTTCGACCACAGCATCGACGTACTCATCTTACATAAAGCAACTCTTTTTTCCTGGGAGGAAAATTGACCAGTAGGAAATTAAGATGAATTAATGTTAGTCAATAGAGTCATGCCAAAAATCAGGTCATGTTTATGTCTGCTAACCCCAATTGTGTTCGCCTATACTCTTCGAAAATGTTGCTCCACACCTACCTTAGTTAGCAGAACATTCCCGGGAAAGAAGTTAGATGAAGGAACTCGTTGCGTCTTGGCAGACTATTTTCGTTTGCTTGACTTGGAGCATAGACATTATGTCTTTTTGAGCTAAACATATGCCTCAATTAATGCTAAGAATCTACATTTCTCTTTCTATACGTCTATCATGTGGGTATTTTGCTTAGAAATTTGGTAAGGGCAGAAAAAATCTGTTGTTCGGACTCTTCAAAATGTCGTCTAGTGTATAGGGTCCACAAGAAGTTGTGCATTTTTGGAGGATTCAACACAGATGTTGCTTGGACATATTACTGCTAATTTATATTTGCTCAAACTCTTCAAAATTGTTGCCGCATCAGTGTCTGATCCTCCAAGAATGCACTACTTTTGGAGGATTCAATATGCACTCATCGACATTGAAGAGTCCAAGCAACATAGCTTCTAAAAGAATGCCACTGTGTCACACATTCCTCTCCTTTCAGAAGTTTAGGCCATACGAATGGAACTTCTTAAGCATTAAGTCATTAACTATGCACTCTTACCTTTTTGTCACCAAAGATGGTACTCTTTTCGTAACGAAGCTGTCTTCTGGATGTTAAGATATGTTTTTACTGCTTTAATATATGGCAGAATCTATGAGATCAGTGTATTAGGTTGATGATCATCGTTCCAGTATTTTGTTTGACCTTATCTAATTGATTGTATGAGAAAAATCAACAGAGCAAAGTAGTTTAGATTTATGTTGCCACCGTCTCCTGCTCGTTTCTCCTTCAGTAACTAAACTACACAGATAGTTGCTACCTACATTCTGAAATGAAACGATGATGCATCACATTCTCTAACGATGCATCCTGGAACATGAACATGCTTGTTTATGCAGAATATTGTCAAAAATATGCCAAGCCAGAAGATGTTGGAGCTGTCCCGGATAATAGTGCAACACAGTACTTTTGACATGACAGGGAGAGTAACAGCAGGTTATCTAACATCTGCCAATCTTTAACATACAAGTTGTAACAAACAAATGGATGTTTTTTTTTAAAAATTAAGTAATTATTTGATATTTTTTTAAAAAATAAATTACAATTTGATGTTTTTAGAACAAAAATTACTTAGTTACACATAAAAGCAACTCACTAATTGTAGCAATCTACCAAAAGTTTCTGCGCGGGTTCATAAGTGTCTATTACATAGATAAGCTAATCATATAAAAAGTCGATTACGTGAATGAATTAATTACATAAAAATATTTCAATGTACTACGAAAAAAGTTACTTCTGGCTCTGTGGCTCATATGTTGAAATAGTTAATCACATAAAACGCATTTTTTTTAATTAATAAAAGAAAAAAAATCCGACCTGCCTGATTCGAACCAGCGACCTAAAGATTTCAGCATTACCACTACAGTCTTCCGCTCTACAAACTGAGCTAAGGTCGGTGCTGATATAATTATGCTACAATATATTATAATTACATTATAATAACTAAGTCTTTTCACAAAATGGTGTGTTTCAATTGATATTGGTACAAGATTTGTTTTTTTTCAATATGTAAATTCAATTTCATTTGGTATAAAATTTGAATAATCAAATATGTTATTAAGTATAACATGTTTTCAAGTAACAAAAAACTGAATTACAAATTTCTTCTAATGATTAATGTAATTGGATAGTAACAATGGTGTGTTTGAATGTAGAATAGTCCGTCCTTACAATTTTTGATCAGTATATTATTTAGAACTTTGAAAGATGATAAGGTAGCCTGCTTCAAAGCTACTGCATTATATGAACATATATTCACAAATCACAATATATAGTCAACCCTTCTCTTCTTTAACAAAATAATATTTGTCATTTCACAAAATCAATACATAAATAGCATTATTCTTCGTATTTTACCCATGAGAGATAAGCCATGAAAATATGAATTTGACCAACATAAAAAAACTAAATAATTAATTCATATTTATTGGTCAATTTAATTAATTGAAATAATTAATGTATGTTTATTTATTAAAAATGCAAAGATGAATCACTCAACATACTTCTAAGCATATTTACTAATCTATAAATCATTCTGTTGTGTGCCAAACATTGTATGTTTGATCACATCTACCACACATTTAGAGGAATTTAGCAAATGAACCAAGTGGTTGTTCAATTTCATTATATCTTTCATTATACTCACCACCTCAATTTGACCTAATTATTTTCGCTATTTTTGTCTAATATCGTTCAACCTCATTAATAAATACCTCTAGGACATTTAATTTATTGCTTGAGGTTTTTCATGAAACAAATAGATACACCCATAATATGAAAAATCATCAATAAGAATAATAAAATATTTTTGTTTACTAAAAGATGTGATATCAAAAGACTCACATATTAGTGTGTATAATTTCAAGATGTTGTGAGCTTCTTGGGACTTGATTTTCAAAATTATTTCCCCCCTTTCTAAGAGACTAGTCCACGACTCATAGGAAGTTCTACGAACTGTAGACTGGTCTTGTAGACCTAAACCAGTAGCCAAAACTCCTGCAATCTATTTACTTTTTGAAATCCTAGATGTTACACCAGAAGGTACATTCGTGTGTAAGTTTAAGTAAAAGCCGAATAGACCCTTATAAGCCCAATAGGTACACAAATTAGCTAAATTTACTAAGAATAAGATACGGCAAGTCCAGACCCGGATAAGGCATAGACCAGACCTCTAACCACGAATGACCTTCAAGTAACCAACAAAACCCACCCATCTAAAGCGTACAAAGCCCGGACCTCGAAGCGCAAATGAATCTACCAGGGCGTTAGGCGATAGCAATAAGTGTGTTGACTCCATAGAGGATAAGACCATGATATATAGGACCCTGAGAGGGCCCTACACAAGCCACTTGACATACATACAATAAGAGAGTTTAAGTAAGACGTCTCATATGCGGAATCATAACTATGTCTTGACAAACCATTATTAAACATCATAAGAGTGGTAGGAACGTCAATCATACACCACGTACAAAGTCTCAAGAGTAAACAATAAAAATAATAAATGGTCTTTATGGATTGCCCTCGGAGTATGAGGACTCACCAATCCAATAGCGAATATCAATCCAAATCTAGCCACGAGCAGGAGGAGGAACGTCAGACCCTATACTATGAAACAATATAGGCACAAATATGCATTAGCACATCGAATGTACTAAGTATGAGGAAATATACATAAACGTAGACATAAAATCATAGTAGGCTTGACACATGTAATGCATGACCAAATGGAACATTTAAAAGCTTAGAAAGCAAAGTCACTAAAACCATGAGACAAAGGAACTTAACTTGAACTTTCAATTTTCCTGCAGCCACAATCACCACTGAAGCAAAATGTATCAATCTGATAACTCATAAGCAGATTTCAATGGTGCCTCATCATTCATTATCTTTTTCATAGAACCTGAATAGATATGGCATATACAGAGATTCTTCTTATTTTCGTATATGTTGGGAGAGGGGAGAAGTCAGATTAATACTGTGAGAATGCGATAAACATACCCATCATCTAACAGAATTATATTGAGTGTAACACCAAACTAACAACTTACATTCTAACAGTTCCACAATTTCATACAAGTTAAATACCAAGTCTCAATGAGAGTAGATATCAGACTTTATTCGTCAAATAAAATTGCAGAAACTTACATTGAGAATAAAAAGGCAAACTTTGCCATGGAAAGACAGAGGATAAACACGTGTAGTTTCCTATACACTTTGAGTAATTTGATGTTTGATACATAGACTTCAGTAATGAGTCTACCACAGAAGATTATGTTCATCATACAGAATAAAAAGTGGTGGTTCCTCTGTAAAACATAACAGACCATGTTTAAACAGTAAAATTAGTGGATTACAAAGTGGCTATATATAAATTCTAAATAAAATTTTACCTAATGTAATGCCTGCCGCTCATGGGATTTGGCTTGATTTACCACATCGACGTTCTAGCATGACCTTAGAGTATGTTACCTATAAGGAAATAAAGCATATTCGGTTTAAGTGGACAAGTATAATGCTGAAAGCATAGCACAAATGTGATTGATTGATAATTTTGCATTTATAATGTAAAAATAATACATACAAAGCTTTTCTTCTCGAACTCGTGGAAAATAATATTTGAAAATTTGACTCAGAAAGTGAAAGAGAAACAGTGACTAACGTCTATTGTGAATCATCCGACTGCCTAGTTGAATATTTGGAATATGGGAAATATTGGACCACTGGGAGTTTCGGCCACTCCTATTGGTGCAACTTTTTTCTAACTGTGGGAAGCCATAAATGTAGAGTTCCCATAAATTGATGAGGCGTCGCATGACATCTCTGGATTGCAGACGCTATAGTTTTTCGCAGTTCCCTAACGTTACACATTCCAAAGAACCAAGGTTGCCGAGCCTATCCAATAGAGCTTCTAACAATGGACAATCACAGATGGACATATACCGTAATTTGGGCATGGCATCTGAGAAGTCCACATGTCGTAGCCGTTTGCACCTCATAAGCTTCAATGATTCAAGAGAAGTAAGGTTGCCAAATCTATGAGGAAGAGCCTTGATTCCGAAATCATATATATGGATGTGTGTTAGGGAAGAGAGTTGCATAAGGTGATAAGGCAAATAATCCCAGTGCAAGTGTCCCCACAAGTTCAATCTACGAAGGGACAACAACTGTTGAATGCCATTAAAAATAATTGGAATGCCTCCAAATCCACCGTCTCTGAGAAAGGACCGATTCCCAGATCCGTTAACCCAGTGAGATGGTGAAGGCCCCCTAAGGGCAAACTAATCAATTTGGGACAATCTGATATACCCAAAGAGGAAAGTGAAGGCATTTCCCCCATATGTAAAGGCAAGGAAAACAAGTTCTTACAGCCCAACACATACAAAGCCTCTAGAGAACTGAAATAATTCTCTCTACTGGGAACAGGAACAGAAGTTAAATTGGGGCAGTAGAATATTCGCAATGTCTTAAGATTGTACAAACTTTGTGGCAATTCACGAAACTCTCCACATTCTGAGACTGATAGGAATTGAAGTGAAACGTTGTTGCGTAGAATCTCATTGGGTAAATAATACTTCACATCAATGTGTTTGCTTCTTTCATGTAAAACAGGATTTTTTGACAGCTTAATGGCCGAATTATTGTCGCAGAAAATTGTAGTTGCTCTTTCTTGTTTGAATTGTAGTTCTTCTAGAATTCTCCTTAACCAAACAGCTTGACAAGCACAAGCTGTAGCACCATCAAATTCCGCTTCAGTAGTCGATAAAGTGATAATTATTTGCTTTCTAGAAGACCATGAAACAGCCCCTGTGCTTAGCACAAAAACATAGCCTGAAGTTCTCTTTCTATCGTCTTGATCTCCTGCATAATCGCTATCACTAAAACCAATCAAATCAAATTTTTCACCCTTCTTGTATAACAAACCAAAATCCTTAGTTCCTCGTAAGTAGCGAAGGATTCTCTTGGCAGCTAGCAAGTGAATTTCTGCCGGACTCTCCGTATACCTGCTTATAAGACTTACATCATACATGATGTCAGGCCTTGTAGTAGTAAGATACATCAAACTACCTATAATTTGCCTATAGAGTGTGCTGTCTACCATATCTCCTCTTCCAACTTTGTTTAGCTTCCAACCAAACTCAACCGGAGTATCGACGGGATTGCAATTCTTCATCTTGAATCGATCTAAAATTTCCCGTACATATTTCTTTTGTGAAACAAATATCCCATCAACAAATTGCACTACTTCTAAACCAAGAAAATAATGCATCTTGCCAAGATCAGACATCTCAAATTCATTCATCATAGATCTCTTAAAATCAGAAAACATGACACTATCATTCCCAGTAAATATAAGATCATCAACATATAAACACACTATGAGCATTTTTCCAAATTCTCCAATTTTAACAAAAAGAGAGTGTTCATATGGACATTTCTGGAAACCAAATTTTAAAAAGTAAGCCTCAATGGGACTATACCAAGCTCGCGGAGCTTGTTTTAGTTCGTAAAGAGCCTTTTTCAACTTGTATAGCTTATGCTCATCTCCAACTTTTATGTAACCAGAAGGTTGCTCGATAAATACCTCTTTCTCCAAGTATCTTTTTAGGAAAGCTGATTTGACATCTAATTGAAAGATAGGCCACAAATTTTGTGCCGCCACGGCAATGATCATTCTGATTGTGTCATGCCTTGCAACTGGAGCAAATACTTTTGTGTAGTCCACACCATGTTCTTGCTTGTATCCCTTAGCCACCAATCGTGCCTTATACTTGTCTATTCACCATTTTCATTGAGTTTCGTCTTATAGATCCACTTGACACCTATGGTTTTGTGCCCCTTTGGAAGATTTGTTAACTCCCAGGTGTTGTTTCTTTCAATAGCATCAATCTCATCATCCATAGCTTTCCTCCATTTTTCCTCTTTGACGGCATTCTCAAAAATTGTAGGATCACAATCTGCAAACAATGCAAAGTTGGAATTATCTTTATTAACATTAATTCCTCTTACCTCATAATCCATCATCCACGCGGGCCTTCTGCGAGCATGACGAAGAGGCTGATTTATTGCAGCAGTTTCTTCCAAAACTGATGGTGAAGTTTCATCAGCTGCTTCAGTACAAATTTCGGGTGTTGCAACTGCTTCTTCAACCTCATTATTAATTAAGATTGGAGTAGATTGATGCATATTCCAATCTCAAGTGTTCTCCTCATCAAAAACTACATCTCTGCTGGTCACAACTTTCTTTATCAATGGATTGAATAGCTTGGATGCCTTGGATGCCTCGCTAACACCAAGAAAAACACATTTCTCACCTCTTTCATCAAGCTTCTTTCTTTTGGCTTCTGGAACATGTTCATAAGCAATTGAACCAAAAACTTTAAAGTGATCTACTGCCGGTTTTCTTCCACTCCAAGCCTCCTCAGGTGTCATATCTCGAAGAGCAAAAGGGGACTTCTGTTCAAGATGTGAATGCTCCAATTTACTGCTTCCTGCCAAAATTCCTTTGGAACTATTCCTTCAGACAGCAAGCTACGAACCATATTGAGAATGGTTCTATTCTTTATCTCTGCCACACCGTTTTGCTGTGGTGTATAGGATGTTGTGAGCTCTTTACGAATGCCATGAGTCTCACAGAAAACATCAAATACCTTAGAGCAATATTCTCCTCCGTGATCTGTCTGAAGGTTTTTAATGGTCCTTCCAGTCTCATTCTCCACACGAGCTTTGAAGCTTTTAAATATATTAAAAGGCTCCGACTTTTCTTGCAGAATATACACCCAAGTCTTCCTGGAATAGTCATCAGCAAAGGTAATAAAATAACTTTTGCCTCCATTCGAGATTGGTGTTATTGGCCCACAAATATCCGAGTGTACCATCCCCAATACCTCTTTGGCTCTCCAAGACTTGCTTTTGGGAAACTGATATCGATGTTGTTTGCCAACAACACATTCTTTACAAACTTGGGAGGGAACAACAATTTCAGGTAGCCCCGTCACCATACTCTTCCTTTGAAGGATCTTCAACCTACCAAAGTTCAAGTGACCATATCGAAAATGCCACAACCATGAAGGGTTTTTCACATCCGCCATAGAGCAAGATTGAACATATTCAATCTTTAAAGGGAACAACCTGTTTTGACTAATTTTCACAATACCTATAATTCCTTTGGAAGGATCAGAAATTTCACATGTATCATTCCTTAAGATGATCACATATCCTTTTTCTAACAGTTGACCGGCACTTAACAAATTGCTTTTCAAAGCAGGAACATAGAACACATTTGATATGATTTCGGCACAACCATTTTTTGTTCTAATCTTGATATTATTCTTTCCCATCACATTCACTATTGAAAGATCACCAAAACTAACTGTCGACCGGAAGTTTTCATTCAAATTAGTAAAAGAAGACTTACTTCCATTCATGTGGTTGCTGCAGCCAGTAACACATACCAAATAGTTTGGTCTTCGGGCTCGTTTTCAGCATGAACCGCCATTAACAAGGTTTCTCCTTCCTTATTCTCAACAAAATTTGTTTTTTCTTCCTTCTCATTAGGCAGCCTTGTACGACATTCAGAACGATAATGGCCAAATTTATGGCAACGATATATTTGTCAAAAGCTCTCCCTTTACCTTTGTCGTAGTCATCATTGGCTCTAAAATTTCTATTGCCATATTTGTTGCCTCCATCTCTATTGCCTCGATCTCCTCTCCCTCTACCTCTTCCTCTACAATTGGAAGAAATAAAAGTAGACGCCTTCAAGGCTTGCTCATCAGAAGTTGAATTTCGATTCATCTTCTACTCGTGCACCAATAAAGAGCTTCGCAATTCGTCAAGCGATAACTAATCTATATCTTTGGACTCCTCAATGGAGCAAACAACATAATCATACTTCAGCGTCAAATAGCGTAATATCTTTTCAACAATTGTGATATCGTTCATCTTCTCGCCATGGAATCGCATTTTGTTGCTAATCTTCATTGTTCTAGCGCAGTAACTCATTACCGACTCTCCTTCCTTCATCTGAAAGGTCTCAAAATCCCTTCTTAAGGCTTGAAGCTGTTCGCGCTTCACTCTAGCAGTGCGTTGATATTTCTTTTTCATGGAGTCCCATATATCTTTAGAAGTTTCATTGCATAGAATAGTTTCTAAGATAGGACGTTTGATAGACTGAAAAAGGTAATTTTTCTCCTTCAAGTATTTCAGCTTACTTGCTTCAAACTCTGTTATTTGAGCATTCGTCAAGGTTTCGCCTTCCGCCGGAGCACTGATACCAACCTCCACAATTGGTCAATACTCCTTTGACCTTAAAATTTTTTCCATCAGCATGCCCCAATGGTCATAGTGACCATCAAAACACGGAATAGCTGCTTGCACGTAATTGCTCTCTGAAGCCATTAACTTACTGTATATTTCTCTGTTTTCCTTTTCATAATTTAGATTAATTATAATCTAACCTGGCTCTGATACCACTAATAGAAAAAATAGAATCTAGAAATATATCTGTAAGTTAAAAAACTATATAAAAGAGAAAGGAAATATTATTGAAGGAGTTGTTTTTGACTGAATGACTTAAAGAGCTGCCAATACAATTCTTTATATGCTAAAACAACTTGAAGCTAAAAATTACGAACTACAATCCTAAAACTTGAAAGCTGCCCACGTTTAAATTACTTCCTAAAGACTAGGACAAACATAACATATAGACATTTTATTCTAACAGAACTTTAATTACTAAACTGAATTTTTAAAAACTAACAAAGTTGCTGCACAAGTTCAACAATGTCATTTCACTGTCAACTCTTTGGAATATTAATTCACGTAGGATTTCAAATTGAGTTGGAGTACTTTGTAACAACGGACAGTCTGTAATCTTCAACTTCTCAAGCCTAGGAAACATTCTTACTCCAATTTCATCTCCCTTCCACTCAATAAGGCTATGCATACTCTTCAATACTAGTTCTTTTAATGACGGGAACACATGGATATTGCCATTATTGCTACTTGATCCATTATCATTAATCTCAACACCATAAAGTGTAGGTCCGATGCATTCCAATTCAAGGAATCCTATCAGCTCAAGATGCCGAAGGAACTTCAGTTGGCCAAGCGATGGAATTTCTTTGCACCTTTTACAATCACTAAATCTCAACTTGATCAAATTTGGTAGCAATCCTTCCCTGAACCATGAAGAAAATATAGTCCCAAAATAGTTCTCCACTTCTAAGGTTTTAAAGTTGGGATGTGTTTGAAGGCCATCCAACACATGCTCATGATTGATCTCACAGCCTTCTGATTCATTATGGGACCATAAATATGCCAGCCTGTAGATATTTGGTTTCTCTTGTAAATATGCTGTTCGAGCCTCTTCTTTATTTCTGACTAATTGGAGATGTCTGATCGTCAATTCACCTCTGAGGTTTTTCACATGACCTAATTCTTCTATTCGACCACCTTTCTTTAAACCAATGTAGAAAAATGATAGCGTCTGAAGACTAGTCAGTTGCCCCATATTAAGTGGCATGAGAATACCTAATCGTTAATGACTACAGTTGCAATATATGTGTCTCAAACTTATCATATTTGCCATTTATTCTGGAAACTTCCTGAGTGAAGAACAGTTTTTGACTCTAAGTGTTTGCAAATTGTAGAGCTTGCAAATGGAGTTGCGCAAGGCTCTGATCATAGTGTTGGTGAGATCAAGATATCTCAAGTATATTAGCTTGCTGATTTTGGCTGACAACTCCACGATGCCTGATCTGGACAAATTTAAGACTCTCAAGAATTGAAATCTCAATAGCATATCATCAGATATATTTTTTTTCCAGAACAATGTGCACAAATGTCCTGGCTCATCTATCATATTCATTTTATCACTTGGTGAGACCCATCCAAAGTATCAAACTTGAGAAAGTTTTTCTCCATCATGCCCTTCGGATCAAACAGTTTAGATTTTAAGATATCTCCAGCCAAATCATGCACAAGATCGTGCATCTTACAGTATTTTATATTGTTGTGCTCATCTATCTCAACATCTTGCAGCAATGAATTTCGCAACAAGATTTGGAAAAACTTGTGCCCAACGTCTTCCATCACGGTGGTCTCTTGATATGGATGGAGAAACCCTTCTGCCATCCAGAGTTGGATAAGTTGGTCCTTTTCAAACACAAAATCTTTGGAAACATTGCAAAGTAAGCAAAACATTTTTTAAGATATGGTGATGGTAGATAAACATAGCTGAGTTTTAGGATTTTCTTTAAGCTATTCTCTCCATTATCATCTTCACCAGCAACAAGATGTTTTCCATCAAGAATAGCCCACTATTCATGTTTATCCTTGTTGCGCAACAGGCCACCCAACACACTTGCTGCCAACGGTAGACCTTGACACATTTCAACAATCCTGTTCTTCACGCTCACTATTTCCTCCGGATCTCCCCCATCAACAAATGCTATTTGTTTGAAAATCGACCAACAATGATCATTTGCTAATTTTACCAACATATGAGGACCTACTGCCGCTACTGTGGATGCCACCAGTTTCATACGAGTCATTACAAGAATGCAGTTTCCTCTGGAAGTGTTTACTCCTCTCAAGCTGTCCATGAACTCATCCCACACTGGAAGGTCAACACGCCAGAAATCATCTAAGACAAGCAAATATCTTTTTCCTCCTAGTTCATCTCGGAGTTTTTTCACTATTATATCCCTGGTTTGGACCTCAAGTTTCCGCTGTGTCAATGATTCGAGGATATGTTCAAGAAAGCTCTTAGTGTCTGACATTTCAGGTAGACACAACCAAACTCTCTTTTCAAAGTGTTTTTCTATCTCTTCATCATTGAAAATTCTCTTAGCAATAGTAGTTTTCCCTAAAACTCCCATACCCACTATGGGAATGGCACACAGTACAACTTCCTCTCTCATGTTCAACATCTTCTCCTTAATTTCAGCAACATCATTGTCTTTACCAACAACATCCAAAGCAACTACTAAGGAATCTGTTTCTCGAATCATCGGTACTATTTGCTAAGAAGGAACTATGAGTGATTGGAGACCTAGGTCTTTGGCTAACTGATTGATAGCCCTCAACTCTTCATTTATGTTTTTGATTTTTCGAGATATTTTGCTTATAAAAGCAGATTGAGAAAAGAAACACTGACATTTCTCATTGGACTGTTTTGGACTTGTGCTTGTAGAGATTCATATGTGAATTCATCAAGCACATTTTCAGCATCTTCAGCAACTCTCTCAAGCATCATGAGCCATTTTTCCACAGCCTGATCATCGTCATCAACTTGTCGTCTTTGAGCATCATGAATGAAAGCTTGAATGATGGATACATTTTGTGTCAGACATTGTTGCCTTTGCTTTGTCTTTTTTCTCCTTCACCAAAGTCTTCTCAAGGTTTTGGCACAAGTCTTTCTTTTGCTACTTGTTTATGGAAACACAATAATTGTTTTTTTTTCTTTTTCTAATGAATGGCAGTCACTTTCCAAAGCAACAAGCCAACAAGTGGTTTGGAAAATTTTTAGAAAATATTACTTCTCCTTTTTTAAAAGAGTGATCTAGTTTGACTTGATAAAGTTTTAGAAAATAAAGAACACTTTTTAATTTTGTGGTCCTAAATTAAAGTTATGGCAAAATGTACTAAATTTTTCTTTAATATTGTGGCCTTAAACCAGCCATGTGGAAATTTGAAATTAAAATATTACCAAAAAAGGAAAGGTCATGCTTTTTGAAATAGACTAAAAAGGAAAAAAGGTCAATCTTTTTTAATCGGAGGGAGTAATCACATACGTGGGCCGAAAGAGGCATTCTCAGAGTTGGATGAAAGTTTTCAAGACACCGAGATATTTGGAGATAATTAAGTGGTCTCTGCCATGGGTAAAGGAAGGGTACAAGTCTCAACCAAAAACAATTCGATTCATACAATAAGTGACTAGTGAGGTGTTTTATGTCCCTGACTTGAAGACAAATTTATTGAGTGCTGGGCAACTTCAAGAAAAGGGATGTGAACTTAATATCAAAGGTGGAGTTTGTAAGATACGAGATCCTCCTTTGGAGTTAATCGCTCAGATTAGCATGTCATTAAATCGATTGTTTCCTTTATATCTTCACAACTCCATAAAATCTTGTCTTGCTACAAAAGTGAAAGAAGATGTCTGGAAGTGGCATTTTGGTTACGGACATTTAAATTTTGAGAGCTTGAAGTTTTTAAAGCAAAAATAATTGGTATTGGGTCTTTTAAAGATTGAATCTCCAAATGAAGTCTTTGAAGATTGTGTTGTTAGCAAGCAACACCGTGAACCATTTCCAGCAAGCAAGTTGTGGCGAGCAAAAATGGTGCTAGAGTTGGTGCACTCGGATATATGTGGTCCAATATTCTACATTTAATGGAGATAAACACTAGTTCATTAGCTTCATTATTTATTAGAGCAGAAATACATGGGTTATTATTTCCTAAAAGAAAAATCTGATATGAAGTTTGAAGTCCTTTCTGAAAATGTTCTAGGTTGTCTAATTAAGTGCTTGCGTACTGATCGAGGTGGCGAATAGACCTCACAAGAATTTGTAGAATTTTCTTAGAAGCATGGAATTAAGAGGCAAACTACATCAGGCTACACACCTCAACAGAATGATGAATGTGAAAGGAAAACTCGCACAATTCTTGATATAGTGCGTAGTCTTTTGAAGAGAAGTGGTTTACCAAGGGACTTTTGGGCAGAAGTTGTTCGTTGGAGAATTCATATATTGAATAGATGTCCAACCAACTCTATTCAAAATATGACATCTCATGAAGATTGGAGTAGGCGTAAAACCAAATATTGAGTATTTCCATATTTTCGGGTGTATAACATATGCACATATTGCAGATGCTATGAGGAAGAAGTTGTATGACAAAGTTCAGAGATGTGTTTCCCTTGGTATTAGAAACAAATCAAAAGCTTATCACTTACTCAATCTTATTACAAAGAAAATTGTTATTAGCCGAGATGTTATTTTTTATGAAGAAGCAACTTGGAATTGGAGCAGTAATAGTTCGCTTCAACATATTCCATTTTCATATTGAAGAAGAAGAGAAAGAACCATAACAACCATTCGGGATTAGAGGATATGTTGAGGGCATGTACGGTTGATTTCAAAGGTAATTGGGATGATCACTTACCTCTCTTAGAGTTTTCTTACAACAATAACTATTACTCCAGTATTCAGATGACTCCTTATGAGGATCTTTATGGGAGAATATGTAGATCTCCTATTGGTTGGTTTGAGATTGGTGAAGCTGAGCTGATAGGACTAGATCTGGTTCATCAAGCCATGAAGAAGGGGAATATTATTTTGGAAAGGTTAAAGACAGTGCAAAGTTGTCAAAAATACTATATATATGTTAGGAGAAGAGACTTAGATTTTGAGGTGGATGATTGGGCGTACTTCAAGGTTTCACCCATGAAGAGAGTTATGAGATTTGGTAAGAAGGAAAAACTTCGTCCCTGGTATATTGGTCCTTACCGAATATCCAAGAGAGTTGGGAAGGTGGCTTATGAATCAGATCTATTGTGACAGTTAGCAATATTTCATCCAGTGTTTCACATTTCTATGTTGAAGAAGTGTATGGACGATTCTTTACTATAGGTATTAAAGACAACATATCTTGTGAGGAGGTGCCTGTTCAGATTCTTGATCGTCAGTTTTGCAAGATGAGAGCCAGGGTAGTTGCATCAGTCAAGGTCTTATAGAGGAAGCAACTTGGGAGGCTGGTGAGGATATGAAGAAGAGATACCTGCATCTCTTCCCTTGCAGAGAAACTCCAAATCAAGGTACTAATCATTTATAAAGTACTCTTTAAATTTATATGCTATGTTATGTGAATTTCATGTTGTGTACTTGAGTTGGGGTTGTTAGATGCTTCCGTTTTCTCTTTGGCTTTGTGTGGTCTCATTCGAGGACGAATGTTCTCAATGGAGGATATTGTAATAACTCATACTTTGTAAAGTCAACTAGAGATTCATACGAATTAAATTTCAGTTTTTAGTTTTTGGTTAACTTTAAACGACCATAACTTTCAGCACATAAAAATTTAGGTGGCCTATGAGGTATCAAAAAGAATTTCTTTGAGTTCTCTTTCCAACGCCACCGGGTTTGCAAAATTCTAAGTCTGGATAAAGGATTATGCCCGTTCGAGTGCAGCCTTTCTAATTAAGCCATTTCATCCATTTTAGTGAGGGCAATTTTTGTCTTTTCTTTAACCCTACTAGGACTAAACATTTTTCTCACCAAAATAGGGTTCTAAACTAATTCAGGTCAGTTTCATTCATTCTTGAGGTCAGTTTCATTCATTCTTAAACACTTAGGGTTGAGAGAAGCATTTCAAAGGAGAAAAGAAGAAGGTTTCAAGAATTCATTAAAGATTTGTGGATGGTCAAGAACTTAGTTATTTTGAGATATGTAATATTTCATAGTGTTGGGATTGTTCGCCCTCACATCAATCATGTAAACTTTTACATTTAAAAGAGAAAAAACATTGATTACTAAATGAGTTTACAAGTTAAGAGGAGTTTTAGAGTATTACCTCTTTTAAGTGATTAACTCAGATTGAGGAAGACTTATGTTTTAAAAAATTTGAGCTTGAGTTATATATATTATTGGGAGTAGAATTCAACACCGATATGGGTATGAGTTCAGAAAAATCAAAATTCTCATAAACCATGTATGCTAACATGAGTAAAGGGTCATACGTTTTGGATGAAACCTTATTGGTTTTAAGCATAACTTAGTAGATCCACTTAGTTGAGGTGTTCTACACCCCTACAAGGTATAGGACAGTTGTGGCAGCGTGGCGAGACAATGTATCATCATGTAGCTCGTACTGATGGTTATCAGTTGGAGAATCTCCCAAATAAGAGTAAAGAGTTTATTATTGTATTTTTATACATATTGAGTTGATACTTACTGTTTTAAGCAACTGCATAGAATGCATCTTTTATTGTTGCTTTCATATTTGATTTGAGATGAGGTGAGTATGTCTTCCTAGAGTATCCATTCAGTTATCTACTACTTTCAGTTTTCCAGACATGCTCTCACATTCAATGTACTTACATCATTTGACCTGCATCTTTTCATATGCAGATATAGGTGTTCAGGATCATCAATAGATGCTTCCTTGATCCCATTGCATTTCAGCTAGCTTTGGTGAGCCTCCTTGCTTTTCGGAGTGCTTCACATTATGATTTTGTTCTTTTTAGGTTGTCGGGGGTCTTGTCTTGACATCCATCGTATTATTTAGAGGCTTCACAGACAATAGTAGTTGAGGAGTCTATTTCCTGTATTCAATTGTTGATGTTTAAAGATTGGAGTTGAACACCTATGTTTATTTGAGAGTATTTCAGATTGTTTTGAGTTAAACTACTTTATTAATGAGGTTTTATGATTTAATCATTTAAATTGAGTTCCTATGCTAGTGAGTAAGTCTTCTGCTGAGTTTTGATCTAGGCCAAGGGTTCACTTGGGGAACAGTAATGGTTCTCGAGTGCTGGCCACATCTAGGGTGTAGGCTCGGGGCGTGACATCTGCTCACTTTAGATGTCTTATAGGATTCTATTTATAGTTTCTATTTGGGTAGGTGTTTGATGTCGATATTTATTGGAAAATGATTCTACTATCTCAAAAAAATAGTTATTGATCATATTATTATCTAGATTCAGTCATTGATATCTTATTAATGACTTTTAATGTTTTGTTTTTTATTATTATTCAAAGGCATTTATCATATCTTTAATTATTCTTTAAACTCTTCATTCATAATAATATAGACGTTGGAGAAAAATGTTTCAACCATTGAATATCTATTAATGGCTTTGTCTGTTTCCCATCATTTAGAGTGAGAAATGGTTTGACCATTGAATTAATTACATTAATCCTTGTCACTGATTTTGTTATGACCACTGTAGGTTTCCCCCCCTACAAATCTAGTCTTCTTCTACAACTTGAGAAGTAGAAGAATATATATCTCTTAGAGAAATCTGTCATCACATATTTTATTGTGTTTGGGTTGAGTTTTAAAGAATCTTGGTTAGTTTCTGATACTTAGTTATATATAGTAGTGTTTGTTGAATTTGGTGTATAAATCTATGTCGGGTGAAATATTTTTGGAAAATATTATGCAAATAAGAATGTATATAATAGTTAATCTGTTAACATTGAGACAATTTGATTAAATTACCATTCTTAACAATATTACAATCATAATTATGTGGCCCATGTACAAAATTTATATAATGCGGCCCCTAATTGTATAAATTCCAAATTTATATAATTCGGTTCCTCATTGTAAAAATTCAAAATTTTCCTAATTGTATAAATCCAAAATTTATATATGCTTACCCTAGTTTGTATATAATTATCTTGTTGATACATTTGATTCATATAAGTTCTAAAAAAATCCTAAATCTATACATACACAATTTGTACTTACCCTATTTGTATATTGACAAGCGAATTATACAAACAGAAATACTCATACCAAACGAAACTATAGTTATGGAGCGTAATTAAGAAAACTTTAGCTAAGGAGGCTTATTAAGTTAAATCTTATTGATATTTATGGAATTTCATATTTTTATAGTATAGTGTCCTTGACATGCTCAAGCTTTGAGGACTTCCTTTCAATGTTTGTTATAAAGTATATTTCATAAGATTTCCAATAATATTTTAATTTTATCACTCCCTAAATGCTATTATGAATTGTGGATAATATAAGAATGCTTGACGAGGAAGAATGTAATATTATTCTATCTCTTGGCAATGTAATATGTTTAAAATTTAACATATGGCAACATGCCATTAGGTTCAATCGTTTATTACCTTTTAAAAATAAACAACAATATAATAAGATAATATTGAAGACAATTATATGTAAGTTCTTAGTTTTTTTTACAGAAATACAAAAGTGTGTCATTTTCATTTTCATAGCCATTGATTGATTTAGGTTTTTAGTTTCTTGGGAGAGTTGGAAAAATGGTCACTCTCAAACTTATTTGAATATTTAGACACAAAGCTTGAAAATATGACCTTTAGACACTAATATTAACAATGTCAATTATTCTTCTAAAACATACAAGACCTACTCTCAATTTTTAATAATACATTTTTGGTACCCATTCATCAATGATGAATTTTTATATTATTCATTTATTTAAAAAAATGACTCAATAGAGAAAAGCTCTGCAAGAAGAAACCTAAAAATGCTCCCATTATGAACTTGATAAACACCATTACCTCATCACCTTATAAAAAACTAAAATAAACACCATTGCCTCATAAGATGGTTTTAAATCCTAGCCTATAGGTTTGAGATGTCACAATAAACAAAATAATTTCTATCTCAGCTATAATTCATATATAAAAAGAACAAAAATTAAAACTCTTAACTAGTAAACATCAACCACATGTGGTATAAAATCTCCTCAGCTGTATATGCAAATAATTCACCTTCACATAACAAAATGAAAACACCTCAATATAAGGATAAAGGCATTGGGAAAAACAAATTAAAGAAAACAACACCCAAATATTGGATCTTTTTGTCACGCAATTTCAGAACTCCCCAATATTCAGTTTTTCTTTCTTTAATTTGTTTTACCTAATGCCTTTTTCCTGTTGTCGAGTGTCTGCTTTTTGATCTATAAAGGTGAACTATTTGCACATACAACTCGAGGAGATTTTATGCCATATGCACTAACTGTTCATATTAGAGAGGTAACATCGTGTGTTTTCGTTATAGCCAAGGGGCTTTGAGCGAAGAAGGTGGTCCAAGGTAATTTCAATAATGGTTATGGTGTTTTGTCAGTGGTGTTGTTTTGGGAAAGGAAGAGTTTTTTCCTCTTTCTCTAGTTAACATTTGTTATCTTTTCTAGAAAAAAAAAAGATAAAATGTTGGGGTTCTCACTCTAGGTGTCTTATAGGACCTATTTAAAGTTTCTATTAGGTGTAAGATTTAATGTCTGTATTTATTAAAAAAATATTTTAGTATCTCAAGAAGAAATATTGACCATATTACTGTCTAGATTCATTCACTGATATATTATTAATGGCTTTTAATATATTTTTTTTAAATTAAAAAGCATTTATCATGTCTTTAATTATTCTTTGACCATTCATTCTTAATGTAATTTATAGGAGTTGGAGGGAAATGTTTCAACCATTAAATGTATATTACTATCTTTGTCTATTTTCCATCATTTAGAGTGACAAATGGTTTGACCATTGAATAAGTTACATTAATCCTTGTCACATATTTTTTTATTACCGTTGAAGGCTTTAGTCAAAGGCATTTATCATGTCTTTAGTTATTCTTTGACCTCTTCATTCCTAATAATTTATAGACGTTGTAGGAAAGTATTTCAACCATTGAATGTCTGTTAATGGCTTTGTTTGTTTCCCATCATTTAGAGTGACAAATGGTTTGACCAGTGAGATAATTACATCAATCCTTCTTGTTGTTTTACTTATTACCATTGTATGGTTTTTTCCCTGTAAATCTAGTTTTCTTCTACAACTTGAGAAGTAGAAGAATATATATCTCTTAGAGAAATCTGTCATCGTATATTTTTTTGTGCTGGGTTGAGTTTAAAGAATCCTTGTGAGTTTATGATTCTTAGTTATATAATAGAAGCGCTTGTTGAATTCGGAGTAAAATCTATATCGGGTGAAATATCTTTAAAAAAATTATATGGATATAAAAACATATACTAGTTAATTTGTTAACATAGGGACAATTTAATTAAATTTCCATTCAGAACTAACTTACAATCATAATTATGTGTCCCACATACAAAATTTACATAATTAAACTCCTAATTGTATAAATTTCAAATATATTGTCACGTCCCTAACTAGAAAAGGGGTGGACATAAGGATATACAGAAGCACCTGCAAATTGTCTGTACTAATCTCATGCCAAAACTGTAGACTCATATGCAACTAAACCTATATGATGACACATACTAAAATATAGATATAACAAAAGGGCCCGTTGGGTTACTTTACAACAGAAACAATACAAAGTCTAAGAAGCCTCTAAAGAGTATGCATCTAATAATCTGATAACTAGTCGGGACAGGGCCCCCAACATACCCATTATGTATGTTCATAGCAAAATATAGGCTTTAAATATCTGATAGCTCCAGGTAGAGATAGAGCTTACCAACTGCTAATTGGAAGTCTCTGGTCTATTGAAAATGCTTTTTATCCTGAGTACCTGAGCCAATAGAGATAGAAATAAAGCACCACAATAATAGACGTCAGTACATATTAAACATGTATTGGTAAATAGAGAAGACTGAATAATAAGTAGGCATGTAAGAGTGCTAAAATGAGTCAAATATCAAGATAGGAAAATCTGACCATATATATGCAGGAGACATAATCCATAACTAGAATTGTGATCAAGTTCAAGGGTCTTTACCTAACATTTCATTGCTTATTCATTTTCATATATAAAATCCCTATAATTTGCTTAAGTGATATCTTTACTTCATTATATATCTTCCTTGCTCTTTGTAATACTAACTGTTAAGGAATCACATGATGGCCTATGGACAACGATTAGTGAACCCTGTATGGCATATGTAGCCCACTGTCACGACCAGGCGTGAAATCTCATAGTGTGGGTAACGAGATCTATCAAGGTACGCCCCCAGGGCTCCTGTATGGTCTGCCCGCAGGCCTGTATTTCCACAACGAGAAATTCCAGTTGACTCCATTTGAATTATGTGCACAGAGTAGCGTCACACGTACTATCCCTAAAAATACCCGCCCCACGCTATAGAGTAGTCTATATTCTCAATTGCATGTAGATACTTATAATAGTTAATTCATAAATCATATAGCTAGTGATACAATTTGTGATTACTTTCTTTAGCCTTAGAATCATATATCTTGTGACCTATACACTTACGAACAGTCTATTTCTAATTGCTTCCTTTAAATTTATGCAACACCCACTAGCTTGTAAGAGTTCCAACTGTAGACACATATAGTTATTGAAACATATTGCTTCCTTGAAGAGTACTATAACTTTATAGGTTTAGTACTCAAACATGAGAGGGCTTATAAAATAGGATAACTTTCTTTCAAGTTTCATAGAATCTCTAGTGACATTTATCAGAAGAACATCCAACTTTCGGTAGTGCCTTAAGGGTGAAAGAGGTTTTAGCTTTACATATCTTGCTTTGGGATTTACTATATTACGTTGTCCAAATTCTTTGTTGACAACTTTATCTATAAGATAACACAATAAAAGGATACTATAAGAAACTAATCAAGGATCACAACAATGCCGAAAATAGAATAATAGTTCACAAGCGACGATCTCAACAATTAATATAGATGAATGGCGTATAGCCATACCCTTCTCTTTATCTACTTCCCAAGTATGCTTATGACTTATTTACGTTTTCAGTATTACTCCTCAATCCTTTAACCAAAAATAACCAACCCCCTTAATAACTCACAATTAACATAACAAGTAAACTCAAGGCCTCTGAACACCATCCCACATGTTCTTTGTTAACGACATCAAATTCCTCTATTGCTCATAGTTTAAGTTGGTAGAGAACTAATTCCATAAATTAAAATAATAGGAGCTCATATAGCCAACTACAACATATTCTTAGCAATTTAGGCATTTCATCAAACACTTGTTGAGCGACAATGTTTCAAGAACTATAAGTGCCCCAATACAATACCATTCATCCCTTATTTGGTCAAACAACAACCAACATAGTCTCCTACAAAATTCCTCCTCACCAAAACGTACTACCATGGGTAAGACATCGACTCACGGCTTCCTGTCACTGTCCTGTGAGTCTTACCCGCAAATTATACTTAAAGCATCCTTGGAATACTATTTATGGAGATAAAATAGGAGTCATACCTATATATCCAAGAAAAATAGCCCCTGCTCTTTCTATTCTTCAATAACAATATTTTTTCCTTCAAGAAACCATTTAGCCAAGTATATATATAGGTCTATGGAGAGAAAGACGCTTGATTCTTGAAGAAACCAACTTACGTTAAGCTTTGGAGGATTGGAGATGAGAAAAACATGAGGAAATAACTTGAACATTCCTTACACGTTCTTGAGTAGATTGGAAAGGATATCCCAAACTTCTAATATAAAAAACAACAAGTTTGGCCGACTTACTCTAAAGCGCCACATGTCGGGAAATGATTGGGTAGTGCGTTTGTGGTAGAATGAAAATAACTTTTTAATCCATTATTTTTTCAACGAGTGGTCTGTTTTGCTACAAACTATACTCAAATAACTTTAATTTTATATGTTCTAGGTCCTCTAACTCCTTATATATTAGGAGATATGCTCGTTCAAAGTCAGCTCAGAAATGAGATCACTTGTAGGATTCCTCCATAATGAACCTTTACACTTGAACCTTTTCTTTAATGATCTCTTTGGCCTAAAACTTTTGTTTATGTCACTTCCCAAGTCTATACCCTGGACGTGGTCGACACTCAAGAACCATTGATGGTCCCCAAGCGAACCCTTATCCTGGCTGACTACAAGCGGAAGACTAACTTAAGCATGTAAAAACTTAAAACAGAATAAAATTCATGAAACTGAAATACAAAACTTTCACTCCAAAGAAAACTCTGAATAATATAATATATTTAATTTTCCATAAAATAGACAACTTAAGTTTTGAAAACATTTAGTAAAATCAATGAATAATATAGGCTTCTTAACTAAACTTACTATCTATGAAGGCTCTAACTGATAAAGATGGAAGTCGGTTCAAGACCACGACATCCCGACTAAACTGAAAAGTAAAGAAAATCCTCCGGAAGCAAGGAGGTTCACCATAGCTAACTCAAACTCTCGGATGTATCAACGAAGCTTCTGTTGAAGATCCTGAATACCTGTGTCTGCATCATGAGAAGATGCAGGCCAATTGGCTAAGTACGTGGAATGTAGGAGTATGTAAGGGGAATTCTAAAGCATAACATAAGCTTGAAAACTTAAATAAAAAGGAAACACACTTACCTCTTTTCAAACTCACTCAACTCAACTCAACTTAAGAATAAGATATTCAACTCAAGGATTAGATTAGATACTAAACTTCAAAAATATGATACTCGACTCAATGAAGCACAAATTTAACTCAAACTACTCAACTCCTTATACTCAATTGAACTCATTTCAATATAAAGTAGTTTAAAACAAGTGCAATATAAAGAAAAAATATTTTAAAAACATTATGTCAACTCTGTGTATATAACAATGATACAACATAAATATGAAATGAATATATGAAAATACAATTAACTAATGTATATAAAAATACAATAACTTCTGTGGGAGTTTCTCTAACTGACAACCATCACATAAGAACTATTGTGATGATACAACGATCTACCTCATGCTGCCAGCGCATCCTATACATGGCCAAAGGTATAGGACCTGAACTGCCTAATGGATCCACAAGTCTACTGTGAAAAGGTTTCATCTAAAAAGTATGACCCTCTTCTGTCCATGGTAGCTACATTGTTTATGGGGGCTGTGAGTTTCCTGAACTCTCCCCCATATCGGTGCTCAATACTACTCTCAAAATATACTTGCTCTTATGTTTTAAATCATACTGATTGTGTGGTTTGAGATTAGTGCTCAAAATACTTAGCTCAAAGGCTGTTTTGGAAATATCAATTTCCCTGCTTTCTTTATTTAGAATCTATTTCTCTTTATTTGAAAACTAGCCCGAAAGCTCTTTGGAAATCTCAGTTTCCGTTGTTATCTAAATGTGAAAACATTTTTAATCTCTTTGGGAATAATTAGTCCTCATATACTTCTTTGAAGAACTGGCTTCAATCTTTACTCTTTACTCAACTTGAACTTTAAGTCTTTAAAACAAAGTGAAAACATTTGTGAAAGACTTTTGAAAACTTTATAAACTTTACTTTGACTTGCTCTTAACTTCTAGACTTGACTCTTAACATTCCTTGAATTGAAGTGTGGATTCAAGGTTCATTATACCATGTTTATGGATGATTTTATGATTTTCAACTTGGAGGGTTCATGCAGAATTATGAGCATGAACTACTTAACTCGAGAACTCAAAAGTACTTCTCATCTCAAGACTGTTCGACTTATAGGGTTCATGGGAAATTGTGGGCATGAACAATTCGACTCGAAGGTCTAAGTAACTAGATGAAAATCATGTATAATAATCTTCTCATTCTCTTACTTACTTCTTTAACTTAGTTTAAATCAATAGCTTACCTCAAAAGATTCAGAATTGAACTCAAAAGGCTTTCTTAAACTCTTATCTTAATTCTCTCTTGAATGTGAATTACGAATTCAAGAGTTTTGGTTCATGACATGGAAAATCTCATGATGGAAATGTAGATTTATGAATACATTGTGTTCATTTTCATACTCACTTGCTCGAGTCGTGAAACAAGTTACTAGAAATTGTAGAAGGCTCCTCTAAAAGGCTCAAAGGGACCCTTTCCAAAAGGTTCATAAGAACTCTCAAAACTTAATATTAACTTTACCTTAAATTTGAATTATTATTTCAAGGTTATGATTCATGTTATGAATTATTTCTAAGTTTTTAGAAGTATTTTAAAGTGTTTAGAATCAAAAAAAGTGAAGATACACTTTAAATGAGCTCAAACGGGGCAACCGACGGAAAAGGAGTGGGGGCAGGCAACCCTGGCACGTTCCAGGAGCGGGGCGCCAGCCCCTAACATCAGAGGCTGCATTTGGGCGCACTGCAGGCGCGCCGACCCATTTCCTTGGGTGCATATGGGGCGCGCCGCGCCAGTATCTTCCCAGGCATGCTTTCGGTGAATTTCGCCACTCGTGTTCTGACCCTAATTCACTTTTAATCGATTTCTTTTCTCAAGTTTTCCTTAGATTCAATTAACCAACCTAAGTAAACACTAATACAATCCAAAAAACACTCCAAACAATGACATTAACCTCAAGAGCTCATCAAAGCACCAAGAAGACAAGACTTATAATGAATCTCAAGAACACCTATCATGAACTTAAATCCTTCAAGTTTTTGAGAATGAAATTACCTTGAAAGTAACATTTTTGGCATATGGGTGAACAAACACAACACTATGGAAGCTTTCATACCTCTTAGGAATTAAACCCATGGCGAAAATCCGCAACTAAAATCAAGAACGTCAACGAAAGCCTTCATCCTTTCCTTTTTTCTCCTTTTTCTCTCTTCTTTTCTCTTCTTGTTTCTTCTTGAACTCTCAACTAAAACTCTAGGCGTATATTAGGATTATAAAACTGAACCTAAAAGGATTAGTACCCTAAATATTATTAATAACGAATTAAATCTTATTGGGTAAGAAAAGGACCAAAATACCCCTCACTATTTTCGGCTAACTTTCCTTAACAGGATAACCTAACTTCAAAAGGTCATATCTCACTCATTCAAACTCGAAAGTTAGCAAACCCGGTGGCGTTGGAAAGATAATACAATGATATTTCATATTGTATCTTGTAGCACACCTAACTCATATTTTACTAGGATTTATGGTCGTTTGAAGTTGACCCAAAACACATTCTTAACTTAACTCTCCAAATTTCAGATTTTGCTATTTCCAATTTAATTCTTTTTGGAACTCAAGGTGCTACATCTAGTGACCTGATCTTAATACTTAAGAAGTTTTTAATTTCTTGGTAAACTCTCACTCACTATGAAGAACGGTTTGAGTCGTAGTTCAAATATTTTTTGTTCTGGGGTGTTACAATATCTCCCCCTTGTGATCATTCGTCCTCGAATGACGACTGTACTGGGTATGGAATGGTTTACTCTTACTAAGGTCTGAGTCTAATGGTCTGCTCTTACTATATTCAAGCTTAACTGAAATCCTTAGGTTCAGAATATATACCTCTCTATAGGGAATCTCATCTCAAGCTATTACTCTTTACCGCCACATTCAAGCTTAGTAATCTAACAACTCCATGAAGTCCTACTAACCAACTCTTTCAAATCGAACTAAGGGCTCTCATTTAACAATTTCTCATAGTAAAACCTAATACTCTTATTCCTCCTTATTAATAACCTTAGATAGAATTATCACACCATCATAACACAATAAGATCATCAACCTCACTTTATTACAAAAAGTGCCTCCGGAAGGATATCTCCCATACTCCTTGGAACTTATTACTATCTTACTCTCAAACACTTAACTTGATTTCTCATCTTGTGATCTCCCCCTTAGGTCTAAAGCTGACACTTGAAAGCGATGAACCTATTCTATCATCTTGAAACTAGTCTACATCCGTTTTACTCTAACTCGCGGGAGAAGCTTATCTCATGACTACAAAACTCTCCATAAGCTGGTACCAAGACCTATTTCTTAGGTGCTTCTCTTAACCTCTTCTGATAACATACCCTCCCGGTACACCTCTTAATACTCTTATTACTCTTGTGACTTAGCGATACTTCACTGCCCTTATCTAAAGGTTAAGGTCTCCATTACTCACATTCATTGCAACAACCATCTCAATTCCTCACATATTCTATCTCAAGTCCACCATATCAAACCTCAAGACTAACATCATCATCCTCATGGTTTCATTCTTTTGATCATGTCACTCATCTCAAATTCAAGCTTAATGTTTATTACTAATCCCGGATATCAATATGATTTCTTGCTTACTATACTACCTCAATACTATTATGGTAATTTAGAAACACTTGTCCTCTAGGACCTCATGACAATTAGTCAATCCTTACCTCTCAGTCTGCACACTCAAATTACCATCACATTCCACTTTACAACTTAAGTGCTACCTACTCACTTACTGCGCATTATCTCTCGATAACTCTATCATCCTCTGAATACCATGAGGTTTTCCTTTCAACATTCATAAGCCTAGATTAATCTATCACATTATGAATACTATGACTCTTCTATATATATTTACCACATACACTTGGTCATTACTAACACAATGACACATCATCATAAACTACTTTTTAGCTACAACACACTCTACCTCCTATGATGGAATCTTCCCAAGTCATCACTTCTTAGTCTACCCATAAGGGAAAACTTTTCATTACTAACTTACTAGGTACATGACTATAGTAATATAGCTCTTCAAAACACAATCTCCCTGTCTTGGATTACTAAACCTCTGCATACTTTCCTCTAATTCTGGGCTCTTTCACTATACTTCTCATGATCTCATAACTCATGCTACTTTTTTGGGTGAATCATACCCAATATCTAAACATACTTCTTAAAAATGACCTCAACTGAAACAAGGCTTAAAGGAAAGAGTACAACTCACTTTTAGTTTAAACGCACGATTCAATTGAATATGGTGGCATTCTGTGAAATTGAACACTTAACTTACTCTTGGACTTCTCTTAATCCCCTTTGAAGTCTCATGACTTCCTCAAGATTTTGCTAAGAACTACTCATTGACTAAGGACTGAATCTGCTTTTCAAACACCTCTAGTATGATGTGTAGTCGGATGAATATGAGAACGCACGAGTTAGAATAGATCTCTATGACTTAGCTCTATTGCACGACTAAGAGTATGAAAGAAGAGAAACTTTTCTTAAATGTTTGTAGTCCCTCATTTATAGAAGAGGGGCCCTCACAACCATAAATAAGATCCTACTTGACACGGCTTCATAGACACCCTATGACTCGTGCACTTTGTGCTCTAATACCAAGTCTGTCATGACTCGATCTACACCCTGAACGTGACCAGCACTCAAGAACCATTGATTGTCCCCAAGAGAACCCTCATCCTGGCTGACTACAAGCGGAAGACTAACTTAAGCATGCAAAAGCTTAAAACAGAATAAAATTCATGAAACTGAAATACAAAAATTTAACTTCTAGACTTGACTCTTAACTTTCCTTGAATTAAAGTGTGGATTCAAGGTTCATGATCTCATGTTTATGGATGATTCATGATTTTCAACTTGGAGTGTTTATGCAGAATTAGGAGCATGAACTACTCAACTCGAGAACTCAAAAGTACTTCTCATCTCAAGACTGTTCGACGTATAGGGTTCATGCGGAATTATGGGCATGAACAATTCGAATCGAAGGTATAAGTAACCAGATGGAACTCATGTATAAAAAATCTTCTTATTCTCTTACTTACTTTATCAAAACTTAGTTTAAATCAAAAGCTTACCTCAAAGGATTCACAATTGAACTCAAAAGGCTTTCTTAAACTCTTCTCTTAACTCTCTCGTGAATGTGAATCATGAATTCAAGACTTTTGGTTCATGAAATGGAAATTATCATGATGGAAATGTAGACTTATGAATACATTCTCTTAATTTTCATACTCACTTGCTCGAGTCTTGAAACAAGTTACTAGAAATTGTAGAAGGCTCCTTAAAAGGGCTCAAAGGGTCCCTCTCCAAAAGATTCGGAAGAACTCTCAAAACTTAATATTAAATTTACCTTGAATTTGAATTATTATTTCAAGGTTATGATTCATGTTATGAATGATTTCTAAGTGTCTAGAAGTATTTTAAAGTGTTTAGAATCAAAAGGACTGAAGATACACTTTAAATGAGCTCAAATGGGGCAACCAACAGAAAAGGAGTGGGGGCAGGCAACCCTGGCGCGTTCCGGGCGCGGGGCGTCAGCCTTTAACATCAGAGACTGCATTTGGGCGCACTGCAGGCGTGCCGCTTCATACATTAGGGCCCATCTGGGTCACGCCGCGCCAGCATCTCCCCAAGCATGCTTTCGGTGAATTTCGCCACTCGTGTTCTGACCCTAATTCACTTTTAATCGATTTCTTTTTGCAAGTTTTCCTTAGATTCAATTAACCAACCTAAGTAAACACTAATACAATCCAAACAACACTCCAAACAATGACATTTACCTCAAGAACTCATTAAAACACCAACAAGACAATACTTATAATGAATCTCAAGAACACCTATAAGGAACTTAAATTCTTCAACTTTTTGAGAATGAAATTACGCTGAAAGTAACATGTTTGGCGTGTGGATGAAAAAACCCAACACTATGGAAGCTTACATACCTCTTAGGGATTAAACCCATGGCGAAAATCTTCAACTAAACTCAAGAACGTCGAAAAACTCCTTCATCCTTTCCTCTTTTCTCCTTTTTTCTCTTCTTTTCTCTTCTTTTCTCTTCTTCAACTCTCAACTAAAACCCTAGGCGTATATTAGGATTATAAAACTGAACCTAGAAGGATTATACCCCTAAAATATTACTTAAAATGAATTAAATCTAATTGGGTAAGGAAAGGACCAAAACACCCATCACTATTTCCGGCTAAGTTTCCTTAACTGGACAACCTAACTTCAAAAGGTCATATCTCACTCATCCGAACTCGAAAGTTAGCAAACTCGGCGGCGTTAAAAAGTTGACTCAAAGATATTTCCTATGGTATCTTGTAGTACACCTAAATCATCCTGGACTAGGAGTTATGGTCGTTTGAAGTTGACTCAAAACTCATACTTAACTTAACTCTCCAAATTTCAGATTTTCCTATTTCCAATTTAATTCTTTTTGGGAAAGTGCTACATCTAGTGACCTGACCTTAATACTTAATTTTTTTTAATTCATTGGTAAAATCTTACTCATAAGAAGAACGGTTCGAGTCCTAGTTCAATTTTTTTTCTGGGGTGTTACAGCTTAACTCTTTGACTAAATATAATGGTCACATAGTATGCTTAACCATTTTCAATGATACACTTCCCCCGATATCACACCTATGCATTGGTGTTTACGAGTCATAAATGTATTTTAAGTTACGGGGTATTACATATATATAATTCGGTTCCTAATTGTAAAAATACAAAATTTTCCTAATTGTATAAATCAAAAATTTATATATGCTTACTCTAGATTGTACATAATTATCCTCCTAATACATTTGATTCGTATAAGTTTCGAAAAATTACTAAATGTATACATACACAATTTTTACAGACTTACCCTGTTTGCATATTGAAGCGAATTATACAAACGGAAATATTCATACCAAATGAAACTATAGTTATGGAGCGTAATTAAGAAAAGTTTAGCCAAGGAGGCTTATTAAGTTTACTCATCTTGATATTTATGAAATTTCCACAATATTTTGTAAGGAAAGTATCCATGACATGCTCAATCCTTGAAGACTTCCTTGCAATGTTTGTTATAAAGTATTTTTCGTACGATTTCTAATAATATTTTAATTCTAGCATTCCCAAAATGTCCTTTTGAATTTTGGATAAGATGAGAAAACTTGAGGAAGAATTTAATATTATTCTCTCTCTTGGGATTGCTTTTAATAAAAGATTCAAAGAAAATTTGACATATGGCAACATGCCATTAGGTTCAGTCTTTTATAATTTTTTCTTAAATAAACAGCAATAAGAAAATATTAGAGCATTAGGTTGTTTTTTAACGAAAATACAAAAGAGGGTTGTCTTCATTTTTGTGACGGCCCAAGGTACCTCCTAGGTGTAGTATGGCATATAGGACCCCGAGAATCCCCATACAAGCCACTTATTATTAATAACATAAGAAATAGAACAAAAAGAAATAAAGAAGTACATCGCAAGTCCAAAAGTTTTATAAAAGTAAAGCGGAAGTCTAAACACTGTGTCTCAATGGCATCTAATACAATAGAATTAAACTAGGCCTAGCCCACACCTCATGTCCAAAAATAAAAATAAGAAAGAAAACTGAAACAAGTATGAGGACTCACCAAAGCTCAGAAATCTCACAAATCAACCTCTAACCACGAAACTGAGAACCCTGACTGTTGGACCCTACATTTGGGGAAATGTAGGTAAGAGTGTGTGTTATTACAAAACAATGTACCAAGTATTATAGCCATGCGTAAAACATTTAAATCATGCTAAAAAGGGACATTTACATAAGTATGCAATGATTAAGCTAAAACATGTATTTTGAGGGTTAGAAACCATAAGTCATAAAACCATGATCAATGCAAGTGAACATCATCTTGGAAAACATGTGAGATACTTATTAAAGTAACCTTAGTTCATTATTTTTGTGGTAATGGGCCTTAACCTACATGAAGACCATTTGAGCTATAGTATGATCTCCCGGTCTCTTCCATACCGAAAATGGTTGCCCTACTTTCCGAGGTAGAACAATGAATTTATATCTTAGGTAGATCCACTAGCTAATGTATATCTATACAATCATCCTATGGGGAAACATAGGTAAGGTATAAGGATATTTCTTCTAGAAACCCGATCTCTACTAACGGAAGAGCTTTCATCTCAATATCCTCTTGGTGCTAAGAACAATTCCCACAGAGTAGTTATTAAGTCTTGACTTATCTTATCTTAAAAGACATGGGTAGTCGCTTGTAACGACCGGGTTCCGTCGTTATAGAAATGCCAATGAGGGGATGATTGGGCTGGCCAAACTTTTGTAGTATTTGATTGTTTCCCAATCTTGTCCAGATTTGGAGGAAATCAGAGTCTTTAAGGTGTAGGAAAATATGTAGAAATCGAGTGGATTAATTAAAAATTTGGTTACATGAGGTGTTAAATAACTCTTTAACGAACCCATACGATTTTACGGAATTAACTTTGAGTGAGTAGAGCTCCGGGAATCGCTTAGTGTGAAGGATATTTTATGAACGTAGTAGAATGGTGGTGTGTTGTAAATTGGGATTTTGGTATTATGCGAATGATGTTTCGTTTTGTACCGCTCTGGCAGGATCCTTGTCGCTGTAGCGGGATAGTGGCCGATGGGACGGATGTCGGGACTTAAAATCGTAGATTTTAGCGAGATCTCACTATTTCAGAAATGTCGATGTGGCGGGAGTTTGGGCCGCTCTGGCAGGGTCCTTTCTATGCTTATCCTAACTTGTATATATTATCTTGTTGATACATTTGACTCGTATAAGTTCTGAAAAATTTTTAAAAAATTCTAAATACATAAAAATACACAGTTTCTATATATTACCCTATTTGTATATTGCCAAGCGAATTATACAAACAGAAATACTCATACAAATCGAAACTATAACTATTATGTGTAATTAGGAAAACTTTAGCTAAGGAGACTTATTAAGTTCAATATTTTGTAAGGATTGACATGCTCAAGATTTGAAGATTTCTTTGAAATGTTTGTTATAATGTATTTTTTATAAGATTTACAATAACATTTTAATTCTAGCATTCCCTAAATGTCCTTATGAATTTTGGATAAGATCACAAAGCGCAAGGAGGAAGAATGTGATATTAATCTCTCTCTTGGGATTGCTTTTAATAAAATATATTCGAATAAAATTTAACATATTGCAACATGCCATTAGGTTCAATCTTTTTAAAAAAAAATAAACAACAAGAAGATAATATTGAAGCCTATTACAGGTAAACGCTTAAGTATTTTTACCGAAAATACATAAGAGGGTCGTCTTCATTTTGATCCCCATTGATTGATTTAGGTATTTACTTTCTTGGGAGAGTTGGAAAACTAGTCAGTCTCAAAACTTATTGGAATATTTAGACACAAATTTGAAATTTTTTATCCTTTAGAGACAATAATAACTACGTCAATTATTCTTCCAAAACATAAGAGACATACTCTCAATATTCTAATACTACACTTTTGGTCCCCATTCATCCAACAAGTGTGGAATTTTTTTAATTATTCATTTATTTAAAGAACAATTTCATAGATAAAAGGTCTCCAAGAATAAACCCAAAATGCTCCCATTTTGAAGATGATAAACACCATTGCCTCATTATCACCATTGCCTAAGGGTGGCAGCGGAACCAGTAACGGGACTACCGGATCGGGATTAACAGGAACCGGCATGGAAATGGGAAGAACCACCCGGAACCATATCGGAACCAGGACGGACCGGTACTGGTAGTTCCAAAAAGGAAAGGTACTACCCATCCCGGTACGGAACGGTACTGGACCGGACCGGATTCCGGGAAAACTGCATTATTTTTTTAAAAAAAATTATTAAAATTTTTATTATTTTAAAGTTAAAAATTTATACTTTTCAAACTTCAAAATTTGAAAGTTTGTAAAACTTTAAACTTTAAAGTTTGAAAGTTTGTAAAATTCAAACTTTCAAATTATAAATATATAATTTAAATATTAGTTTGAATTTAAATTTAAAATTTCATATTTGCAGTTTAAATTTTTAACTTTAAAAATTTGAAAATTTAAATTTCAAACTTTAAAAGTTTGAAAATATAAAATTCAAACTTTGAGGTTATAAAACTTTGATTTTCAAGCTTGAAAAACTATAAAAGTTTAAATTTCACAATAATAAAAATTAAATTTAAGACAATAAAAAAAATTATGGCGAATAGCCTAGACTTTTATTAATATTAATTTGATAGTACAATCTGATCAACAAAAATATTACTAGAGTATTAAAAAATCTAATCTACACAGCCACCTTCTAGAAAGGGTTCTGTTTGAATTAGACCTCGAATTATCATACTCATACTAATAAACAATTACACATTTAAATTTAATAGTTCGTGCTACTATAGAGATCTTTTCTTATATTATTTAATATTTCTCTAGTAGCATGATCGGTAATCGCTTGAATAGATAAATCCCCCATTGCTTCAATGTCGTCGTCACTATAATCTTGCATTATTTAATCAATGTCATTTTGAAATTTGGTCGGTAGTGGTTCACGACCCAAATTTCTTCTCTTCGCATTAATCCAATATCTAAATAATACCGATATTTCCAAGCTAGCTGCTGCTAATGAATGCCTATGATCTCCATTTTGAAACTGTGTTGCACTAAAAACGCCTTCCGAAGCTACTGAAGGTGCTTGAATAACTAATACATCTCGAGCCATCAGTTGAAGTTTTGGAAATCCTTTGCCGCAGTTTCTCCACCATTCTAGAAAATCTTCAATAGGTTCTGTATTTTGACTAACATATGCATCAAAATCATTTCTATTATTGTGAGAAAGTTCAAGATAAGAATCTAAATAACCATCAATATCATCTTCATTAAGTCTACTCCTAGAATTCTGAGGTTCTTGATTACTTGATACATTTATACTAAAATTATATAAGTCATACAATTTTCTAACTTCAATTTTTATACTATCTTTGACTTCTTGACAACTAGGTATTTCATCTTTTTCACTATCAATATCCATGTTTTATCAACCGCCTTAGATGCACCTACATCTTTGTAATGAGGGTTTAACAAAGAAGTGGTTAAATAAATTTAAGGAATAGGAATAAAATATTTTTTAAAATTTTCAATCATTTTGTTAATAGATTGTCCAAATCTTGGTTTATTTTTAAATTTATAAAATTTAGAAGAAATCAAACAAATATTAGATAAACATAGGAAATGGTTGGATAATCAACTGTAGATATTTTTCTTAGTTAAATAAAAAACTTTTAAGAAATCTATGAGTTCATGTATGTCATTCCAATCACTATCATCAAGTCGATATGACATATCTAAATTATGAGTATTCCAAACCATTTGTAAAGGTTTTCTATATTCATAAGCGACTACAAACATTTTATATAAAGAATTTCATCTTGTAGACACTGTTTTTGGAATTTTACTAGGTGGAAGATTATATTCAAAAATAATTTTAAAATCTCTACGGCTAGACTTAACTTGACATTTAAATATAAAATGACATGTCTTTTCAACTTTCTGTCAACCGTTATCATACATTTGTATACCATCTCTAACAATCAAATTATATATGTGTGTAACACACCTAATATGAAAATCATCACCATAAACAGGGAAAAGAGAATGTTTTAGCATTTCAACAACAGCTATATTATTTGAAGCATTATCTAAGGTGATACTACTTATTTTATCACAAATTCCATAGTTCTGTAAAATATCTAAAATTGTTTGAGCTATATAACAACCGGTTTTTTGCATTTGACAACATTTATAACCTAAAATTCTTTTTTGCATACTCTAATTTTCATCAAACCAATGTGCAGTAACAATCAAATAATCATTACCGTTTACACTACGGCACATATCAGAAGTAATAGCTATTTTATAATTATTATAATAAAATAAACAATAAAGATATTAAAAATGTTGAGCTTGATAATCAAATACAATCTTTTTAATCATATTTCTAGCAAAACATTTAAAATGTGCATAATACACAATTTGAATATAATGTATTAAATTCGGGATTTTCAGCAAACTAAATGGCAAACCCATAACAACAATCATTTTAGCTAATTCTTCAAGATCTTTTTCTCTACTTTATGAACGTGGTAAACTAGAGCCAAAAACATTAGAAGGATTTAATTGTGTTTGGACAATGTTAGAGCCGCCTACTCCTACAGTTTCGGGAAGGGGGTACCATTCTTTTTAGCTTCGGCTACAGGTTTAGCATGCAAAAATTCATTTTTACAACATGACATTAAATGATTACTCAAATGTCCTGTCACACTTTGTTTTCCTACAGCTTTATGATTCAATCTATGTCTACATTTATTACAAATAGCTTGTGTTTTATCTTCATTTTGTGTCATAAATTGCCACACAACTGATTTTTTAGCACGTTCTACCTTAGGCGTAGGATGTACAGGGGAAACGGGAGCAGGACAACGAAAGGGAGTGGGACTGGGAGAGGGACTAGAAGTACTTGTAGCCGTAGGTGGCTCAGTTTCATCATCATCATCATCAAAATTAGGCGTATCAATATAATCATCAACATTATCATGTTCATCATCTTCAGGAAATTCCTCATTAAAATTACCAAACCTTCTTTGTAAATGTTCATGATAAGGATCTAATCCAGAATTACAATCAATATAAAAAATAGTATCATTAACATGTGTATAATCATCCGTATTCATTCTTACTATACTAGAATTATTAGTTTTAGATTTATAAGAACATACCGTTTTTTTTATTATTGGTGGATATAAAGTTTGTCATATTTTTAACCGTCTCAACTATGCTTTTTTTTACCTTTTTCAAAACCTTTTTACCGGAACTCATATTCAAATATTAAAAGTCAGTAAATTACTAAATTATATTTAATACGAAAATGTAATGCAAACAAATTAACAAATAATTACTCATAAAATAAATAAATAATTGTTGCAAATAATGAAATAACTAAATGAAAAAAATGAGATGGAAGTTGGAACGAATGTACCGAACGTCTACTTAAAAAGTAGACGTGTATGACCGAAAGCCGAAAATGGAAAGTCAAAAGTTGAATTTTGATGCTCAAATCCAATTTCCAATGACCAAATTCGTACTGTCAACAAGAATAAGAGATTAGAGATTAGAGAGTTGAGAGAATAGAAAATGATTTTTTTGTGAATGAAAAGAATGAAAGTTTTGGGGTATTTATAGGTAATTAGAAGGGTGAAAATGTAGTTTTTAAAACTTTGGGGTATTAAAAAAAGTTGGGGGGGGGGAGGGTAGGGTGTGTAAGGTGGAGTAAATGGGCAGAAAGAGTCGTTGGTGGACCCGACTGCCCGTTACCCAACGACTCTCAACGAATAGTTCCTTTAATACTTTTAAAAAAATGGTCCAGACCAATACCGGGATTTACCGGACCGGGATTAACCAGTAAATTCCAGCTTCTGTCCCATTATGTATCACGGACCCCGTACCTACCGGTCCTTACTGCGACTAGCTCTGGCAGGATCCTTTCCGCTATAGCGGGATAGTGGCCACTGTGATGGATGAGACAGGACTTAAAATCATAGATTTTGGCGAGAGCTCACTGTTTTGGAAATGTCGATGTGGCGAGAGTTTGGGCCGCTCTAGCACCGCCGCTACAGCAGAATGAGTGTCATTGTAGCGGGACAGGCGTGATTTAAATAGTTAATAAAACCCCTTATTTAGCATGTTTTGACTTTAGAGATAAGGAACGACCCCCAGGCGACTCTAACTTGTTTTTCACCATTCTTGAGGCTAAAGGTACGGTTTTAACTCCCCAAATCCATATTTTTATTCATAAAACGTAATAGAATGGGTCAATATTGATGGGGAAGGGTCTATTGATAGATGTTATGGTGGAAACAACCCAATAAAGATATTAGAGATCATGGGTATGATCAAGGGTTGTGAGCATTGTTAGTAATCAGGGTAATTAGTGATTGTTTATTGATTTTTGTGTGTTATTACTCCCTCCATTCCATAATGACTTAAGATTTGAGCTCATTATTCAATTTAACTTAAGTATACAATTTTCAAGACTATTTTTAAAATATTCTTCCAGTTTTACCTTTTAAGTTAGTATTGGAATTATTTATTATAATTAGTGTTTTGTTATTTTGACAATAATTAATAAGGCTAAAAATGGAAAATTATGTTCAATATATGTCCTAACATACTTTTCTTAAAGGGTGAGAAACACCTCAAATCTTAAGTTTTTATGGAATGGAGGGAGTAATTATTTTTAGACCAATAACAAGAGGAACAAATCCGGAAAGGGAAGAATCAAGTTTCTTAGGGTTTCAAGCTTGTTTCGAGGTAGGTGATGGTTGTGATTCTATGATTGTGTGATGTTTGTTTTTCTTTACTTTATTATGATACTTGTATGTGTATGAATGTTGCAATATCGATCACCTGTAAAGTCCGATATCCATCCCGTTACCTGTCCTGGACCCCGTACCTACCGATCCTTATCGGGACTAGCTCTGGCAGGATCCTTACCGCTGTAGCGGGATAGTGGCCACTGTGATGGATGAAACGGGACTTAAAATCGTATATTTTGGCGAGAGCTCACTATTTTGGAAATGTCGATGTGGTGGGAGTTTGGGCTGCGCTGTCACCGCCGCTACAGAGGGATGAGTGTCGTTGTAGTGGGACAGGCGTGAATTAATTCGTTAATAAAATCCCTAAACGACCTTATTTGGCATTTTTTGACTTTTAGAGCTAAGGAACGACCCCCAGGTGACTCTAACTCGTTTTCCACCATTCTTGAGGCTAAAGGTAAGTTTTAACTCCCCAAATCCATTTTTTGATCCGTAGAACGTAATAGAATGGGTCAATATTGATGGGTAAAGGTTTATTGATAGATTTTATGGTGGAAAACACCCAATCTAGATACTAGAGATCATGGGTATGATCAAGGGTTGTGAGCATTGTTAGTAATCAGGGTAATTAGTGATTGTTATTAATTTTTGTATGTTATTAATCCCTCCATTCCATAATAACTTAATCTTTGAGCCCATTTTTCAAATTAACTTAAGTCTTCAATTTTCAAGACTATTTTTAAAATATTCTTCCAATTTTACTGTTTAAGTTAGTATTGGAATTAGTTATTATAATTAATGTTTTGTTATTTTGACAATAATTAATAAGGGTAAAAATAGAAAATTAATGTTCAATTTATGTCCTAATCTTAAAGGGTGAGAAACACCTCAAATCTTAAGTTTTTATGGAATGGAGGGAGTAATTATCTGTAGACCAAGAACAAGAGGAAAAAATCCAGAAAGGGAAGAATCAAGTTTCTTAGTGTTTCAAGCTTGTTTCGAGGTAGGTGATGGTTGTGATTCAATGATTGTGTGATGTTTGTTTTTCCTTACTTTAGTATGATACTTATATGTGTATGAATGTTGCAATGTGTATCACATATTTTGTAAATGAAATACTTGAATGATGGTTGCCATGAAATCATGTTGTAAATGTATGATCTTGATGATGTACTTGTGATTGTGATTGTGGGGATCAGATTTCCACATTCTAGCAAGCTAATTTAGATCAAATTGACACGTTCCGGAACAACTATTGGATCCGGTTGCCACATCTCGCTACAACTGTGAGATCGGATTGCCACGTTCCGATAAGCTAACTGTTTGGGTTTGGGTTCCTTGAGAGGACCAATGATGTGTGATAATTGTATGTTGATGAACATGTTGATAGTATTGTAAATGTTGATATATTATGCATGTAGTTATAGTGTTGTTCGACTTACTTATGTTACACTAGTGGGATAGCTGTGTGATCCTACTAGTAAAAGTTTTTATGTACTAATTCTGCATTTGATCTTATTTTTGTTGAGTACAAGACATCTTCAAGCGGATATTGACAAACCTCGTTTAGGAGATTAAAGATCGTCACATCAAATTCAAGGTTGAGCCAAATCTTCCGGGCTGCCATAAGATTCTCTTTCTTCTATGTCCACCATTTTTGAACTTATACCTTTGCTTTATATTAGTGAATTAGTTCATTAGTATTTCTTATTAGACTTGGATCATGTTAGATGTTTTGATACATTGAATTTCAGATTCTAGGTTTATCTTTCGCATTGTTAGTAGTTAGATCAATTTTTTGAAGTTTATGAGAATTTCGGGTTAGTACTTATTCTGTTTTCCTATGATAAATGTCTTAGTTTTAGATTATTTGCTTTAGTTGGATGGTAGTAGTGGTTCTTCCAACCAGAGTGTTAGTGTGGGTGTAAATCACGACGGTCAGGATCGTGACATCGCCACTTGTCTTATCATAGGATATCTCCTTAAACCATGCACGAGAAAACCTTTCACTATCCATGATATTTTCATGATAGCTCATAAAGTAACATGGTTAATCGTCTCTTACCTCATCATTATATTAGCTTTTCAGCATTTGGTTCATTTTAGGTGAGAATGTCTATCAACATAAGAAGTTATTATGCGAGAATACCTTTCACAATCATGCATAGGTGTGTATATGAGAAAATTCTTTTCAACAACACAACAACAACACATCATCATTGATAAATCTCTCTCAAATCATCCTTAATACATTTCCATAAACTTCAATGAACATCTAGAATTCGTGGTTTAAACATGGATTTCATCATACATTCATGTTTGATTTCATAAATGTAACACCTCATATCCAAAACAGACAAAAAACCAATTTTTCAGAAAATCTGCAGGTGCAATCGACGGTGGCCATCAATGGACCGTAGCCTGACCCACGGTCCATCCTGCACATCTGTCGATGGAGTCAGAAACCCCCAAAATCTTAGCCCAGGAAAATTTGACTAAGTATCGAACGACGGACAGACCTACGGTCCGTAGTCTGCGTCCGTCGATCAACACCATATTTACCCATACTCTGATACGAACAACGATTGACCAGCACGAAACGTCATTTGATCTACAGTCCGTAGGCCTGACCGTAGGTGGGAATTAACAGACAGTTAGAGGGGGGGGGGGGGGAAACGAAGTTGGGTCAACTTAAATTGATCATATCTTTTAGCACAAAATGAATTAGGTGTCCCATGATATATCAACAGATAGATAATTTAATTAGGTTTCCATATCCGCCGACCTTTCTAAAATCAGACCTTTGAGTAAAAGGTTATGTCCATTTTAGTATAGGACTGTTGAACAGACCCAACCTACGGACCCTAAGATACGTCGTTTTGACCCTAAATCATCAGATTTCAGTCAGTTTAAGCCTAGAAACATAACTAAAACTTGTCTACGTAAAATCATTAATTAAAACTTAGAAAATTTGAAGCAAGAAAGCAGAAAAAGGTCAAGAACCCTAGTTCAAGAACGCAACAAGGTTCCAGCAGTTCCAGCCACGAAATCTAACTATTTCTCCGTGAATTTCATCACCAGGTATGTGGGATTTCACTAGTGGGTTCCTTTCACCCATTAGGTCCCTAGTTTTCAGTCAGATTCTTGATTCCCATATCATGATTAGACCAAGGGTTTCTAGAACTTCAACAAAACTTCATGAATTAATTAGTTATATATTCCAGTTTTCATCAATCCAATGTGTAGTAACAGTCAAATAATCATTACCGTTTACACTACGGACCATATCAGAAATAATAGTTATTTTACAATTATTATAATAAAATAAACAACGAAGATATTGTAAATGTTGAGCTTGATAATCAAATACAACCTTTTTAATTGTATTTCTAGCAAAACCTTTAAAATGTGGATTATACACAATTTGAATATAGTGTATAAATCTGGGATTTTCAGCAAAACAAAATGGCAAACCCAAAACAACAACTATTTTAGCTAATTCTTCAAGATCTTTTTCTATACTATATGACCGTGGTAAACTAGAGCCAAAACCATTAGAAGGATTTAATTGTGTTTGGACCATGTTAGAGCCGCCTACTCCTACAGTTTCAGGAAGGGGGATACGATTCTTTTTAGCTTCGACTACCGCTTTAGCATGCAAAAATTCATTTTTACTACATAACATTAAATGATTACTCAAATGTCCTGTCCCACCTTGTTTTCCTACAGTTTTATGATTCAATCTATGGTTAAATTTATTACAAATAGCTAGTGTTTTTTCTTCATTTTGTTTCATAAATTGCCACAAAACTAATTTTTTAGCACGTTCTACCGTAGGGCTAGGATGTACGGGGGAACGGGAGCAGGACAACAAAATGGAGCGGGACTTGGAGAGGGACTAGAAGTACTGGTAGCCGTACGTGACTTAGTTTCATCATCCTCATCATCAAAATTAGGCCTTATCAATATAATTATCAACATTATCATGTCCATCATCTTCAGGCAATTCCTCATCAAAATTACCAAACCTTCTTTGTAAATGTTCATGATAATGATCTAATTCAGAATTACTATCAATATCAAAAACAGTATCATTAACATGTGTATAATCATCCGTATTCATCCTTACAATACTAGATTTTTTAGTTTTAGATTTAGAAGAACTACCGGTTTTTTTAATTATTGGTGGATATAAAGTTTGTCATATTTTAAACCGTCTCAACTATGTGTTTTTTACCCTTTTCAACAACCTTTTTACTCGAACTCATATTCAAATATTAAATGTGAGTAAATTACTAAATTATATATAATACGAAAATGTAATACAAACAAATTAACAAGTAATTACTCACAAAATAAATAAATAATTGTTGCAAATAAATAAATAACTAAATGAAAAAAAATGTGTAGGAAGTTGAAACGAATGTACCGAACGTCTACTTAAACAAGTAGATGTGTATGACCGAAAGCCGAAAATGGAAAGTTGAAAGTTGAATTTTGAAGCTCCAAATCAAATTTCCAAAGACCAAATTCATAATGTCAACAAGAATATGAGAGTAGAGAGTAGAGAGTAGAGAGTAGAGAGTTGAGAGAATAGAAAATGATATTCTTGTGAGTGAAAAGAATGAAAGTTTTGGGGTATTTATAGGTAATAAAAAGGGTGAAAATGTGGTTTTAAAACTTTGAGGTATTAAAAAATGTTGGGGGGTAGGGGTGTGTGAGGTGGAGTAAATGGGCTAAAAGAGTCGTTGGTGGGCCCCACTTCCTATTACCCAACGATTCTCAACGGATAGTTCCTTTAATATTTTTTCTAAAAAACGGACCGGACCGGACTGGGACGGACCGGTACCATAACCGTGATTTACCGGACCAGGATTAACCGGTAAAGTTTGGTTTTCGTCCCGTTACCTATCCCAGACCCCGTACCTACCGGTCCTTACCGTGACTAGCTCTGGCAGGATCCTTTCTGCTGTAGCAGGATAGTGGCCACAGTGATGGACGAGACGGGACTTAAAATCATAGATTTTGGCGGGAGCACACTATTTTGGAAATTTCGATTGGGCGGGAGTTTGGGCCGCTCTGGCAACGCCGCTACAACGGGATGAGTGTCGTTGTAGCGGGAAAGGTGTGGTTTAAATCATTAATAAAATCCATATATGACCTTATTTAGCCCTTTTTAACTTTTAGAGCTAAGGAACGACCCCCAGGCGACTCTAACTCGTTTTCCACCATTCTTGAGGCTAAAGGTAAGCTTTTAACTCCCCAAATCCATATTTTGATCCGTATAACGCAATAGAATGAGTCAATATTGATGGGGAAGGGTTTATTGATAGATTTTAATGTGTAAACAACTTAATCTAGATACTAGAGATCATGGGTATGATCAAGGGTTGTGAGCATTGTTAGTAATCAGGGTAATTAGTGATATTATTTTTGTATGTTATTACTTCCTCCATTCCATAATAATTTAAACATTGAGCCCATTTTTCTAATTAACTTAAGTTTTCAATTTTAAAGACTATTTTTAAAATATAATTCCAATTTTACCCTTTAAGTTAGTATGGGAATTAGTTATTATAATTATTGTTTTGTTATTTTGATAATAATTAATAAAGGGTAAAAAGGGAAAATGTTGTTCAATTTATGTCCTAACATACTTTTCTTAAAGGTTGAGAAACACCTCAAATCTTAAGTTTTTATGGAATGGAGGGAGTAATTATTTGTAGACCAAGAACAAGAGAAAAAATTTGGAAAGGAAAGAATCAAGTTTCTTAGGGTTTCAAGCTTGTTTCGAGGTAGGTGATGGTTGTGACTATATGATTGTGTGATGTTTGTTTTTCTTTACTTTATTATAATACTTGTATGTGTATGAATGTTGCAATATCGATCACACTTGTTGTAAATGAAATACTTGAATGCTGGTTGCCATGAAATCATGTTGTAACTGTATAATCTTGATAATTTACTTGTGATTGTGATTGTGATCTGTAATTGGGGATCGGATTTCCACGTTCCGAAAAGTTAATTTGGAACAAATTGACACGTTCCGGAACATCTTTTGGATCTGGTTGCCACGTCCCGGCACAACTATGAGATCGGATTATCACGTTCTGACAAGCTAATTCTTTGGGTTTGGGTTCCTTGAGAGGACCAATAATGTGTGATAATTTTATGTTGATGAGAATGATTATAATATTGTAAATGTTGATATATTATGCATGTAGTTATAATGTTGTTAGACTTACTTATGTTACACTAGTGGGCTAGCTGCGTGATCCTACTAGTACACTGTGGTTGTGTACTGATTCCGCACTTGCTCTTATTTTTGTTGAGTACAGGACATCTTCAAGCGGCTATTGAATAACCTTGTTTAGGAGATTAAAGATCGTCGCATCGAATTCAAGGGTTAGCCAAATCTTCCGGGATGCCATAGGATTCTCTTTCTTCTACGTCCACCATTTTTGGACTTATACCTTTGCTTTAGATTAGTGAATTAGTTCATTAGTATTTCTGTCACGACCCTCAAGTACCCCCTAGAAGTTAGGGAGAACCCTTGGATTGGAACAAGGCGTACTTGACCCTTTGGGGTCTTGTACAAGAACTTTAACTATCGTTCATTAATAAAACATGAAAAGTAGTGCGAAATTAAAACTTTTCACGACATTTAATATACAAAGAATTTTTTTCATAAATACTAAGAAAATCTCATCGTCACATGCCATCTTAAAGACACGACATAAAAATCATAAGGACACGTCCCTTTACATTTGAAAGAAATACATAATAAGAACTTATACAAACCTAAAAGAATTATGAACTATGCCCTCGAAAATATGAGGACATACTTTGTCTTGAGAGAATCTTTCCCAATCTTTGCCTTCTAGACTTCCTCTTGCTTCCAAACCTATAATTATAGAGTATAGAAAAGTATGGGGTTAGTACAAATAATGTACTAAGTATGGCATATGCAAAAATATGCAAAAAGGGATATTTTAGTAAAAACACATTTTCATGCCAATTAAGTAAAACATTCAAGAATATGAAAGTAAAACAACATAAGAAAAATCGTTTAATACTTAGAGAAGGATTCCCAAACTTTTAGCAAAAGGGAGCATTTTACAGTAAACTTCCCAAAATTTCAGTGAACCATTTTGGACATTACAGTGAACTAATTCATTCCCAAAACAGTGAACTTCCAAGGCCAAGCAAAGAGGAAGTGAACTCATTTCCGTAGGAGTTTCCCTAGCTCAGGTTATCCTAAGACTCACCAAGGTAAGACATGATGGAAATGCACATACACCTCCTTCAATACACACAAAAGTGATCCTCAAGACTACCCTTTCTAGGCTTACTCACCTCGGGAGAACAAGCCCCCACTCAATGTCAAGACATTAGAAGAACACTCAAGCAACACACCAAGACCTCCCTTTCGGAATGCCTACTTAGTGCAATGAGTAGATGGCGTCTCATTCCATCACCTACCCTAAGTAGTACACTCTTTTAGAAGGCTTAGCACCAAGACTCCCCTTTTCGAAGGTCTACTTAGTACATTGGATAGATAGCGTCCCATACCACCACCTACCCTAAGTAGTATGTTCTTTTAGAAGACTTAGTTCATTCAATACATATTAGACTCACCAAGACTCCCCTTTCGGAATGCCTACCTAGTGTAATGGATAAATAGCGTCCCATTCCACTTCCTACCCTAAGTAGTACACTCTTTAAGAAGACTTAGCACTTTCATTACTTTTGTGGGGGTTAGCTTAACCGACATAGACCATGAGAGCTAGAAATTGAATCCGATACTTCCCTTATCGGATAAGGGTCACCCACTAGCCTAGAGACAGGTCTTTTCTTTTAGCTTTTACATGGCTTTACCAATAGCTACACCTATGCGGGCGCATAGTTAAGGGATAAGGAGATTGCTGCTAAGTAACTCACTCTCTACTCACGAGGAGTAATCATCTCAAGAGGTGCATTGGAATACAACATCTCAATTCACGAAGTGTAACCACCTCTTCTTCATATCCTCTCGGTGCTAGGCATAACTCCCCACGGATTCTCAACATTTTACACTACAGTTTAAGGATAACTAGTGAACACCACATCTCAACTCACGAAGGGCATTCATCCTCCTACCTATCTTAGAAAGCTCTTGGAAGATAATGAGGTTGCTACTAAACACTGCATCTCAACTCACGAAGAGTGTTCACCCCAAAACTCCCATTTTCATTAACATTCCTTAACTTCATTCATTCATTAATTCATTCAGAGTGTGTGCATGTGTGTGTACATGTGAGCACACCTTGCACGATAGCATCATTTCATTTACATTCAAATCTATACATGCTTAGACCTTCATTCATCACATTACACACTTTAACATGCTTCACGTAGTCATATAATTCATCTAGACATAATCTCTAGCATACTTCTCATAATAAGCTTCATAGGTTACATTACAAGAATAACATCATAATCATCTTACTTCACATAATATGCCTTTATGACCTCTTTCACAGTAGCCAAGTAACTTTACATTCATACAATTCAATCTTCATAATACATATTACAAGAATCATCTTCATTATCACTTCATTCCACACATTAGGCCTTCAAAGCCACACTTACAATACATACCAAGTATATCCAAATTCATCAAGTAAACACCGCCACCAAGAAGGTGGACCATACCACTCAAGAGCATTTCATAAATGAAGCTAAACAACATATACAACTTACCCTTTAACCAAGCTTCCATCACCTATAACATTTTACTCAACATTCATCATAATATAGACATTAGGGGAGTAAGTAAAAAACAATATCAATAAAAGGAAACCAAAGCTCAAGGACTACAATATCATGCTCATTCAACCCATTTCTTAAGCCACAATTTTGCACAAAGCTTTAACATGTTTTCATTGAAGTTTTAGCATTAAAATCACCAACTAACATTAAAAACATCATATTTGAATAATTTAAAACATTTTCATGCAAGACCCATATTTAGAGTTAAAGATAGAAAAAGTTAGGGTTGAAAACCCAAAATTCATTAGAAAGGACTCCTTGAATGGAAGAGAGTTCAAGGATGAATACCATACCTCACATTGAAGAAACCCCATTGATTTTTGATGAAGAAACGTCCACCAACAACCCTCCTAGCTCCTTCTTGAGTTCTAGCTTCTATGGAGGTTTGAGAGAGTGTTTTAAGAGAGAGGGGTTTTGGGTTTTAGGAAATGAAGTATAAAATTAGGTATTAGGGTTTAAAACATCTTAATATACCTAAAAGACCCTAAATATATCACTCAAGGTTCATAAAAGACTTGGGGTGAATTTACCAAACACCCCAAGCCAAGGTAGCCTTTTTGACAGCTCACAGACGGCTCCAACCAACGGACCGTTTGTCCATCGATGGCCCGTTGGTGGAGGGTCTTTGGTTAAGTCTTCAACCTCCAAACATGCGGCCCTACAGGTCCAAACGACGGACCAAGTCAACGGGCCATTGGTTGGAACACTGTCCGTCGTTTGGTCTCGTTGGTGGACACTGCCAAGGCAGTCTTGGGCCCTTCTCTAGGGCCCCTTATGGGTCCTAGGTAGGGTCGTACCCGAACGTTAAACCCCTAAACATATTCGTCTAGGTATTAGGAACATCCCACGCCAATTTTAAACAAAAGGAACACGAAAAACTCACTCAAAAACATCAAGACACACAAGCACTTTCTAAGGCACACTTTGCGAACTTCATGGACGTTCTCGGACGTTTTACCTACAAACTTAACCAAACTTCACACATTGCCTAAGGACACTAATATAACTCATTTTATTACAAACTTAACTCAAGAAACAATAACGAAGCTCTAGTTCACCTTAGTTCGTTTTAGGGTGTTACATATTTCTTGTTAGACTTTTAGTTCATTTTAGGGTGTTACATATTTCTTATTAGACTTGGATCTTGTTAGATGTTTTGATACATGAATTTCAGATTCTAGGTTTATCTTCCGCATTGTTAGTAGTTAGATCAATTGTTTGAAGTTTATGAGAACTTCGGGTTAGTACTTATTTTGTTTTCCTATGACAAATGTCTTAGTTTTAGATTATTTGCTTTAGTTGGATGATAGTAGTGGTTCTCCCACCAGAGTGTTATTGTGGGTGTCAATCAAGACGGTCTGGATCGTGACATCACCCCTTTTCTTATCATAGGATATCTTCTTAAACCATGCATGAGAAAACCTTTCACTGTCCATGATCTTTTCATGATAGCTCATAAAGGAACATGGTTAATCGTCCGTTGCCTCATCAATAGATTAGCTTTTTAGCATTGGTTCATTTTAGGTGATAAAGTCTTTCAACCTAAGAACTCTTATTATATGAGAATACCTTTCACAATCATGCATAGGTGTGTGTATGAGAAAATTCTTTTCAACAACACAACAACAACAACAACATCATCATTGATACTTCTCTTTCAAAGCACCCTTAAACATTTCCATAAACTTCATAAGAACATGCATAATTTCATAATTCACCTTTCAAGTTCAAAACACACTTTCAATCATCAACATCTAGAGATCATGGTTTAAAGATGTCACGACCTGAGCCTACACCCTGGACGTGGCCAGGACTCGAAGACCATTGATGGTCCCCAAGCGAACCCTCATCCTGGTTGACTACAAGTGGAAGAGTAACTTAAGCATACAAAAGCTTAAAACTGAAATGAAAAACTTTGAATTAAAATAATATATTCAACTAGCCGTAAAATAGGAAACTTTAGTCTTTAAAACATTTAATAAAATAAATGATTAATACAGACTCCTCAACTATACTGACTATCTATGAAGCCTCTAACTGATAAAGATGGAAGTCGGGACAAGACCCACGACCTCCTAACTAAACTGAAAAGTAAATGAAACCCTCCGTAAGCAAGGAGGCTCACCATAGCTAACTCGAACTCTCGGATGTATCAACGAAGCTCTTGTTGACGATCTTGTATACCTGTGTCTGCATCATCAAAATATGCAGGGCTAATTGGCTTAGTACTTGGAATGCACAAGCATGTAAGGGTAATTCTAAAGCATAACATAAGCTTGATACTTGAATAAAAAGGAAACATACTTACCTCTTTTCAGCTCAACTCAAATCAAGAATAAGATACTCAACTCAAGGATTAGATACTAAACTTCAAGATATGATACTTGAATCAATGAAGTGGAGATTAGCTCAAGATACTCGACTTAAGATACTCAACTTCTGATACTCAACTGAACTCATTTCAATATAAAGCAGTTTAAAACAAGTGCAATATAAAGAAAAACTGTTAAAAGCACGATATTAACTGTGTGTGTATAACATGGATACATCATAACTCTGAAACGTATATGAAAATACAAATAACTGATGTATATAAAACTAGTATAACTGATGTGGGAGTTTCTCTAACCGACAACCATCACTTAAGAGCTACAGTGATGATACATTGGTCTAGCGCACGCTGCCGGCGCATCCTTTACCCGGCCAAAGGTATAAGACCTGAACTACCTAATGGATCCACTAGTAAACTGTGAAAAGGAATCATCTAAAAAGTATGAACATTTTCTACCCATGGTGGCTATCATGGTTTATGGGGGATGTGAGAACTCTCCCCCATATCGGTGCTCAATACTACTCCCAAAAATATACTGGCTCTTATGTTTAAAAACATACTGATTCTGTGGTTTGAGATTAGTGCTCAAAACTTAGCTTTTTAAAAATCTATCTTGGAAATCATAGTTTCCTCTTTCTTCTATTAAAGTTAGCCATAGGCTCTGTGGAAGTCTACCTTTCCTTCCTTCTCAAAAGTTTGAAAACATTTTGTTTAAATCCTTAGGGACTACTTAGTTCCCTTATAACTCTTGAGAAGTGAACTCAACTTGATACTCTTTGTTTACTTGAAACTTTAACTCTTAGGGAATACTTGGTTCCCTTATAGGTTTTGAGAAATGAACTCAACTCTTAACTCTTTCTTGACTTGAACTTTAAGTCTTTAAAACAAAGTGAAAACGTTTGTGAAAGACTTTAGAAAACTTGATAACTTTATTTTGACTTGCTTCTTAACTCTTAGACTTGACTCTTAACTTCCTTGACTTTGATCTTAACTTTCCTTTAATTGGATTATGGATTCAAGGCTCATGATCTCATGTTTATGGATGATCTCATGATGTTCAACTTGGAGGGTGAACTGCCCAACTTGATAAAAAATAGGTACTTCTTAGCTCAAGTTTGTTCGACTTATAGGGTTCATGCGGAAGTTATGGGCATGAACAACTTGACTCGAATGTCTAAGTAACTAGATGGAACTCATGTATATGACTCTCTCATTCTCTTATTTACTTCCTCAAAACTTGTTTCAAATCAATAGTTGACCTCAAAGGATTCACAATTGAACTCAAAGGCTTTCTTGAACTCTACTCTTAACTCTCTCTTGAATGTGAATTATGAATTCAAGAGTTATATTTCATGATATGAAGGATCTAGGTGATATTGTAGACTCATGAATACATATTCTTCACTTTTATACTCACTTGCTTGAGTCTTAAAAGAAGTTACTAGAAGTTGTGGAAGACTCTTAAAAAGGACTTTCTTAGAACGTTTCAAAGAATTCTCAAAACTTAACTCACAACTCTACCTTGAATTTAAATTATGAATTCAAGGTTATGATCATGGTAGGACTGATTTTAGGTGTTTAAAGTAGCTTAGATTAGTTAGAATCGAAAAGAAGTGAAGGTGCACTTTAAATGAAATCAAACAGAGCTAACGGAGGTAAACTGGACTCGGAAGACGACCCTTGGGATATGGATGGCGCGTAGCCCCAGACCTTGACGTACATAGATGGGTTTAGGGCGCTCTAGCAGGCGCGCCGCGCCAGGCCTTAACCCAGAATTTCTGCCGAGCAATTTTGCTCGTTTTCTCACCCTAAATCACCTAAATTTGAACGGTTTCTTCCCCAATCACTTGGATTCGATTACTTAACTTAATTACACTCTAATATACTGGAAACAACACTAAAATTACTCAATTTGATTTCAAGATATCATCAAAACTCCAACACAACAAGATTTAGAATGAACTTCAAGAACACATTTCAAAGAACTAATTAAGAACTCTAATCTTTAAACTCTAAGCATGAAAATTTACTGAAAGAAATACATGATTGGCATGTGGGTGAACTAACCCAACACTATGGAAGCTTACATACCTCTTTGGGATTAGACCCATGGCGAAAATCCACAACTAGACTCAAGAACGTCGACGAACGCCTTCATCCTTGCCTCTTTTCTCCTCTTTTCTTTTCTTGCCTCTTCTTGAACTCCAATGGTATCTTGTAGCACACCTGACTCATCCTGTACTGGGATTTATGGTCGTTTGAGGTTGACCCCAAAACTCATACTTTGTTTAACTCTCCAATTCTCAGATTGTTTTTGTTATTTCCAATTTAATTCTTTTTGGAGCTCAAGGTATTAAACCTAATGAACTGATCTTAATACTTTAAGAAAATTTTAATTCCTAACTCACTCACTACGATGAACATTATGAGTCAGCTCAAAAATAAAATCGGGGTGTTACAAAACATGGGTTTCATTATACCTTTATGCTTGATTTCATAAAACTCTTTTTTCATAATCCAAACCCACATTATTTTATCATAATTAGGAAATATGGGATTTACATGCGTTCATGGGGGGATCATTATAAAAATCATAGCTTTCATCAAGTCATGCATAAGATATCGTAATACATATCATTTAAATCAACATTGAAGAGAACTCATGGCAATTGAAGAAATCCCTAACTCAATTGGGGGTTTCTAGTTGTGAAAATAGGAGATTTGGGAATTCCATGAATGGAAGGAATCCATGGATGAAAAAGCTTGAAAGAAATTGAGGATTTGGAGGCTTGATCTTGAAACCCTAGCTTTAATCTACAATTTCTAGAGAGAGAAATATTTGGAGAGGAAGAGCTTGATCAGTTTTTTGGAAATTTAAGAGAAAGAATTTAGTTTGGGTGATTTGGGGGTTCAGAATCATTATATAGGGCTTTGGGTAGAAGGAAAAATGACTTAGTATTGAGTTAAAACAATAGGGGGAAAAGACCCAAAGGTCCCTGACTAGAAACTGCCGAATTGGCATGACGGAGGCCAAAATGGGACTTCATCATCACCACGTCCCGTCAAACGGGTGGTGAAGAATTTTTTTGTGATAGTGCTTTGCTATTTCGGGCATAATTTTTACTCTGAGACCTTAATTTTATAGGTCGTGGGACACCTAATTCGTTTAATTTTGAGATAAAAGGTATGATTGTTTGAAGTTGACCCTAAGCTCTAAGTCTAAGAAAAAACCTTCACGGACGACTTCACAATCCGTGTGGGGTTTCACGGTCCGTTGTGATGCATGTCGCCCTCGACCAGTAGTTAGGGAAGGACCCCTACTTACTTGACCCCTTCACGAATAATTTGATGGCTCATTAACATCACCACGAGACATCTATGCATCTGTCAAAGTGAAGCTTACATGGAGAAGGATTTGGAAACATACCACGAGCCCTTCACTAGACCGTGGTGCCCTTAACGGTCCGTCTAGGGCTCCGTGGAGGGTTCCATGGTCCTCTTTTTGGGCTTGTGAGTTTTCCACTTGACCCATATCTAGCCTTTTCAAAATTCAGCGTGTTACAATTTACAATGCCATTCATTGATTTAGGTATTTAGTTTATTGGGAGAGATAGAAAAATTGCCACTCTCAAAATTTAGACACAAATCTTGAATAAAATTATCCTCTCAATAACAACGTTAATTATTCTTCAAAAACATACAAGACCTACTCTCAATTTCTTATTAATAGATTTTTGATCCACATTCATCAAACAAATGTGGAATTTTTATATTATTCATTTATTTAAAAGAACAACTCCATAGAAAAAAGCTCTCAGAGAAGGAACCCAAAAATGCTCCCATTATGAAGTTGATAAACAGTATTACCTTATCCCTTATAGAAAAATAAATAAACATCATTGCCTCATAAGATGGTTTTAAATCCTACCCTATAGGTTTGTGATGTCACAATAAACAAAATAATTGCTATCTCAGGTATAATTTACATTTGAAAGAAACCAAAATTAAAACTCTTAACCAATAAACCTTAACCAAATGTGGTATAAAATAGTTGTATTTGCAAACAATTCACATACCAAAAAGAAAACACCTGAATATCAGGAAAAAGACATTAGGATTTTTTTTATAGAAAACAAAACCTAAATATTGGATATTTTTGTCAGGTCATTTCAGGGCTCCCCAATATTCGGTATTGCTTTCTTTAGTTTGTTTTATATAATGCCTATTTCCTGTTGTCAAGTGTCTGCTTTTTGATTTATGAAGATGAATTGTTTGAACGTACAGTTGGAGAAGATTCTATGCCACATGTGGTAACGGTTCATATTAGAGAGGTAACATCGTGTGTTTTCGTTAGAGCTAAGGGTATTTAGGTGAAGAAGGTTGTTAAGGTGATTTCGATGATGGTCATGGTGTTTTGTCAGAGGTGTTGTTTTTGGGAAGGAAGAGTTTTTCCTCTTTCTCTAGTTAACATTTGTTATCTTTTCTATCAAAAACTAATAAAATGTTGGGGGTGCTCACTCTAGGAGTCTTATAGGATCTATTTAAAGTTTCTATTAGGTGTAGGATTTAATGTCCGTATCTATTAAAAAAATATTTAAGTATCTCAAAAATAAGTATTGATAAATTAATTCACTGATATCTCATTAATGACTTTTAATATACTTGTTATAGTTAATAGACATTTATCATGTCTTTGAATTATTGTTTGACCACTTCATTGCTAATGTAATTTGTAGAAGTTAGAGGAAAATGTTTCAACCATTGAATATCTATTACTATCTTTGTCTATTTTCTATCATTTAGAGTGACAAATAGATTGACCAATGAATAAATTACATTAATCCTTGTCAAATATTTTCTTTACCATTAGAGCTTTAGTCAAAGGCATTTATCATGTTATTAATTATTATTTGACCTCTTCATTCCTAATAAATTATAGACGTTGTAGGAGCATGGATCAACCATTGAGTGTCTATTAATGACTTTTTTCTGTTTCTCATCATTTAGAGTGACAAATGGTTTGACCATTCAATTAATTACATTCTAGTCAATTATTTTCTTATTAGCGTTGTAGGTTTTATCCATTGTAAATCTTGTCTTATTTTGCAACATGAGAAGTAGAAGAATATATCTCTTAGAGAAATCTGTCATTATATATTTTATTGTGTTAGGTTTGAGTTTAAAAAAATCTTTGTCAGTTTCTAATTCTTAGTTATATACTAAAAGTGTTTGTTGAATTCAGAGGATAAATCTATACTAGGTGAAATATTTTTTGAAAAATTATGTGAATAAGAAAATATATACTAGTTAATTTGTTAACATATTGACAATTTAATTAAATTACCATTCACAGCTAACTTACAATCATAATCATATGGCCCGCATAAAAAAATTATATCATTCGACTCCGAACGGTATAAATTTTAAATTTGTATAATTCGGTTCCACATTGTAAAAATAAAAAATATTACTAATTGTATGATTCCAAAAATTATATATGCTTATTCTAGCTTGTATATAATTATCCTGTTGATACATTTGATTCGTATAAGTTCTGAAAAATTTCTAAATACATAAATACACAGTTTCTATATACTTACCTATTTGTATATTGCCAAGCAAATTATACAAACGGAAATAGTCATACAAATCGAAACTATAGCTATGATGTGTAATTATGAAAACTTTAGCTAAGGAGACTTATTAAGTTCAATATTTTGTAAGGATTGTCATGCTCAAGCTTTGAAGACTTCTTTGAAATGTTTGTTATAATGTATTTTTCGTAAGATTTACAGTAATATTTTAATTCTAGCATTCCCTAAATGTCCTTATGAATTTTGAATAATATCAGAAAGCGCGAGGAGGATGAATGTGATATTAATCTCTCTCTTGGGATTGCTTTTAATAAAATATATTCGAATAAAATTTAACATATGGCAACATGCCATTAGGTTCAATATTTTTAAAAAAAAAATAAACGACAAGAAGATAATATTGAAGCCTATTACAAGTAAGCGCTTAAGTATTTTTAACGAAATTGATTTATTTAGGTATTTACTTTCTTGGGAGATTTGGAAAACTATGCGCTCAATATATGCCCGAAATTCCAAAGACACACTTATACTATACTAAGGTCCTATTACACCCCTAAACTTATTTTAAAAGTAATTTTCTACCCCTTTTCGGCCTACGTGGCGCTAGCTTGAAAAAAAAAGTCAACCAGCATTGAACCCACAAGATAATGCCACGTAGGCCGAAAAGGAGTAGAAAATTATAAATAAAATAAGTTCATGGGGGTAATAAGACGTTAGTATAATATAAGTGTGTCTCTGAGATTTTGGGCATAGGTTGAGGGGGTACTTGTGCATTATCCCATATTAATTTGATAATACAACTTGATCTACAAAAATATTAGTAGAGTATTAAAAGATCTAATCTACACAGTCACCTTCTAGGAAGGGTTCTGTTTGAATTAGAACTCAAATTATCACACTCATACTAATAGACAATTACACATTTAAATTTAATAGTTCGTGCTACTATAGAGATCTTTTCTTAAATCATTTAATATTTCTCTAGTAACATGATCGGGAATTCGTTGAATAGATAAATCCTCCATTGTTTCAATGTCCTTGTCACTATAATCTTGCATTATTTCATCAACGTCATTTTGAAATTTGGTCGGTAGTGGTTTACTACCCAAATGTCTTCTCTCAGTATTAATGCAATATCTAATAATACTGATATCTCCAAGCTATCTGCTACTAATGAATGTCAATGCTCTCCAGTTTGAAACATTGTTGCACTAAAAAACGCCTTCCGAAGCTAATGAAGATGCTTGAATAGCTAATACATCTCGAGCTATCGGTTGACGTTTTGGAAATCCTTTGCCGCGATTTCTCCACCATTATAGAAATCTTCAGTAGATTCTGTATTTTGATTAACATATGCATCAAAATAATTTCTATTATTGTGAGAAAGTTCAAGATAAGAATCTAAATAACCATCAATATCATCTTCATTAAGTCTACTCCTAGAACTCTGAGGTTCTTGATTACTTGATACATTTATATTAGAATTATATAAGTTATACAATTTTCTAGCTTCAATTTTTATACTATATTTAACTTCTTGATAACTAGGTATTTCATCTTTTTCACTATAATATCCAAGTTAAAATACATTTTATCAACTGCCTTAGATGCACCTACATCTTTGTAATGAGGGTTTAACAAACAAGCGTTAAATAAATTTGAGGAATAGTATAAAATATCTTTTAAATTTTTCAATCATTTTGTTAATAGATTGTTCAAATCTTGGTTTATTTTTAAATTTATAAAATTTAGAAGAAATCAAACAAATATTAGGTAAACAGAGGAATTCTATGAGTTCATGTATGTCATTCCAATCACTATCATTAAGTCGATATGACATATCTAAATTATGAGCATTCCAAATCATTTGTAAAGGTTTTTTACATTCATAAGTGACTACAAGCATTTCATATAAAGAATTTATTCTAGTAGACACTGTTTTTGGATTTTTCTAGGTGGAAAATTATATTCAAAACAACGATTTTAAAAATCTCTACGTCTAGACTTAACTTGACATTTAAATATAAAATGACATGCATTTTCAACTTTCGTGCAACTGTTATCATACATTTGTATATCATCTCTAACAATCAAATTATATATGTGTGCAGCACACCTAATATGAAAATCATCACCATAAACATGGAAGGTTTTAGCATTTCAACAACAATTGTATTATTTGAAGCATTATCTAAGGTGATACTATTTATTTTATTACAAATTTCATAGTTTTATAAAATTTCTAAAATTGTTTGAGCTATATAACAACCATGTTTTTTGCATTTGACAACATTTATAACCTAAAATTCTTTTTTACCTACTTCAATTTTCATCAATCCAATGTGAAGTAACAGTCAAATAATCATTACTTTTTTACAGTACGACCCATATCAGAAGTAATAGTTATTTTACAATTATTATAATAAAATGAACAACGAAGATATTGAAAATGTTGAGCTTGATAATCAAATACAACCTTTTAAATTGTATTTCTTGCAAAACCTTTAAAATGTGGATTATACACAATTTGAATATAATGTATAAATCCAAGATTTTCAGCAAAACTAAATGGCAAACCCATAACAACAATGATTTTAGCTAATTCTTCAAGATCTTTTTCTCTACTATATGACCGTGGTAAACTAGAGCCAAAACCATTAGAATGATTTAATAGTGTTTGGATCATGCTAGAGTCGCGTACTCCTATAGTTTCAGGAAGGGGGGTACCATTCTTTTTAGCTTTGACTACTGCTTTAGCATGCAAAAATTCATTTTAACTACATGACATTAAATGATTTAGAAGAACATACCATTTTTTTTAATTATTGGTGGATATAAAGTTTGTCATATTTTTAACCGTCTCAACTATGTTTTTTTTTTTTACTTTTTTCAACAAACGTTTTACTGGAACTTATATTCAAATACTAAAAGTGAGTAAATTACTAAATTATATATAATACGAAAATGTAATTCAAACAAATTAACAAATAATTACTCACAAAATAAATAAAGAATTGTTGCAAATAAATAAATAACTAAATGAAAAAAATGAGATGAAAGTTGAAACGAATGTACCGAACGCCTACTTAATAAAGTAGACATGTATGACCGAAAGCTTAAAATAGAAACTTGAAAGTTGAATTTTGAAGCTCCAAATCCAATTTCCAAAGACCAAATTCGTAATGTCAACAATAATAAGAGATTAGAGAGTAGAGAGTAGAGAGTTGAGAGAATAGAAGATGATATTCTTGTGAGTGAAAAGAATGAAAGTTTTGGAGTATTTATAGGTAATAAAAAGGGTGAAAATGTAGTTTTTAAAATTTTGGGGTATTAAAAAAAGTTAGGGGGGATAGGGGGTGTGAGGTGGAGTAAATGGGCTAAAAGAGCCATTGGTGGGCCCTACTGCCCGTTGCCCAACGGCTCTCAATGAATAGTTACCGGATTGAACCGGGACGGACCGGGATTTACCGGACCGAGATTAAATGGTAAAGTATGGTTTCCGTCCCGTTACCTGTCCCGGACCCCGTACCTACCATTCTTTACCGGGACTAGCTCTGGCAGGATCCTTTTCTTTCCGCTGTAGCGGGATACTGGCCACTGTGGTGGACGATACGGGACTTAAAATCATAGATTTTGGCGAGAGCTCACTATTTTGGAAATGTCAATGTGGCAGGATTTTGGGCTGCTCTGGCACCGCTGCTATAGCGGGATGAGTGTCGTTGTAGCAGGACAGACGTGAATTAAATCGCTAATAAAACCCCTAAATGACCTTATTTAGCACTTTTTGACTTTTAGAGCTAAGGAACGGCCCCCAGGAGACTCTAACTCGTTTTCCACCATTCTTGAGGCTAAAGATAAGCTTTTAACTCCCCAAAATCCATATTTTGATCCGTAGAATGTAATAGAATGGGTCAATATTGATAGGGAAGAGTTTATTGATAGATTTTATGGTGGAAACAACCCAATCTAGATACTAGAGATCATGGGTATGATCAAGGATTGTGAGCATTGTTAGTAATCAGGGTAATTAGTGATTGTTTATTGATTTTTATATGTTATTACTCCCTCCATTCCATAATAACTTAAGCTTTGATACCATTTTTCAAATTAACTTAAGTTTTCAATTTTCAAGACTGTTTTTAAAATATTCTTTCAATTTTACCCTTTAAGTCTGTATTGGAATTAGTTATTATAATTAGTGTTTTGTTATTTTGACAATAATTAATAAGGGTAAAAATGGAAAATTATGTTCAATTTATGTCCTAACATACTTTTCATAAAGGGTAAGAAACACCTCAAATCTTAAGGTTTTATGGAATGGAGGGAGTAATTATTTGTAGACCAAGAACAAGAGGAAAAAATCCGGGAAGGGAAGAATCAAGTTTCTTAGGGTTTCATGTTTATTTCGAGGTAGGTGATGGTTGTGATTCTATGATTGTCTGATGTTTGTTTTTCTTTTCTTTATTATGATACTTGTATGTGTATGAATGTTGCAATATCGATCACACTTGTTGTAAATGAAATACTTGAATGATGGTTGCCATGAAATCATGTTGTAAATGTATGATCTTGATGATGTACTTGTGATTGTGATTGTGGTGTGTACTTGGGGATCGGATTTCCACGTTCCGGCAAGTTAATTTGGATCAATTTGACACGTTCCGGAACAACTATTGGATTTGGTTTCCACGTCCTAGCACAACTATGAGATTGTATTGCCACATTCCGACAAGCTAACTGTTTTAGTTTGGATTCCTTGAGAGGACCGATGATGTGTGATAATTGTATGTTGATGAAAATGTTGATAATATTTTAAACGTTCATATATTATGCGGGTAGTTGTAATGTTGTTTGACTTAATTATGTTACACTAGTGGGATAACTGTGTGATCCTACCAATACAATGTGGTTGTGTACTGATTCTGTACTTGCTCTTATTTTTGTTGAGTACAATTGATAATCATGTGGCTATTGACAAACCTCATTTAGGAGATTAAAGATCGTCGCATCGAATTCAATGGGTGAGCCAAATCTTCTTGCTGCCATAGGATTCTCTTTCTTCTATGTCCACCATTTATTTACTTATACCTTTGCTTTATATTATTTCATTAGTTCATTAGTATTTCTTATTAGACCTGGATCTTGTTAGATGTTCTGATACACTGAATTTCAGATTCTAGGTTTACCTTCCGCATTATTAGTAGTTAAATCAATTGTTTGAAGTTTATAAGAACTTCGGGTTAGTACTTATTTTGTTTTCCCATGATAAATATCTTGGTTTTAGATAATTTGCTTTAGTTGGATGGTAGTAGTGGTTCTCCCACCAGAGTGTTAGTGTGGGTGTCAATTACGACGGTCTGGATCGTGACATCGCCCCTTGTCTTATCATAGGATATCTCCTTAAACCATGCACGAGAAAACCTTTCACTGTCCATGATCTTTTAATGATAGCTCATAAAGGAACATGGTTAATCGTCTCTTGCCTCATCATTAGATTAGCTTTTTAGCATTGGTTCATTTTAGGTGAGAAAGTCTTTCAGCCTAAGAACTCTTATTATGTGAGAATACCTTTCATAATCATGCATAGGTGTGTATATGAGAAAATTCTTTTCAACAACAACATCATCATCATTGATACTTCTCTCTCAAAGCTTCCTTAAAAAATTTCCATAAACAGTCAAATTTTCCGATCTCCAGTTCAGCAGATTTAGTGGTGAGTCCTCATTCTCCGAGGACAATAGTCATGAGTTCATTTCAGTCTTTTAGTCATTTAGTTTCAGTTTTTGCTAGACTTAGCTGGGGCTTGTCCCAGTATTTCTATTCAATTAAATGCTTATTTCAGACATAGTTAGTTTCAGATTAGTAGTGAGTTATTCTTTTCTTTGTATTAAACTATTCAGTTTTCATATATCTCAGATTTAGCGTATGGGTATTTCCATATCTTTTCATTTTAAGTATGATTTAGCTTCCGCTACAGTTTATATTCTTTAGTATGCTCATGTTTCATGCCAGCAGGGTTAGCTTGGGATCACTTGTGGTCCTAGGTCCCGTATCCGCGTCTTGGGGGTAGTCTCGGGGGGTGAAAAACCTTGGTATCAGAGCATTAGGTTCAAGAGTCCTAGGATGTCTGAAAAGCCGAACAAAGTAGAGTCCTTTTCATGGGTGTGAGGTGCACCACATCTAATGAAAGGGAGGCTACAAAGTGTTTTAGGAAAACTTCACTTTCTTGTTACTGTTATCATGCGTAAGGTATGATTTTATTCCATTTTACCTTGACGTTCTACGTTTCAGATCATGCCTTCTCGTAGAACTAACGCTAGGAATGCGAATGCCAGAAATGCAAATGCAACTCCTCCAGTCCCAGATCAAGAAGTATCCAATGTTGAGTTCAGGAATGCCATACAGACGTTGGCTGAGAGTATGACTAACCGGAACAATCGGGTTCATACTTACGTGAATGAAAATTGTGGATCAGTAGCAGCAAGGGTTCGTAACTTTGTTAGGATGAATCCGCCTGAGTTCTTAGGATCACAAACTAATGAGGATCCTCAGAATTTCTTGGATGAGATCAAGAAGATCTTTGAGGTAATGCAAGTCACTGGGAATGATCGGGTTGAGTTGGCATAATACCAGTTGACGGTTGTTTCTCATATCTGGTACACTCAGTGGAAGGAAAATAGGGGTGCAAATGCAGCTCCTATTACTTGGGATTGCTTTAGTGAGACCTTTCTGGATAGGTTTTTCCCAATAGAGTTGAGAGAAGCAAAAGCCCAGGAATTCATAAACTTAAGACGGGGTAACATGACAGTCCAAGAGTATGGACTCAAGTTTAACCAACTCTCCAGGTATGCTCCTCATATGGTTGCTGACTCTAGGGCTCAGATGAATAAGTTCTTGTATGGAGTGTCGGATTTGGTGAAAACTGAGTGCAGAAATGCTATGTTATTAGGAGATATGAACATCTCTAGGCTTATGACTCATGCTCAGCAGGTTGAGGGTGATAAGCTTAGAGAACATGCCAAGGAGAATAAGAAGGATAGGACTGGGAACTATGACTATTCTCAGCAGAAATCGGGTGGTAGAAATCATTCGCAGAGTCAGTAGAAGTTTTCAGCTCCAGCCCCTTCGTCATCTAGTGTTCCATCCTCCAAGAACAGGTATGACCAAAAGGGTAGAGCACCAGGCTCTAAGTCTTAGGGAAGTGTTTCAGGCACAAAGACTTACCCCACTTGCCCAAAGTGTGGTAAGAACCATCCGGGCGAGTGTCTCGCAGGAAAAGAAGGATGATTTGGGTGCGGTCAGTCTTGTCACAAATTGAGGGATTGTCCTTCTAGACAGGGTCAAAGAGGTGGTAATGGTAGAGCTCAATGTATAACTTCATCAGCACCAGCAAGTCGCCCGACTCAGCAGGGTAACTCATCTGGTACAGGTGGCAGTTAGTGCCAGAATAAGTTATATGCTCTTCAGGCTCGCTAGGATCAGGAAGGTTCTCCTGATGTAGTCACTGGTACGTTATGAGTCTTTGACCTTGATGTTTATGCATTGTTAGATCCAGGGGATACACTTTCCTTTGTAACTCTTTACATAGCAGTCCAATTCAGTGTTAGTCCAGAAACTCTCTTAGAACCTTTCTCAGTATCTACTCTAGTTGGTGACCCAATTATAGCTAGACGGGTATATAGAAATTGCCCTATTCACGTCAGCAGATCTTGTAGAGTTAGAAATGGTAGACTTCAATGTCATTCTAGCCATGGATTGGTTACATTCCTGTTATGCCTCAGTCAATTGTAGAACTAGGATTGTTCATTTTCAGTTTCCAGATGAACCAATCTTAGAATGGAAGGGTAGTAGCTTAGCGCCTATGGGTTGATACATTTCTTACCTTTAGGCCAGAAAGATGATCTCTAAGGGTTATCTCTATTATATAGTTCGGGTTATTGATTCTAGATCTGAAACCCCAACTCTTGAGTCAGTTCCAGTAGTCTGTGAGTTTCCAGAAGACCTTCTAGGAGTCCCTCCCTAAAGGGAAATCGACTTTGGAATTGATCTCCTTCCAGATACCCAGCCTATTTCTATTCCTCCTTACAGAGTGTATCCAACAGAGCTTAAGGAATTGAAAGAGTAGTTGAAAGACCTTTTAATAAGGGCTTCATCAGACCTAGTATTTCACCATGGGGTGCGCTAGTGTTGTTTGTAAAGAAGAAATATGGTTCTCTCACAATGTGCATTGACTATAGACAGTTGAACAAGGTCACAATCAAGAATAAGTATCCCATCCCTAGGATTGATGACTTGTTTGACCAACTTCAGGATGCTAGTCACTGATGTACCATGGTTTCACGGTATGTCTAATGCTTTTTTCCTTAAGTTTAGTGTGTGTCGAGAGCCTTTTTTTGTTAATTTTGATATAAGTTTCTCTTTGTTTGCAGAAAATCTATCCAAGGATGAACGCGGGAGTTTTTGAGAGAAAATTGCAGAAGAGACGACCTACGAAACCTATGACGGTCCGTCGCGGCTGTGACGGTCCGTAGGTGGCACCGTAGTGAAGGGAGAAGTTGCTGAAGGAAATTTGGGGAAGTCTGACCAAGTGTGGGATTACGGAAGTCCATGACGGACCGTCACAGCTACGACGGTCCGTCCTGCAGGTTCGTCGTAATGATCAGAGAGTAATCCCAGTACCCAAAATTCCAAAGTTCAAGTGTTTTGGAACGAAGACCCTCGACGGACCATCGTGCTTGAAACGGTCCGTCATACCTGTCCGTCGAGGGGAATGAAGAAAGCAACATGAGAAGATGTGAAGTATGGGACGACGGAGGCTATGACGGTCCGTCGTGTCCATGACGGTCCGTCACGTGGTCCGTCGACCCAGACGCGTTTGGAAAGATTTTTAGTAAATAGAATCCTTATTTGATTAGGTTTTGTTTTTATTATAAATAGTTGGAAAAACCTCATTTTTGGGGTGAGACATTCTGGATAATTTTTAGTTTATAGTTCTTGAATTATATTATTAAATTCTCGATTTTGGGAATTAAGATATTTTCCGGGAATTGATTGTTGTGGATTTCGTTGATTAATCAAGTTAAATTCTGGGAAATTATTGGTTCTCATAAAAGTAAGTGCATGAATTCTTCCATTAACCATATGAATTGTGTAATTACGAACATGGGTAACTAAACCTCATAGCTAGGGTTGTGGGAACCATGGGTGAATAAGAAGGTAGTAATCTAACTTCAATAACAATTCTAGAGTGGTGTCTTGCATGTATTGATAATTCTTTCGTTTAGAATTCTTTTTAATGGTGGCCAACGTTAGAACTTGCCTTAATGCTACTTGCCGGACCAGGGAGGTAGATAATAGGAAAAGAATTATCAACATAGATTTAGTGTAGACTATCTAATAGACTAGTATTGGTTGGTACGAGTTAATAGCTTAGTCAAATACCGAATACGATGTTTAATATGAGGTAAAGATAAGGGTTAGTATAGCAACAACGTAGCCGGACCAAGGTGCGGAGTGAAATTCTCTAGATGCCGGACCAAGGATTTAAAGATACATAACTTATCACTTTACGTGCAAGATATCAGGATAGAACTGTTATAGTTAGATTTACCAAGTTAGGAACCTGTGGGGAACACTAAAACCCTAGTTAGTTTTATAATTTGATTAAACTCCGAAAGTTAAATTTGTTAGTTGTTCATTCTTATTTAGTTAATCATTTTCATTAATTTAGAAATAAACCCCCCCTTTTTGTCTTTTGGTTTATTGGAAAATAGTTGGCTAAATAATAGTAATAATAAAATAAAGTTAAGTCTGAACTATTTTCCTTGTGGGATCGATCCCAATCTCATTAGTTGGGTTCTTTACTTGATACGACCGCTTTACTTCTGATTTGAGAAGTAAGTTTGAGCGTATCAAATTTTGGCGCCGCTGTCGGGGAAAGTAGCTTTTAGATTAACTTAAATTTATTACTAAAATTTAGTCAATATTTTCCTGATTTTACTTTTTCTGTTGTTTTTTATTTTACCAGGTTTGACGTCCTTGTATGCCAAATACACGGAGAGGAAGAGAACCCTTGTTTCCCTACGATCACGAGTTAGAGCGTACACTACGCAAAATGAATCGAAACTTGGGTATAAATGATGATGATCCAAACCTGAACATCCCAGCTCCGGTGGATGCTCATGGTCGATTATTACCTGATGATCCTGATCAAGGTGCACAAAGGGGACATAATCCCGCTCCACGTCCTCAAGAATACTACAGAGGGTATGACAATATTGCAGATTCTGATGGGCCACTTGTCTTGCCCCCTCTACCAGAAGGTCACACCTTTGTAGTCACTAGTAGTCTAATGCAAATGCTCACGGCTAGAGGTTTGTTTTCAGAACTACCGTCTGAGGACCCACATGCCCATATATCTAAGGTGAGGGCAGTGTGTAAAAGCTGTGTAGGGAGGCCTGATTTGAATTTGGATGTAATAGGGCTAAGAGTATTTCCTCTCTCACTGACGGGAGAGGCTGCCATTTGGTTCACTGAGCTCCCTTATAACTCAATTTTCACTTGGAACCAACTGAGGGACGTTTTCTTAGCACGTTACTATCCGGTCTCCAAGAAACTAAATCACAAAGACAGAGTTAACAACTTTGTGGCACTACCAGGAGAGTCAGTTAGTAGTTCTTGGGATAGGTTCACTTCATTTCTGCGAAGTGTCCCCAATCACCGCATAGATGATGAGTCACTGAAAGAATACTTCTACCGGGGACAGGATGATAATAATAAAGCGGTATTGGATACTATAGCAGGTGGTTCTTATGGGGAGTTTCCCTATGCTGAAATTGCCGAAAAATTAGAGAAACTCTCCCGGAATAATAAAGCATGGAGTACTAGGAAGACAGATACTAGGAGAAATACTTTTGCAGTGCAATCCACACACAATCCAGCCACAGATGAGATTCGTGAAGAGATGGCACAGATGAGAACTGAGCTTGGGTTAGTGTTAAAACATGTCACTGGGGGTGCAGAAAAGATAAACGCAGTGAACTACTTGTCTAAACCACCACCACCAACTGATGAATATTATTATGAGGAAGATTCTTATGCAGTAAATGATCAGACGGGGGGTTTCCGACCAAATGCCTAAGGCTCCAATCAGGAGAATTGGCGCCAAGGTCAAGGAAATCAAGGTCGGAACTATGGTAACTACAACCGCGAGGGTAATTATGTTCGTGATGGAAATTACAACCGCGACAACAACTTCAACAGGGGTAACTATGGTAACAGAAATGAGAGGAGTGGGCCCTATGTTCCTCCTCAAAATTGTGAAGTTGCTCCTAGGGATGGTGGAGGTAGTATGGCGCGAGTTGAGGATATGTTGCACAAGATGATGAGGAGGTTCGATGCTAGTGATGAGCACACCAAAGAGTTAAGGAGTGATGTAGCAGGTATTGGACAGAAAGTTGATACACATGCCATATCAATTAAGCAGCTTGAATTGCAAATGGCTCAATTATCTGCAACTGTGAACACACGGCAACCGGGCACTCTTCCTAGCAACACTGTCCAAAATCCGAAAAATGATGGACACTGTATGGCAATTACTACTCGTGGTGGTAAAAAAACTATTGACCCACCTATGCCGTCTATAGTGGAAAAGGTGATCAAAGATAATAATATAGTGGTAGAGGTTAGTGATGAAGTAGAAGATAACACTGATAAAGATGCTGAAGTGCCTAAAAAGGTAACTCCCATGCCTAGAACTCCACCCCCCTTTCCTCAAAGATTAGTGAAAAAGACCGAGGATGGCAAATATCGGCGTTTTATAACAATGTTGAAGCAACTTTCTATCAATGTCCCTTTGGTAGAAGCTCTTGAACAAATGCCCGGTTATGCCAAGTTTATGAAAGATTTGGTTACAAAGAAAAGATCGGTCACATTTGAGGATGATGACAGAATGCAGCATTGTAGTGCTATTGCTACAAGGTCTTTGGTGCAAAAGAAAGAAGATCCGGGTGCATTTACTATTCCTTGTACAATCGGGTTATTAAATTTCGCGAAAGCATTATGTGATCTAGGGGCAAGCATAAATCTCATGCCCCTCTCGATTTACAAGAAGTTGGGTTTGGGCGACCCAAAGCCCACTGCGATGCGGCTACTGATGGCCGATCGAACAGTAAAAAGGCCTATAGGGATACTCCATGATGTGCTAGTAAAAGTAGAGTCGTTCATATTTCCAGCAGATTTTGTCATTCTTGATTGTGAAGTCGATTTTGAGATGCCCATTATTCTTGGGAGGCCATTCCTTGCTACGGGTAGAGCTCTAGTTGATATGGAAAAAGGGCAGATGAAATTTCGGTTGAACAATGAAGAAGTGACTTTCAACATTTGTAGGTCCATGAGGCAGGGTGGTGAGCTCCAATCGGTATCTGCCATATCCTACAAAGTTGGTGAATCATCCAAAACACAAATAGAAGAACGGCTAGGTGTAGAAGCACTGGCGGCAGTGATAATGAATCTTGATAATGAAGGCATTGAAGAATATATGTCATTAGTCGCTGCCCTTGATCGTGGTAATATTCGGTTCAAACCGAAGAAATATGAGTTAGACATGAAGAATCGCGAGTCTCCACCCGCTAAACCATCCATAGAAGAGGCTCCAAAGCTAGAACTAAAAGCTCTCCCACCACACCTCAGGTATGAATTCTTAGGAAATGGTGATACATTGCCGGTAATCATTGCATCAGATCTGAATGAACAACAAGTTGAGAGTTTGGTCAAAGTGCTAAAAAGGTTCAAAAGAGCTATTGGGTGGACCATTGCGGACATTATTGGGATCCCCCCTGGTATTTGTTCTCATAAAATCCAACTCATGCCCGACCATAAGCCAAGTATTGAACACCAGAGACGCTTAAATCCACCTATGCAAGAGGTTGTGAAGAAGGAAATCATAAAATGGTTGGATGCTGGAGTAATTTATCCGATCGCCGATAGTAGTTGGGTATGCCCTATTCAGTGTGTACCTAAGAAAGGGGGAATGACTGTGGTCCCCAATGAAAAAAATGAACTTGTTCCAATGAGGCCGGTGACTGGATGGAGGGTGTGTATGGATTACCGAAAATTAAATGCATGGACCGAAAAGGACCATTTTCCCATGCCTTTCATGGATCAGATGTTGGATAGACTCGCCGGAAAAGGGTGGTACTGTTTTCTTGATGGTTATTCAGGGTATAATCAGATCTCTATTGCACCAGAAGATCAAGAGAAGACCACTTTTACTTGTCCATATGGGACCTTTGCGTTCAAGAGAATGCTGTTTGGGTTGTGCAATGCACCAGCCACATTTCAGAGATGTATGATGTCAATATTCTCCGACATGGTAGAAGATACTATTGAGGTTTTTATGGATGATTTTTCTGTGGTTGGTGAATCATTCGAGCAATGTTTGAGCCATTTATCTGAGGTTCTTAAGAGATGTGAAGATTGAAATTTAGTTCTCAATTGGGAAAAATGCCACTTCATGGTCAAAGAAGGTATTGTTTTAGGCCATCGTATTTCAGAAAAAGGCATAGAAGTTGATCGAGCCAAAGTTGAGGTGATAGAGTGACTTCCTCCACCTATCTCTGTGAAAGGTGTGAGAAGCTTTCTTGGGCATGCAGGTTTTTACAGGAGATTCATCAAAGATTTCTCAAAAATTGCACATCCATTGTGCAAACTGTTGGAAAAAGATTGTAAATTTTCTTTTGATGAATCCTGTCTTAAAGCATTCGGCGATCTCAAAGAAAAACTGGTATCTGCACCTATCATTATTTCTCCGGATTGGAGTAGTCCATTTGAGGTAATGTGTGATGCGAGTGGGGTTGCCCTTGGTGTAGTATTGGGACAAAGAAGGGACAAAATCCTTCATCCCATTTACTATGCTAGTAAAGCCCTCAATGAAGCTCAGAAGAACTATACAGTCACTGAACAAGAGCTCCTTGCCGTAGTATTTGCTTTTGAAAAATTTTGCTCCTATTTGCTAGGTACTAGAGTTATAGTGCATACTGACCATTCAGCCTTGAGATATTTGATGGCGAAGAAGGATGCAAAACCAAGGTTAATTCGTTGGGTATTACTACTGCAAGAATTTGACTTTGAGGTAAGGGATAGAAAAGGGACCGAAAATCAAGTTGCTGATCACTTGTCCCGTTTAGAAGATGAAGCTATGCGAGAGTTGGGGGATAAGACTGATATTGATGACACGTTCCCCGATGAGCATGTATTGGCTGCCTCACAAGACCTGATTCCGTGGTTCGCAGATTTTGCGAACTACTTAGCTAGTGATATTGTTCCATCGGACCTGTCTTTTCATCAAAGGAAAAAGTTCATGTACGATGTGAAGAAGTTCTTTTGGGATGAACCATACTTATACAGGAGCTGTGCTGATGGGCTTATTCGGCGTTGTGTGCCGGAAGTTGAGATGTTGAGAATTTTAGAGGCATGCCATTCCTCACCCTTTGGTGGACATCATAGTGGTGTCCGAACTGCTCATAAGATTTTACAAAGTGGTTACTATTGGCCAACTATTCATCAAGATGCTCATGAGTTCGCCAAAGCATGTGATAGATGCCAAAGAGATGGCGGCATTTCAAGAAAGCAAGAGCTCCCTCTAAACCCCATTCTTGTAATTGAGTTATTTGATGTTTGGGGTATTGACTTTATGGGTCCGTTTGTGAGTTCTCATGGAATGAAGTATATTTTAGTAGCAGTTGATTATGTATCCAAGTGGGTGGAAGCCATCGCCCTCGCGAATAATGAGGGGAAGAGTGTCACTGCATTCTTGAAAAACAATATATTCTCTCGATTTGGTACTCCAAGGGCGATTATTAGTGATGGGGGATCCCATTTTTGCAACAAATTGTTCAAGGGATTATTGGAGAAATATGGGGTTCTCCATAATGTGGCCACTCCTTACCATCCTCAAACTAGTGGGCAAGTTGAAGTATCAAATAGGGAAATCAAACAGATTTTGTCAAAAACAGTGAATGCTAGTAGAACAGATTGGTCAAGGAAGCTTGACGATGCGCTTTGGGCTTACCGGACAGCATATAAGACTCCCATAGGTATGTCACCATACCAACTAGTATATGGGAAAGCATGTCATCTTCCGTTTGAATTAGAGCATAAAGCTAGGTGGGCTATGAAGAAGCTAAAAATGGACTGGAACGAAGCTGCAGAACAACGATTAAATGGGTTAAATGAACTCGATGAATTTCGCCTTAAGGCTTATGAAAGCTCAGCCCTCTACAAAAAAAAGATGAAGAAGTACCATGACCTAAAAATCAAGAAACGAGAGTTTATGATTGGGGATTCGGTGCTTTTATTCAACTCAAGATTACGCTTGTTTCCGGGCAAGCTCAAGTCTAAATGGACTGGACCTTACTTGATCACCCAATTATTCCCTCATGGAGCGGTTGTGTTGGAAAACAAGGAAGGTGTGCGGTTTAAGGTGAACGGACTACGACTCAAAATCTATATAGGTCATGCGGAATCGGCGAATGAGGTGATTGAGGCATATCATCTTGATGAAGTCTGAGTAATCGAGTGTCCTCAGTCTTGCCGCGACGTTAAATCAGGCGCTGGTTGGGAGGCAACCCAATAGTTATCATCTAACCACTTTTATAGTTTTTCTTTCTAGTAACGGTAGCATTTTCTATTAATGGGTTGTAAATTTTCAGGTAGCACATCTACAGGGAGTTCTGCAGAAAAGTTACTCTGCATCAGTCACTGACAGATACATCGACGGACCGTCACGCCTGTGACGGACCGTCGCAGTACTCCGTCGTGCCAGGTACGCTCACTTGTATTTTTGAAAAATTAGGGCACATGCGACGGACCGTATAACGTACCATCACAACTGCGACAGACCGTCATCGGGGTTTCGTCACGCCATTACCCGGCGACCCGACCTGACCCGGTGAAAGAATTTCAAAAGTTTAAAACGTTTTAACCCCCCCCCCCCACCCATTCATTAACAGTTTCTTTCCCACTTCCCTCCATTTTCTCCCCTTCCAACTTCATTCTCTTCCCAAATTCCCCATATTCTCCCATTTTTCATCCCAAATTTCCCTCTTGGTCGGAGTCTGCTGCTGTGAGTTTCAGTCTTCTCACTTGAGTGCCATCACTTTTGCATTATTGTATCCTCTTCCAAGGTATGTGTTCCTTAAACTCGACCCATTTACTCTTTTTGTTTGTTTTGCTGTTGTTCCTCATTATTTGCCTATGGGTTTTTGCTTTTTGACTAGATATTGTCTAACGTAGGTCTTTAATTCCACAAAATGCCTGGCTAACACTAGAGAACTTAGGGCTGTAAACTTGCCAATTTGATAGGCCTTTAAACTTGTCCATTAGGGCTCTAAAATATATTAGAAAACCATGGGTCTTTGTTTTGACTCACATGGGGTGAATTTCGCACCCCCCAGTTCTGTCTCTGCTTGCCAGCACGACAACCCGATGACGGACCATCGTACCCACGACGGTCCGTCCTGCACAACCGTCGTGACGGTCAGAGACCCCTATCCTAAGGGTCTCAACACTTTTTCTAAGTGTCCACTGACGGACACATGTGACGGACCGTCATACTCACGATGGTCCATCCTGCACAACCGTCGTGACGGTCAGAGACCTCTGTCTTAAGGGTCTCCACACTTTTTGTAAGTGTCCACTGACGGACACATATGACGAACCATCATACCCACGACGGTCCGTCCTGCACAACCGTCTTATTAGTCTGAGACTTTCCTTCTGCTACTTTATGTTGCCAAGTATTACATGACGGATCACATGACGGTCCGTCATACTCACGACGGGCCGTCACCAGGTCCGTCGTGCCTTACTGCCATTTCAGAGCTGTTCTCACTATTTTGAGTTTCTTTATACTATTGTCATTTTTCTTTCCTGTCCTGTTTCATCCTTCAAGTACTAATGATGATTCATTACAGGTACTACCTCTCATGGCACCTAAACAAGATCGTGTTTACACACGTGGGCGTTCTAAATCTGTCGCCCCGTCTGCCCGATTGGTGATAGGCTCTGATGATGAGCATGATCCAGAATACGTGCCCCCAGGCACTGCTACTACAGCACGAGCTCCACGTGTACCGAGAGTCACACCCCAAAAGGTGGCGCCCGGCGTAGTCACTGCCTCCCAGTCTGATGAGGAGCGCACACTGACCGGTACACCTTCTGGGTCAGCTGCCCAAGACGAAGGATCATCTGGCTCCTTAGGAGTTTCGTGGTCAGAGGAAGACTTTGGGTCCGCAGAAGCCTCTGCCCCCGCCACAGCTACACAGTCTGCTTCGGATGATGAGGCTGACAGCACTGACTCCACCCCTGGCTCACCAACTGGAGTTTCTGCCCCGGTTGCCGATCATCCCAACCGGTGGTGTGTCGACGGGCAATACAAAGTATACTTGGACGCTAAAGTGCTCAATGACAAAGGCGTCATGACACGGACCCTCACACTAGAGAGGCGAGTCCTCACGGGAAGTCTCCCCACCATGCCAGACATTCACACCCTTTTCACCAGACACCGGCTGGAGTGGACGGCTCATTCTTTGGGCCGCTACAGTGAGGAGTTAGTGCGTGAGTTCTATGCCTCCTATGTGGCTACTCTTCGCTCACAGATCGATAGCCGGTCTGCCCCCGCCAAAAAGGCCCCACTTGAGCATGTCCGAGTATGCGGCATCCAGGTCGACATCTCACTACCAGCCATCCGCCGATATCTGTACGGCACGGATTTTGACTCCACCAGCACACCTCTCACTGCCGAGTTTGATTACCGGTGGCAAATTGTTAAAGAGGGTAGTTTCTTCCGCCAGCCTTCACTGAGAGAGACCACCAAGAGGTGGATGGCCCAGCACCTGTCTGTTGATGGAGAGGCTGCGGATTGGGTGATGGAACCTAAGGGAGCCATCAGGAAGGCCAACTTGACCTTTACGGCCAAGTTTCTTTGGTTGATAGTCCGCCATTGTCTCTCCCCCTCTGTTGCTGATAATATAGTCACCTGGGATCGTGCGGTTCTGATGGCCGCAATGATGGCACGGTTCGAGGTTGATTTCACTTGGCTTCTCCAAGCGGTCATGCACGAGAGGGCCTTCAAGGTCACCACGACTTACCCTTTCCCTTGCATGATTTTCTCTTTGTACAGATCAGCAGGTGTGCCCATTTGGCACATTGACCAGCTCAAGACCCCGCCAGGAAATATTGACATCGGCCTCATCAGGGATGAGGCCAATGAGTTGGCCCCACACAGAGGGCCCCGCCCAGAGGTGGTCCCATTTGGTGAGAACCTGGCAGACACCGTAGAGCATGCTCATGATGCCTCCCGTGCCGCTTCTGCATACACTGACCCTACTCCAGTCGAGTCTATCCCGGGTAGTAGCACTGCCCCGAGCTCCTCTCGCTCGGCTCCTTCTGCCACTCTGGTCCCACTTGCTCGGGTCCAGAAACTTGAGGCACAGATGGCTACACTTCTGCATCACATCCAGCCTTGGATGCAGAAGACTATTGCTGATGCAGAGGAGCGCATGGAGCGCAAGATGGTGCAACACACAGAGAGAAAGATCGCCGAGGTACATCAGCGCTTCGACGCGTTTGAATTGCGAGTGCTAGCCCGACCAGCCCCTCCGGTGGACATGTCGACCCTCCAGGCTGCGGTTGAGAGTCTGCAGGCGGATCTTGATATGATTTTAGAGGCAAGGGTGCCTGAGTCTGAGGCCCCTTCTGCAGCGCCTGCTGATGACACCGTGATGGCTGCCCTGTTTGCCACTTCTGATGTTCTACCCCCTCCCCCACGAGAGCATGTCAAGAGACGCAGGGGTCGAGAGGAGGATGAGGCTAGGGCGAGGAAGAAGGAGCGCCTTGATATGGAGGCTGCGAGGAGAGCCTCGATTGCTGATGAGGAGGCACGTAAGTTGAGGGCTGTAGAAGTAGCTGCCGGGGCGTCTAGCTCTAAAATTGTAGATTCTTTGGGAGGCACTACTGATGGTACTGTGGATGCTGAGGACATTACTGAGGATGTCCAGACTACGCAGGGAGTAGGTCCCGGTGAACCGGACCCACCAGCTTGCTGATCATCGGCGCTTAGCGCCTTAGGTTTGCTTCACTTACTCTTTTACGTAGTTTAACTTTTCTATGTATTGGGGACAATTGCATATCTTTTGTTGGGGGTGGGGTAAATGGAAAGTGAGCACTTGGGTGAATTCTGAGTAGCCCAAGTTCACGATCCTCTTTTGGGGTTTTCTTGCCTGTGTTCTTTTTCCCCAAAAGACTGATTACTTTTATTGTTGAACCGGCATGTCACATCTGATGTGCATAGCATAAATCTGAAGCATGATGGCTAAAGTAAATATGATATCTCGATAATCAAAATGATGCATGACTAGGCATAGTAAGTGAAAATTGTGTGGTTTGAAACATGAAATAAAGATAAACTACTGCATGATCCTAAATCTAAGATTTGAACTAGGTGTCGAATAATCTGGGATTGCAAGGAATGTCAAGAGAGTGTGAGGTGAAATCGAATGTCCACCATTAATACTGAGCTAGAACTTGCCTGGTTTGTCCTGCTAAAAATGAGTCAAAACAATCACTTAGGAAAGGATCATAGGCCCTTGTTCGAAATAGTCAATCTTGAGCTTAAAAATAACAGAAAACCAAATGAAGTTAATCCCTTTTTGATCCAAATGAATTGAGCTTAAAATAGATCTTTCTTTTTCTCCCCAAATGATCTTCTCTGGGAACAATGTGTTAGCCCTGGTCCCTCCTTGGACATGTGCACCTCAGTTTATGCCAAAAGCATAAGTTGAGGGTGGCTAATGTAGAAATCAAGCTTGTTTTGGCCCTGACCCAACCATGGGTATTGTGAACCTTGACTCATGGCAAAATCATGAGTTGAGGGTGGCTGCTATAAGGAAAACCCCAGAAAGTGGGGTTGAAAGAATGAAGAGAAAGAAAGAATAAAACAGAAGTGATTAAAAAAAAAATAAAAAAAAATAAAAACAAAATAAACAAAAGAAAAGAGAAAAGTCACTTACACATAAGGATAAGAAAGGGAAAACAGCAAAGTAAAAAGAAAATTGAGTAATAGGGCGAAATAAGATGATAAAAAGGTGGTTCGCTTAGCCGGTATGTCAAGGAGGGCAACAAGTCACTAAAGTATACCTAAATAAATCCTACCTGACCCTGAGCCTATGTTACAATCTAAAAAAGTCCTATTGTGATCCTAAGTGCGTATGAGAAATTTGAAGTAGTGAAAATAAGGGCAAGCCTATGGCAATATGTATAAATGAGTGATGAATTTGTTCTGAGAGTGAGTGTCGAAACGTGATCCTTATACTCAAACTAAAATCATTGTGTGAAAAATAAGGATGTTATTTGAAGTGAGGACAGGAGTTGTAATACCAGAAATATTAGCATCTCGGTGAGAAATTGAAGAGGATAGGCATCATTGCGTAGTAAATCTGGGTTATGGTTTGATTCTACACAAGTCAATGCCTAATAGTGATACCATGCATGAACATGATGAGAATAATCGGGATTGATAGCCAAATGATTGCGGAAGTTAAAATATGGATACTTTTGTACAAAGATTTTGTAGTGAGTCATAGTGCGTCGCTTGAGGACAAACAACGAATTTAAGTTGAGGGTGTTGATGTACCATGGTTTCACGGTATGTCTAATGCTTTTTCCTTAAGTTTAGTGTGTGTCGAGAGCCTTTTTTTTGTTAATTTTGATATAAGTTTCTCTTTGTTTGCAGAAAATCTGTCCAAGGATGAACGCGGGAGTTTTTGAGAGAAAATTGCAGAAGAGACCACCTACGGAACCTATGACGGTCCATCGCGGCTGTGATGGTCCGTAGGTGGCACCGTAGTGAAGGGAGAAGTTGCTGAAGGAAATTTGGGGAAGTCTGACCAAGTGTGGGATTACGGAAGTCCATGACGGACCGTCACAGCTACGACGGTCCGTCCTGTAGGTTCGTCGTAATGATCAGAGAGTAATCCCAGTACCCAAAATTCCAAAGTTCAAGTGTTTTGGAACGAAGACCCTCGACAGACCGTCGTGCTTGAAACGGTCCGTCATACCTGTCCGTCGAGGGGAATGAAGAAAGCAACATGAGAAGATGTGAAGTATGGGACGACGGAGGCTATGACGGTCCATCGTGTCCATGACGGTCCGTCACGTGGTCCGTCGACCCAGACGCGTTTGGACAGATTTTTAGTAAATAGAATCCTTATTTGATTTGGTTTTGTTTTTATTATAAATAGTTGGAAAAACCTCGTTTTTGGGGTGACACATTCTGGATAATTTTTAGTTTATAGTTCTTGAATTATATTATTAAATTCTTGATTTTGGGAATTAAGATATTTTCCGGGAATTGATTGTTGTGGATTTGGTTGATTAATCATGTTAAATTCTGGGAAATTATTGGTTCTCATAAAAGTAAGTGCATGAATTCTTCCATTAACCATATGAATTGTGTAATTACGAATATGGGTAACTAAACCTCATAGCTAGGGTTGTGGGAACCATGGGTGAATAACAAGGTAGTAATCTAACTTCAATAACAATTCTAGAGTGGTTTCTTGCATGTATTGATAATTCTTTCGTTTAGAATTCTTTTTAACGGTGGCCAACGTTAGAACTTGCCTTAATGCTACTTGCCGGACCAAGGAGGTAGATAATAGGAAAAGAATTATCAACATAGATTTAGTGTAGACTATCTAATAGACTAGTATTAGTTGGTACGAGTTAATAGCTTAGTCAAATACCGAATACGATGTTTAATATGAGGTAAAGATAAGGGTTAGTATAGCAACACACGTAGCCGGACCAAGATGCGGAGTGAAATTCTCTAGATGCCGGACCAAGGATTTAGAGATACATAACTTATCACTTTACGTGCAAGATATCAGGATAGAACTGTTATAGTTAGATTTACCAAGTTAGGAACCTGTGGGGAACACTAAAACCCTAGTTAGTTTTATAATTTGATTAAACTCCGAAAGTTAAATTTGTTAGTTGTTCATTCTTATTTAGTTAATCATTTTCATTAATTTAGAAATAAAACCCCCCTTTTTGTCTTTTGGTTTATTGGAAAATAGTTGGCTAAATAATAGTAATAATAAAATAAAGTTAAGTCTGAACTATTTTCCTTGTGGGATCGATCCCAATCTTTACTTCTGATTTTAGAAGTAAGTTTGAGCGTATCAATCACCTCTCACAGATAAACATTAGATTGGGTTATCATCATCTCAGAGTCAGAGATAGTGACGTTCCGAAAACAACCTTCAGAACTCGGTATGGTCATTATGAATTTGTAGTTATGTCGTTTGGACTAACAAATGCTCCTACAACTTTCATGGATTTGATGAACAGAGTGTTCAAACAGTACTTGGACTTGTTCGTTATCGTCTTCATTGATGATATCCTCATTTACTCTAGGAATGAGGAAGAACATGCGAATCATTTGAGAATTGTTCTACATACTCTCAAGGATCGCCAGTTATTAGATAAGTTTAGCAAATGTGAGTTCTGGCTGCAATCCGTTGCTTTCCTTGGTCACATTGTATCTAGCGAAGGCATCCGAGTGGATTCACAGAAGATAGAAGTAGTGAAACAATGGCCCAGACCTACCTCTGCTACAAATGTTAGAAGTTTCTTAGGTCTAGTGGGTTATTACAGCAGGTTTGTGGAAGGATTTTCATCCATAGCCTCACCATTGACTAGGTTGACTCAGAAAATGGTCAAGTTTTAATGGTCAGATGATTGTGAGAAAAGCTTTGCAGAATTGAAAACTAAATTGACTACAACTCCTGTCTTGAATCTACTAGAGGGTTTGGATGGTTATGTGATCTATTGTGATACATCCAAAGTTGGCATATGTTGTGTGTTGATGCAGCGAGATAAGGTTATAGCTTATGCTTCTAGACAACTTAAGGTTCATGATAAGAACTATCCAACCCATGACCTCGATCTAGCAACAGTGGTGTTTGCACTCAAGATATGGAGACACTATTTGTATGGTGTTCATGTAGATGTGTTCACTGATCATAAGAGCCTTCGGTATGTGTTCACCTAGAAAAAGTTGAATCTTCGCCTAAGGAGATGACTTGAGTTCCTTAAGAATTATGATATGAGTGTGCATTATCATCCTGGTAAGGAGAATGTAGTAGTAGATGCTCTTAGTAGATTATCTATGGGTAGTGTAGCCCATGTTGAGGATAAAAGGAAGGAGCTAGTGAAGGATGTTCACACGCTTGCTCGCTTAGAAGTTCTTCTATGAGTATATCAGACAGTGGTGTAACAGTTCAGAATGGGGCATAATCTTCTTTGGTACTGGAGGTTAAGGAAAAGCAAGACATTGATCCAATCTTGCTTGAACTTAAGGGTGCAGTCCACAATCAGAGAGTGGAGGTTTCCCCCCAAGGGGGAGATGGTGTACTTCGCTACCAGGGTAGATTGTGTGTTCCTGATGTGGGTGAGTTGAGAAAGAATATCCTTGCAGAAGCCCATAACTCCAAATATTCTATTCATCCAGGTGCCACTAAGATGTACCGCGATCTGTGGGAAGTCTATTGGTGGAATGGCATGAAGAGGGATATAGCAGACTTTGTGAGTAAGTGCCCCAATTGCCAGCAAGTCAAGGTAGAACATCAGAAACCTGGAGGTATGACCCAATAGATCGATATTCCTACTTGGAAGTGGGATGTGATCAATATGGATTTCATCATAGGGTTACCTCGTACTCGCAGACAACATGACTCTATTTGGGTGATAGTTGAAAGGATGACTAAGTCTTCTCGCTTTTTAGCGGTCAAGACTACAGATTCAGCAGAGGACTATGCCAAGCTCTACATTAATGAAATTGTGAGGTTGTATAGGGTTTCTTTGTCTATCATGTCAGTTAGAGATCCTCAGTTTACCTCTCATTTCTGGAAGTCATTTCAGAAGGGTCTTGGTACTCAAGTTAACATTAGTACAACATTTCATCCACAGACGGATGGACAGGCAGAGTGTACCATTTAGACCCTAGAGGATATGGTGAGAGCTTGTGTGATCGATTTCAAGGGTAGTTGGTATGATCACCTTTCTCTGATTGAGTTCGCTTACAATAATAGCTACAATTACAACATTCACATGGCCCTTTATGAGGCTTTGTATGGGTGTAGTTGTATATCTTATGTTGGTTGGTTTGAAGTAGGTGAAGCAGCTTTAATAGGGCCAGATTCAGTCCTTTATGCTATGGAGAAAGTTCAACTCATTAGAGAGAGATTTAAGATAGCCCAGAGTTGTCATAAATCTTACGCAGATGTAAGGAGAAGGGAACTAGAGTTCCAAACTAATGATTGAGTTTTCCTGAAAGTGTCCCCTATGTAGGCCCTTACAAGATCTTGAAAAGGGTTGGAAAGGTGGCATATGAGTTAGAGTTTCCAGCAGAATTAGCATCAATGCATCTGGTCTTCCACATATCACTCTTGAAGAAGTGTGTGGGTGATCCAGCGTCTGTAGTGCCATTAGAGAGTGTGGTGGTGAAAGATAGTCTTTCTTATGAGGATGTACCAGTTGAGATTCTTGACCCTCAGGTTAGAAGGTTGAGAAACAAAGAAGTCGCTTCAGTCAAGGTTTTGTGGAGGATTCAGTCCGTAGAGGGAGCTACTTGGGAAGCAGAACCAGTCATGAAAGCCAAGTATCCTCACCTCTTTCCTTCCGATCCCACTCCAGCTTGAGGTAATAGTTCCTCTTCAGTTTTCTAGTCATTCATGCGTGAATTCAGTGTTAGAATCATGTTCCCTCAGTTTGTACTTGCATTTTCAGCGTATTTCCATGTTCTCGGAACTCAATTCAGTCAGAAAGTCATTTTTCAGTGTTTAGTAGTAGGGTTTGCAGCTCTCTCCCTCTATTCCATCTAGTTTAGTTTTCATTCGAGGACGAATGTTCCCAAGGGGGAGATAATGTAACACCCTGTATCCAAAATAGACCAAAACCCAGTTTTTCAGAAAATCTACAGCTGCAATCGACGGTGGCTATCGACGAACCGTAGCTTGACCCACGGTCCGTCTTGCACATCCCTCGATAGAGTCAGAAACCCCCAAAATCTCAGCCCAGGAAAATTTGACGAAGTGTCGAACGACGGACAGACCAAAGGTCCGTAGGTCAGACTACGGTCCGTAGTCTGCGTCCGTTGATCAACACCCCATTTACCCATTCTCAGGTACGAACGACGATTGACCAACACGGACCGTCGTTCGATCTATGGTTCGTAGGCCTGACCGTAGGTGGGAATTAACAGACAGTTGGGGGGGGGGGGGGAATGCGGTTGGGTCAACTTAAATTGATCATAACTCTTAGCACAAAATGAATTAGGTGTCCCATGATATATCAACAGATAGATAATTGAATTATATTCCATAGCCACTAACCTTGATAAAATCAAACCTCCGAGTAAAAAGTTATGCCCATTTTAGTAAAGGCCTGTCGAACAGACCCAACCTACGGACCGTCATTTGAACGACGTTTGGTTCGACAACAATTAACTCAGGGGTCTTTTGGTCTTTTCCCACCTCGTTTAAACCCTAAGATACGTCGTTTTGACCCTAAATAATCAGATTTCAGTCAGTTTAAGCCTAGAAACATAACTGAAACTTGCCTAAGTCAAATCATTAATTAAAACTTAGAAAATTAGAAGCAAGGAAGGAGAAAAAGGTTAAGAACCCTAGTTCAAGAACGCAGCAAGGTTCCAGCAATTTCAGCCACAAAATCGAAGTGTTTCTCCGTGAATTTCATCACCAGGTATGTGGGATTTCACTAGTGGGTTTCTTTCATCCATTGGGTCCCTAGTTTTCAGTCAGATTCTTGATTCCCATATCATGATTAGACCTAGGGTTTCTAGAACTTCAACAGAACTTTATGAATTAATTAGTTATATGTTCCAAATCAGATTACCATGTTATTACTCAGATGATTGCATGAATTTCAGAACCCTAGCTATGTATTTCCGTTTCAGCATGTTATAAATTGGTCATTGCATCCAGTTAGCTCAGAACTCACTATATCATGTTCAGATTATTATACTTGCTTTTGTGCTTGTTCAGTATATTTTGTTTCAACTTTACTCTGTCCTACATGCTCAGTACCTTTCAAGTACTGACGCATACATGCGCTACACTTCTCGTGATGTAGGTTCAGGTTCTTTGCATCCAGATCGCGCATAGATCAATTTCCCGATCTTGAATTTAGCAGATTTAGTGGTGAGTCCTCATTCTCCGAGGACAATAGTCATGAGTTCATTTCAATCTTTTAGTCATTCAGTTTCAATTTTTTCTAGACTTAGCTGGGGCTTGTCCCAGTATTTCTATTCAATTTAGCCTTATTTCAGACATAGTTAGTTTCAGCTTAGTAGTTAGTTAATATTTTCTTTAGTTAGTTTCATCTTAGTAGTTAGTTAATATTTTCTTTGTATTAAACTATTCAGTTTTCATATATATCAGATTTATCATATGGGTATTTCCCCATCTTTTCATTTTAAGTGTGATTTAGCTTCCGCTACAGTTTATATTATTTAGTATGCTCATGTTTCATGCCAACAGGGTTAGCTTGGGATCACTTGTGGTCCTAGGTCCCGTGTATGCGTCTCGGGGGTAGTCTCGGGGCGTGATAATAAACTCTTTTTTCATAATCCAAATCCACATTATTTTATCTTAATTATGAAATATGGGATTTACATGGGTTCATGGGGTATCATCATAAAAATCATAATATTTCATCAATTCATGCATAAGATATCATAATGCATATCATTTAAATCAACATTGAAGAAAACTCATGGCAATTGAAGAAAACCCTAACTCAAATTCGGGTTTCTAACTTTGAAAATAAGAGATTTGGACATTCCATGAATGGAAGGAATCCATGGATGAAAAAGCTTGAAAGAAATTGAGGATTTGGAGGCTTGATCTTGAAACCCTAGCGTTAATCTACAATTTCTAGAGAGAGAAATATTTGGAGAGGAAGAGCTTGATCAATTTTTTGGAAATTCAAGAGAAAGAATTTAGTTTGGGTGATTTGGGGGTTTAGAACCATTAAATAGGGCTTTAGGTAGAAGGAAAAATGACTTAGTATTGAGTTAAAACAATTGGGGGAAAATAACCAAAGGTCCCTGACTGGAAACTACCGAATTGGCATGATGAATGCCAAAATGGGTCGTCATCATGACCACTGCCCGTCAAACGGGTCATGAAGAATTTTTGTGTGACAGTACTCTGCTATTTTGTGCATAATTTTTACTCTGAGACCTTAATTTTGTAGGTCGTGGGACACCTAAATCATTTAATTTTGAGATAAAAGGTATGATTGTTTGAAGTTGACCCTAAACTCTAAGTTTAAGAAAAACCCTTCACGGACGACTTCATGATCCGTGTGGGGTTTCACGGTCCGTTGTGATGCATGTGGCCCTTGACCAGTAGTTAGGGAAGTACCCCTACTTACTTGACCCTTTCACGACCACTTTGATGGACTGTTAACATCACCACGGGACATCTAGGCGTCTGTCAAAGTGAAGCTTACATGGAGAGGTTTTGGAAACCTACCACGAGCCCCTCACTGGACCGTGGTGCCATTTACGGTCCGTCTAGGGCTCCGTGGAGGGTTCCATGGTCCTCGTTTTGGGCTTGTGAGTTTTCCACTTGACCCATATCTAGCCTTTTCCAAATTCAATGTGTTACAATTTACATCGCCATTCATTGATTAGGGCATTTAGTTTCTTGGGAGAGATAGAAAAATTGCCACTCTCAAAATTTATTTGAACATTTAGACACAAATCTTGAATAAAATTATCCTTTAGACACAAATAATAACAACGTCAATTATTCTTCAAAAACATACAAGACCTACTCTCTATTTCTTATTAATACATTTTTGGTCCACATTCATCAAACAAATGTGGAATTTTTATATTATTCATTTATTTATAAGAACAACTCCATAGAAAAAAGCTCTCCAAGAAGGAACCCAAAAATGCTCCCATTATGAAGTTGATAAACACTATTACCTTATCACCTTATAGAAAACTAAAATAAACATCATTGCCTCATAAGATGGTTTTAAATCCTACCCTATAGGTTTGAGATGTCACAATATACAAATAATTGCTATCCAGCTATAATTCATATTTGAAAAGAAACAAAAATTAAAACTCTTAACCAATAAACATTAACCAAAAATTTGTATAATATCTCATCAGTTGTATTCGCAAACAATTCACATACCAAAAAGAAAACACCTCAATATCAGGAAAAAGACATTAGGATTTTTTTTTTATAGAAAATAAAACCTAAATATTGGATCTTTTTGTCAGGTCATTTCAGGGCTCCCCAATATTCGGTTTTGCTTTCTTTAGTTTGTTAGATCTAATGCCTTTTTCCTATTGTCAAGTGTCTGCTTTTTGATCTATGAAGATGAATTGTTTGCATATACAACTGGAGAAGATTCTATGCCACATGTGGTAACGGTTCATATAAGAGAGGTAACATCGTGTGTTTTTCGTTAGAGCTAAGGGGATTAGGGTGAAGAAGGTTGTTAAAGGTTATTTCGATGATGGTCATGGTGTTTTGTCATAGGTGTTCTTTCGGGGAAGGAAGAGTTTTTCCTCTTTCTCTAGTTAACATTTGTTCTCTTTTCCAGCAAAAACTAATAAAATGTTGGGTGTGCTCACTCTAGGTGTCTTATAGGATCTATTTAAAGTTTCTATTAGGTGTAGGATTTAATGTCCGTATCTATTAATGACTTTTTTCTGTTTCTCATCATTTAGAGTGAAAAATGGTTTGACCATTCAATTAATTACATTAATTCTAGTCAATGATTTTCTTAGTAGCGTTGTAGGTTTTATCCGTTGTAAACCTAGTCTTCTTTTGCTACATGAGAAGTAGAAGAATATATCTCTTAGAGAAATCTGTCATCATATATTTTATTGTGTTGGGTTTGAATTTAAAAGAATATTTGTCAGTTTCTAATTCTTAGTTATATACTATAAGTGTTTGTTGAATTCGGAGGATAAATCTATACCTGGTGAAATATTTTTGGAAAATTTATGTGAATAAGAAAATATATACTAGTTAATTTGTTAATATAGTGACAATTTAATTAAATTACCATTCACAACTAACTTACAATCATAATCATGTGGCCCACATAAAAAAATTATATAATTATCCTCCAAACGGTATAAATTTTGAATTTGTATAATTCAGTTCCAGATTGTAAAAATAAAAAATATTTCTAATTGTATGATTCCAAAATTTATATATGTTTATCCTAGCTTGTATATAATTATCCTATTGATACACTTGATTCGTATAAGTTCTGAAAATTTCTAAATACATAAAGACACAATTTTTATGGCCAAGCGAATTATACAAACGGAAATACTCATACAAATCGAAACTATAGCTATGATGTGCAATTAGGAAAACTTTAGCTAAGGAGACTTATTAAGTTCAATATTTTGTAAGGATTGACATGCTCAAGCTTTGAAGACTTCTTTGAAATGTTTGTTATAATGTATTTTTCGTAAGATTTACAATAATATTTTAATTCTAGCATTCCCTAAATGTCCTTATGAATTTTAAATAAGATCAGAAAGAGCGAGGAGGAAGAATGTGATATTAATCTCTCTCTTGGGATTGCTGTTAATAAAATATATTCGAATAAAATTTAACATATGGAAACATGCCATTAGGTTCAATCTTTTTTTTATAAAAAAAAAAAAATAAACCGCAAAAAGATAATATTGAAGCATATTACAAGTAAGCGCTTAACTATTTTAACCGAAATTACATAAGAGGGTCGTCTTCATTTTCATCGCCATTGATTGATTTAGGTATTTACTTTCTTGGGAGAGTTGGAAAATTAGTCATTCTCAAAACTTATTGGAACATTTAGACACAAATTTGAAATTTTTTATCCTTTAGAAATAATATCTACGTCAATTATTCTTCCAGAACATAGGAGACATACTATCAATATTCTAATAATACAATTTTGGTCCCCATTCATCCAACAAATGTGGAATTTTTTTATTATTCATTTATTTAAAGAACAATTTCATAGATAAAAGCTCTCTAGGAATAAACCCAAAATGCTTCCAGTTTGAAGCTGATAAACACCATGGCCTCATTATCACCATTGCCTAAGGGTGGCAGCGGAACCGTTAACGGGACTACCGAACTGAGATTAACTAGAACAGGCACGGAACCGGAAACTACCACATGAAACCATACCGGAAACGGGACAGACCTTTACCGGTAGTTCCGGATACAAATGGTATTACCCGTTCCGGTCCGCTAGCGAACCCGGTACGGAACCGGACGGACCGGATTCCGGGAATACTACATTATTTTTAAAAAAAAATTATTAAAATTAATCAATTATTAAAACTTTTATTATTTTAAAGTTAAAAATTTATACTTTTCAAACTTTTAAAGTTAATTATTTGTACTTTTCAAACATTTAAACTTTAAAGTTCGAAAGTTTGTAAAACTTTAAAGTTAAAAGTTTGTAAAACTTTAAAGTTTAAAGTTTGAAAGTTTGTAAAATTCAAACTTTCAAATTATAAATATATAATTTAAATATTAGTTTGAATTTAAATTTAAAATTTTATATTTCTAGTTTAAAATTTTAACTTTAAAAGTTGAAAATTTTAATTTCAAACTTTAAAAGTTTGAAAATTTTAATTTGAAACTTTAAAAGTTTGAAAATTTAAAATTCAAACTTTGAGGTTATAAAAGTTTAAATTTCAAACTTTAAAAACTATAAAAGTTTAAATTTCACAATAATAAAAATTAAATTTAAGAAGAAAAAAAAAATTAAGCCGAATAACCTAAATTTTTATTAATATTAATTTGATAATACAATTTGATCTACAAAAATGTTAGTAGAGTATTACAAGATCTAATCTACACAGTCACCTTTTAGGAAGGGTTCGGTTTTAATTAGACCTCGAATTATCATACTCATACTAATAGACAATTACACATCTAAATTTAATGGTTCGTGCTAATATAGAGATCTTTTCTTAAATCATTTAATATTTCTCTAGTAACATGATCAGGAATTCGTTGAATAGATAAATCCTCCATTGCTTCAATGCCGTCATCACTATAATCTTGCATTATTTCATCAACGTCATTTTGAAATTTGGTCGGTAGTGGTTCACTACCCAAATTTCTTCTCTCAGCATTAATCCAATCTCTAAAGAATACCGATATCTCCAAGCCATCTGTTGCTAATGAATGCCTATGCTCTCCAGTTTGAAACATTGCTGCACTAAAAACGCCTTCTGAAGCTATTGAAGATGCTTCAATAGCTAATACATCTCGAGCCAACGGTTGAAGTTTTGGAAATCCATTGTCGCGATTTCTCCACCATTCTAGAACATCTTCAGTAGGTTCTGTATTTTGATTAACATATGCATCAAAATTATTTCTATTATTGTAAGAAAGTTCAAGATAGGAATCTAAATAACCATCAACATCATCTTCATTAAGTCTACTCCTAGAACTTTGAGGTTCTTGCTTTCTTGATACATTTATATTAGAATTATATAAGTTATACAATTTTCTAGCTTCAATTTTAATACTATCTATAACTTCTTGACAACTAGGTATTTCATCTTTTTCACTATCAATATCCAACTTAAAAAACATTTTATCAACCGCCTTAGATGTACCTACATCTTTGTAATGAGGGTGTAACAAACAAGCGGTTAAATAAATTTGAGGAATAGGAATAAAATATTTTTTAAATTTTTTGATCATTTTGTTAATAGATTGTTCAAATCTTGATTTATTTTAAATTTATAAAATTTAGAAGAAATCAAACAAATATTAGGTAAACAGAGGAAATGGTATGATAATAAAGTGTAGATATTTTTTTTAATAAAAAACTTTTAAGAAATCTATGAGTTCATATATGTCATTCCAATCACTATCATCAACTTGATATGACATATATAAATTATGAGCATTCCAAACCATTTGTAAAGATTTTCTATATTAATAAACGATTACAATTCATATAAAGAATTTCATCTAGTAGACATTGTTTTTGGATTTTTTCTAGGTGGAAGATTATATTTAGAACAACAAATTTAAAAATCTCTACGCCTACACTTAACTTGACATTTAAATATAAAATGACATGCATTTTCAACTTTCGTGCAACCGTTATCATACATTTGTATACCATACCTAACAATCAAATTATATGTGTGTGCAACACACCTAATATGAAAATCATCACCTTAAACAGGGCAAAGAGAAGATTTGAGCATTTCAACAACAACTATATTATTTGAAGCATTATCTAAGGTGATACTACTTATTTTATTATAAATTCCACAGTTTTCTAAAATATCTAAAATTGATTGAACTATATAATAACCGGTTTTTGAATTTGACAACATTTATAACCTATTTTTTTTTGCATACTCCAGTTTTCATCAATCCAATGTGTAGTAACAGTCAAATAATCATTACCGTTTACACTACGGACCATATCAGAAATAATAGTTATTTTACAATTATTATAATAAAATAAACAACGAAGATATTGAAAATGTTGAGCTTGATAATCAAATACAACCTTTTTAATTGTATTTCTAGCAAAACCTTTAAAATGTGGATTATACACAATTTGAATATAATGTATAAATCTGGGATTTTCAGCAAAACAAAATGGCAAACCCAAAACAACAACTATTTTAGCTAATTCTTCAAGATCTTTTTCTATACTATATGACCGTGGTAAACTAGAGCCAAAACCATTAGAAGGATTTAATTCTGTTTGGACCATGTTAGAGCCGCCTACTCCTACAGTTTCAGGAAGGGGGGTACCATTCTTTTTAGCTTCGACTACCGCTTCAGCATGCAAAAATTCATTTTTACTACATGGCATTAAATGATTACTCAAATGTCCTGTCCCACTTTGTTTTCCTACAGTTTTATGATTCAATCTATGGTTACATTTATTACAAATAGCTTGTGTTTTTTCTTCATTTTGTTTCATAAATTGCCACAAAACTGATTTTTTAGCACGTTCTACCATAGGCCTAGGATGTACGGGGGAACGGGAGCAGGACAACAAAATGGAGCGGGACTGGGAGAGGGACTAGAAGTACTGGTAGCCGTAGGTGACTCAGTTTCATCATCCTCATCATCAAAATTAGGTCTTATCAATATAATTATCAACATTATCATGTCCATCATCTTCAGGCAATTCCTCATCAAAATTACCAAACCTTCTTTGTAAATGTTCATGATAAGGATCTAATTCAGAATTACTATCAATACCAAAAATAGTATCATTAACATGTGTATAATCATCTGTATTCATCCTTACTATACTAGATGTTTTAGTTTTAGATTTAGAAGAACTACCGGTTTTTTTAATTATTGGTGGATATAAAGTTTGTCATATTTAAACCGTCTCAACTATGTGTTTTTTACCCTTTTCAACAACCTTTCAAATATTAAATGTGAGTAAATTACTAAATTATATATGATACGAAAATGTAATACAAACAAATTAACAAGTAATTACTCACAAAATAAATAAATAATTGTTGCAAATAAATAAATAAATAAATGAAAAAAAATGTGTAGGAAGTTGAAACGAATGTACCGAACATCTACTTAAACAAGTAGATGTGTATGACCGAAAGCCGAAAATGGAAAGTTGAAAGTTGAATTTTGAAGCTCCAAATCAAATTTCCAAAGGCCAAATTCATAATGTCAACAAGAATATGAGAGTAGAGAGTAGATAGTAGATAGTTGAGAGAATGGAAAATGATATTCATGTGAGTGAAAAGAATGAAAGTTTTGGGGTATTTATAGGTAATAAAAAGGGTGAAAATATAGTTTTAAAACTTTGAGGTATTAAAAAATGTTGGGGGGTAGGGGTGTGTGAGGTGGAGTAAATGGGCTAAAAGAGTCGTTGGTGGGCCCCACTTCCTATTACCCAACGACTCTGAACGGATAGTTCCTTTAATATTTTTTCAAAAAAAGGGACCGGACCGGACTGGGACGGACCGGTACCATAACCGTGATTTATCGGACCACGCTTAACCGGTAAAGTTTGGTTTTTGTCCCGTTGCCTATCCCAGACCCCGTACCTACCGGTCCTTACCGTGACTAGCTCTGGCAGGATCCTTTCTGCTGTAGCAGGATAGTGGCCACAGTGATGGACGAGACGGGACTTAAAATCATAGATTTTGGCGAGAGCACACTATTTTGGAAATTTCGATTGGGCGGGAGTTTGGGCCGCTCTGGCAACGCCGCTACAACGGGATGAGTGTCGTTGTAGCGGGAAAGGTGTGGTTTAAATCGTTAATAAAATCCATAAATGACCTTATTTAGCCCTTTTTAACTTTTAGAGCTAAGGAACGACCCCCAGGCGACTCTAACTCGTTTTCCACCATTCTTGAGGCTAAAGGTAAGATTTTAACTCCCCAAATCCATTTTTTGATCCGTAGAACGCAATAGAATGAGTCAATATTGATGGGGAAGGGTTTATTGATAGATTTTATGGTGTAAACAACTCAATCTAGATACTAGAGATCATGGGTATGATCAAGGGTTGTGAGCATAGTTAGTAATCAGGGTAATTAGTGATTGTTTATTGATTTTTGTATGTTATTACTTCCTCCATTCCATAATAATTTAAACTTTGAGCCCATTTTTCTAATTAACTTAAGTTTTCAATTTTAAAGACTATTTTTAAAATATAATTCCAATTTTACCCTTTAAGTTAGTATGGGAATTAGTTATTATAATTATTGTTTTGTTATTTTGACAATAATTAATAAAGGGTAACAAGGGAAAATTATGTTCAATTTATGTCCTAACATACTTTTCTTAAAGGTTGAGAAACACCTCAAATCTTATGTTTTTATGGAATGGAGGGAGTAATTATTTGTAGACCAAAAACAAGAGAAAAAAATTTGGAAAGGAAAGAATCAAGTTTCTTAGGGTTTCAAGCTTTGTTTCGAGGTAGGTGATGGTTGTGACTATATGATTGTGTGATGTTTATTTTTCTTTACTTTATTATAATACTTGTATGTGTATGAATGTTGCAATATCGATCACACTTGTTGTAAATGAAATACTTGAATGCTGGTTGCCATGAAATCATGTTGTAACTGTATAATCTTGATAATTTACTTGTGATTGTGATTGTGATCTGTACTTGGGGATCGGATTTCCACATTCCAAAAAGTTAATTTGGATCAAATTGACACGTTTCGGAACAACTTTTGGATCTGGTTGCCACGTCCCGGCACAACTATGAGATCGGATTGTCACGTTCTGACAAGCTAATTGTTTGGGTTTGGGTTCCTTGAGAGGACCAATAATGTGTGATAATTTTATGTTGATGAGAATGGTTATAATATTGTAAATGTTGATATATTATGCATGTAGTTATAATGTTGTTAGACTTACTTATGTTATACTAGTGGGCTAGCCGCGTGATCCTACTAGTACACTGTGGTTGTGTACTGATTCCGCACTTGCTCTTATTTTTGTTGAGTACAGGACATCTTCAAGCGGCTATTGAATAACCTTGTTTAGGAGATTAAAGATCGTCGCATCGAATTCAAGGGTTAGCCAAATCTTCCGGGATGCCATAGGATTCTCTTTCTTCTACGTCCACCATTTTTGGACTTATACCATTGCTTTAGATTAGTGAATTAGTTCATTAGTATTTCTGTCACGACCCTCAAGTACCCCCTACAAGTTAGGGAGAACCCTTGGATTGGAACAAGGCGTACTTGACCCTTTGGGGTCTTGTACAAGAACTTTAACTATCGTTCATTACATAAGACATGAAAAGTAGTGCGAAATTAAAACTTTTCACGACATTTAATATACAAAGAATGTTTTTCATAAATACTAAGAAAATCTCATCGTCACATGCCATCTTAAAGACACGACATAAAAATCATAGGGACACGTCCCTTTACATTTGAAAGAAATACATAATAAGAACTTATACAAACCTAAAAGAATTATGAACTATGCCCTCGAAAATATGAGGACATACTTTATCTTGAGAGAATCTTTCCCAAGCTTTGCCTTCTAGACTTCCTCTTGCTTCCAAACCTATAATTATAGAGCATAGAAAAGTATGGGGTTAGTACAAATAATGTACTAAGTATGGCATATGCAAAAACATGCAAAAAGGGATATTTTAGTAAAAACACATTTTCATGCCAATTAAGTAAAACATTCAAGAATATAAAAGTAAAACAACATAAGAAGAATCGTTTAATACTTAGAGAAGGATTCCCAAACTTTTAGCAAAAGGGAGCATTTTACAGTAAACTACCCAAAATTTCAGTGAACCATTTTGGACATTACAGTGAACTAATTCATTCCCAAAACAGTGAACTTCCAAGGCCAAGCAAAGAGGAAGTGAACTCATTTCCGTAGGAGTTTCCCTAGCTCAGGTTATCCTAAGACTCACCAAGGTAAGACATGAAGGAAATGCACATACACCTCCTTCAATACACACCAAAGTGATCCTCAAGACTACCCTTTCTAGGCTTACTCACCTCGGGAGAACAAGCCCCCACTCAATGTCAAGACATTAGAAGAACACTCAAGCAACACACCAAGACTTTCCTTTTGGAATGCCTACTTAGTGCAATGAGTAGATGGCGTCTCATTCCATCACCTACCCAAAGTAGTACACTCTTTTAGAAGGCTTAGCACCAAGACTCCCCTTTTGGAAGGTCTACTTAGTGCAATGGATAGATAGCGTCCCATACCACCACCTACCCTAAGTAGTACGTTCTTTTAGAAGACTTAGTTCATTCAATACATATAGACTCACCAAGACTCCCCTTTCGGAATGCCTACCTAGTGTAATGGATAAATAGCGTCCCATTCCACTTCCTACCCTAAGTAGTACACTCTTTTAGAAGACTTAGCACTTTCATTACTTTTGTGGGGGTTAGCTTAACCGACATAGACCATGAGAGCTAGAAATTGAATCCTGATACTTCCCTTATCGGATAAGGGTCACCCACTAGCCTAGAGAGAGGTCTTTTCTTTTAGCTTTTACATGGCTTTACCAATAGCTACACCTATGCGGGCGCATAGTTAAGGGATAAGGAAATTGCTACTAAGTAACTCACTCTCTACTCACGAGGAGTAATCATCTCAAGAGGTGCATTGGAATACAACATCTCAATTCACGAAGTGTAACCACCTCTTCTTCATATCCTCTCGGTACTAGGCATAACTCCCCACGGATTCTCAACAGTTTACACTACAGGTTAAGGATAACTAGTGAACACCACATCTCAACTCACGAAGGGCATTCATCCTCCTACCTATCTTAGAAAGCTCTTGGAAGATAATGAGGTTGCTACTAAACACTTCATCTCAACTAACGAAGAGTGTTCACCCCAAAACTCCCATTTTCATTAACATTACTTAACTTTATTCATTCATTAATTCATTCAGAGTGTGTGCATGTGTGTGTACATGTGAGCACACCTTGCACGATAGCATCATTTCATTTACATTCAAATCTATACATGCTTAGACCTTCATTCATCACATTACACACTTTAACATGCTTCACTTAGTCATATAATTCATATAGACATAATCTCTAGCATACTCCATAGGTTACATTACAAGAATAACATCATAATCATATTACTTCACATAGTATGCCTTCATGACCTCTTTCACAGTAGCCAAGTAACTTTACATTCACACAATTCAATCTTCATAATACACATTACAAGAATCATCTTCATTATCACTTTATTCCACACATTAGGCCTTCAAAGCCACACTTACAATACATACCAAGTATATCCAAATTCATCAAGTAAACACCGCCACCAAGAAGGTGAACCATACCACTCAAGAGCATTTCATAAATGAAGCTAAACAACATATACAACTTACCCTTTAACCAAGCTTCCATCACCTATAACATTTTACTCAACATTCATCATAATATAGACATTAGGGGAGTAAGTAAACAACAATATCAATAAAAGGAAACCAAAGCTCAAGGACTACAATATCATGCTCATTCAACCCATTTCTTAAGCCAAAATTTTACAAAAAGCTTTAACATGTTTTCATTGAAGTTTTAGCATTAAAATCACCAACAACTAACATTAAAAACATCATATTTGAATAATTTAAAACATTTTCATGCAAGACCCATATTTAGAGTTAAAGATAGAAGAAGTTAGGGTTGAAAACCCAAAATTCATTAGAAAGGACTTCTTGAATGGAAGAGAGTTCAAGGATGAATACCATACCTCACATTGAAGAAACCCCATTGATTTTTGATGAAGAAACGTCCACCAACAGCCCTCCTAGCTCCTTCTTGAGTTCTAGCTTCTATGGAGGTTTGAGAGAGTGTTTTAAGAGAGAGGGGTTTAGGGTTTTAGGAAATGAAGTCTAAAATTTGGTATTAGGGTTTAAAACATCTTAATATACCTAAAAGACCATAAATATATCACTCAAGGTTCATAAAAGACTTGGGGTGAATTTACCAAACACCCAAAGCCAAGGTAGCCTTTTTGACAGCTTTTGGCAGCTCACAGACGGCTCCAACCAACGGACCGTTTGTCCATCGATGTCCCGTTGGTGGAGGGTCTTTGGTTAAGTCTTCAACATCCAAACATGCGGGCCTGCAGGTCCAAACGACGGACCAAGTCAATGGGCCGTTGGTTGGAACACTGTCCGTCGTTTGGTCTCGTTGGTGGACACTGCCAAGGCAGTCTTGGGCCCTTCTCTAGGGCCCCTTATGGGTCCTAGGTGGGGTCCTACCCGGACGTTAAACCCCTAAACATATTTGTCTAGGTATTAGGAACATCCCACACCAATTTTAAACAAAAGGAACACGTAAAACTCACTCAAAAACATCAAGACACACAAGCACTTTCGAAGGCACACTTTGCGAACTTCATGGACGTTCTTGGACGTTTTACCTACAAACTTAACCAAACTTCACACACTGCCTAAGGACACTAATATAACTCATTTTATTACAAACTTAACTCAAGAAACAATCACGAAGCTCTAGTTCACCTTAGTTCGTTTTAGGGTGTTACATATTTCTTATTAGACTTTTAGTTCATTTTAGGGTGTTACATATTTCTTATTAGACTTGGATCTTGTTAGATGTTTTGATACATGAATATCACATTCTAGGTTTATCTTCCGCATTGTTAGTAGTTAGATCAATTGTTTAAAGTTTATGAGAACTTCGGGTTAGTACTTATTTTGTTTTCCTCTGACAAATGTCTTAGTTTTAGATTATTTGCTTTAGTTGGATGATAGTAGTGGTTCTCCCACCAGAGTGTTATTGTGGGTGTCAATCAAGACGGTCTAGATCGTGACATCACCCCTTTTCTTATCATAGGATATATTCTTAAACCATGAATGAGAAAACCTTTCACTGTCCATGATCTTTTCATGATAGCTCATAAAGGAACATAGTTAATCGTCCGTTGCCTCATCAATAGATTAGCTTTTTAGCATTGGTTCATTTTAGGTGAGAAAGTCTTTCAACCTAAGAACTCTTATTATATGAGAATACCTTTCACAATCATGCATAGGTGTGTGTATGAGAAAATTCTTTTCAACAACATAACAACAATAACAACATCATCATTGATACTTCTCTTTCAAAGCACCCTTAAACATTTCCATAAACTTCATAAGAACATGCATAATTTCATAATTCACCTTTCAAGTTCAAAACCCACTTTCAATCATCAACATCTAGAGATCATGGTTTAAAGATGTCACGACCTAAGCCTACACCCTGGACGTGGCCAGGACTTGAAGACCATTGATGGTCCCCAAGCGAACCCTCATCCTGGTTGACTACAAGCGGAAGAGTAACTTAAGCATACAAAAGCTTAAAACTGAAATGAAAAACTTTGAATAAAAATAATATATTCAACTAGCCGTAAAATAGGAAACTTTAGTCTTTAAAACATTTAATAAAATAAGTGATTAATACAGACTCCTCAACTATACTGACTATCTATGAAGCCTCTAACTGATAAAGATGGAAGTCGGGAAAAGACCCACGACCTCCTAACTAAACTGAAAAGTAAATGAAACCCTCCGGAAGCAAGGAGGCTCACCATAGCTAACTCGAACTCTCGGATGTATCAACGAAGCTCTTGTTGATGATCTTGTATACCTGTGTCTGCATTATCAAAATATGCAGGGCCAATTGGCTTAGTACTTGGAATGCACAAGCATGTAAGGGTAATTCTAAAGCATAACATAAGCTTGATACTTGAATAAAAAGGAAACATACTTACCTCTTTTCAGCTCAACTCAAATCAAGAATAAGATACTCAACTCAAGGATTAGATACTAAACTTCAAGATATGATACTTGAATCAATGAAGTGGAGATTAGCTCAAGATACTCGACTTAAGATACTCAACTTCTGATACTCAACTGAACTCATTTCAATTTAAAGCAGTTTAAAACAAGTGTAATATAAAGAAAAACTGTTTAAAAGCACGATATTAACTGTGTGTGTATAACATGGATACATCATAACTCTGAAACGTATATGAAAATACAAATAACTAATGTATATAAAACTAGTATAACTGATGTGGGAGTTTCTGTAACCGACAACCATCACTTAAGAGCTACAGCGATGATACATTGGTCTAGCACACGCTGCCGCCGTATCCTTTACCCGGCCAAAGGCATAAGACCTGAACTACCTAATGGATCCACTAGTAAACTGTGAAAAGGAATCATCTAAAAAGTATGAACCTTTTCTACCCATGGTGGCTAACATGGTTTATGGGGGATGTGAGAACTCTCCCCCATATAGGTGCTCAATACTACTCCCAAAAATATACTGGCTCTTATGTTTAAAAACATACTAATTCTGTGGTTTGAGGTTTGAGATTAGTGCTCAAAACTTAGCTTTTTAAAAATCTCTCTTGGAAATCATAGTTTCCTCTTTCTTCTATTAAAGTTAGCCATAGGCTCTGTGGAAGTCTACTTTCCCTTCCTTCTCAAAAGTTTGAAAACATTTTGTTTAAATCCTTAGGGACTACTTAGTTCCCTTATAACTCTTGAGAAGTGAACTCAACTTGATACTCTTTGTTTACTTGAAACTTTAACTCTTAGGGAATACTTAGTTCCCTTATAGCTTTTGAGAAATGAAGTCAACTCTTAACTCTTTCTTGACTTGAACTTTAAGTCTTTAAAACAAAGTGAAAACGTTTGTGAAAGACTTTAGAAAACTTGATAACTTTATTTTGACTTGCTTCTTAACTCTTAGACTTGACTCTTAACTTCCTTGACTTTGATCTTAACTTTCCTTGAATTGAATTATGGATTCAAGGATCATGATCTCATGTTTATGGATGATCTCATGATGTTCAACTTGGAGGGTGAACTGCCCAACTTGATAAAAAATAGGTACTTCTTAGCTCAAGTTTGTTCGACTTATAGGGTTCATGCGGAAGTTATGGGCATGAACAACTTGACTCGAATGTCTAAGTAACTAGATTGAACTCATGTATATGACTCGCTCATTCTCTTATTTACTTCCTCAAAACTTGGTTCAAATCAATAGTTGACCTCAAAGGATTCACAATTGAACTCAAAGGCTTTCTTGAACTCTACTCTTAACTCTCTCTTCAATGTGAATTATGAATTCAAGAGTTATAGTTAATGATATGAAGGATCTAGGTGATATTGTAGACTCATGAATACATATGCTTCACTTTTATACTCACTTGCTTGAGTCTTAAAAGAAGTTACTAGAAGTTGTGGAAGACTCCTAAAAAGGACTTTCTTAGAACGTTTCAAAGAATTCTCAAAACTTAACTCACAACTCTACCTTGAATTTAAATTATGAATTCAAGGTTATGATCATGGTAGGACTGATTTTAGGTGTTTAAAGTAGCTTAGATTAGTTAGAACCAAAAAGAAGTGAAGGTGCACTTTAAATGAACTCAAACGGAGCTAACAGAGGTAAACTGGACTAGGAAGATGACCCTTGGGCTATGGATGGCGCGTAGCCCTACACCTTGACGTACATAGATGGGTTTGGGGCGCTCTAGCAGGCGCGCCGCGCCAGGCCTTAACCCAGAATTTCTGCCGAGCAATTTTGCTCGTTTTCTCACCCTAAATCGCCTAAATTCAAACGGTTTCTTCCCCAATCACTTGGATTCGATTACTAAACTTAATTACACTCTAATATACTGGAAATAACACTAAAATTACTCAATTTGATTTCAAGATATCATCAAAACTCCAACACAACAAGATTTAGAATGAACTTCAAGAACACATTTCAAAGAACTAATTAAGAACTCTAATCTTTAAACTCCAAGTATGAAATTTTGCTGAAAGAAATACATGATTGGCATGTGGGTGAACTAACCCAACACTATGGAAGCTTACATACCTCTTTGGGATTAGACCCATGGCGAAAATCCGCAACTAGACTCAAGAACGTCGATGAACGCCTTCATCCTTGCCTCTTTTCTCCTCTTTTCTTTTCTTGCCTCTTCTTGAACTCTCAACTAAAACCCTAGGTGTTTATTATGATTTCAAAACTGAACCTAAAAGCATTATACCCCTAAAATATGACTATAAACGAGTCAAATCATATTGGGTAAGGAAAGAACCAAAATACCCCTCACTATTTTCGGCTAACTTTCCTTAACTAGACAACCTAACTTTAAAAGGTCAATCTCACTCATACGAACTCAAAATTTAGCAAACTCGGCGGCTTTGGAAAGGTCATTCAAAGATATTTCCAATGGTATCTTGTAGCACACCTCACTCATCCTGTACTGGTATTTATGGTCGTTTGAAGTTGACCCCAAAACTCATACTTTGTTTAACTCTCCAATTCTCAGATTTTTTTGTTATTTCCAATTTAATTCTTTTTGGAGCTCAAGGAATTAAACCTAATGAACTGATCTTAATACTTTAAGAAAATTTTAATTCCTAACTCACTCACTACGATGAACATTATGAGTCAGCTCAAAAAAAAATTCGGGGTGTTACAAAACATGGGTTTCAATATACCTTTATGCTTAATTTCATAAAACTCTTTTTTCATAATCCAAACCCATATTATTTTATCATAATTGGGAAATATGGGATTTACATGCGTTCATTGGGGGATCATCATAAAAATCATAGCTTTCATCAATTCATGCATAAGAGATCGTAATTCATATCATTTAAATCAACATTGAAGAGAACTCATGGCAATTGAAGAAATCCCTAACTCAATTGGGGGTTTCTAATTGTGAAAATAGGAGATTTGGGAATTCCATGAATGGAAGGAATCCATGGATGAAAAAGCTTGAAAGAAATGGAGGATTTGGAGGCTTGATCTTGAAACCCTAGCTGTAATCTACAATTTCTAGATAGAGAAATATTTGGAGAGTAAGAGCTTGATCAATTTTTTGGAAATTTAAGAGAAAGAATTTAGTTTGGGTGATTTGGGGGTTTAGAATCATTATATAGGGCTTTGGGTAGAAGGAAAAATGACTTAGTATTGAGTTAAAACAATAGGGGGAAAAGACCCAAAGGTCCCTGACTAGAAACTGCCGAATTGGCATGATGGAGGCCAAAATGGGTCTTCATCATCACCACGTCCCGTCAAACGGGTGGTGAAGAATTTTTTTGTGATAGTGCTTTGCTATTTCGGGCATAATTTTTACTCTGAGACCTTAATTTTATAGATTGTGGGACACCTAATTCGTTTAATTTTGAGATAAAAGGTATGATTGTTTGAAGTTGACCCTAAACTCTAAGTCTAAGAAAAAACCTTCACGGACGACTTCACAATCCGTATGGGGTTTCACGGTCCGTTGTGATGCATGTCGCCCTCGACCAGTAGTTAGGGAAGGACCCCTACTTACTTGACCCCTTCACGAATAATTTGATGGCTCATTAACATCACCACGAGACATCTAGGCATCTGTCAAAGTGAATCTTACATGGAGAAGGATTTGGAAACCTACCACGAGCCCCTCACTAGACCGTGGTGCCCTTAACGGTCCGTCTAGGGCTCCGTGGAGGGTTCCATGGTCCTCTTTTTGGGCTTGTGAGTTTTCCACTTGACCTATATCTAGCCTTTTCAAAATTCAGCGTGTTACAATTTACAATGCCATTCATTGATTTAGGTATTTAGTTTATTGGGAGAGATAGAAAAATTGCCACTCTCAAAATTTAGACACAAATCTTGAATAAAATTATCCTTTAGACACTAACAATAACAACGTTAATTATTCTTCAAATACATACAAGACCTATCAATTTCTTATTAATAAATTTTTGATCCACATTCATCAAACAAATGTGGAATTTTTATATTATTCATTTATTTAAAAGAACAACTCCATAGAAAAAAGCTCTCAGAGAAGGAACCCAAAAATGCTCCCATTATGAAGTTGATAAACAGTATTACCTTATCCCTTATAGAAAAATAAATAAACATCATTGCCTCATAAGATGGTTTTAAATCCTACCCCATAGGTTTGTGATGTCACAATAAACAAAATAATTGCTATCTCAGGTATAATTTACATTTGAAAGAAACAAAAATTAAAACTCTTAACCAATAAACATTAACCAAATGTGGTATAAAATAGTTGTATTTGCAAACAATTCACATACCAAAAAGAAAACACCTGAATATCAGGAAAAAGACATTAGGATTTTTTTTTATAGAAAACAAAATTTAAATATTGGATCTTTTTGTCAGGTCATTTCAGGGCTCCCCAATATTCGGTATTGCTTTCTTTAGTTTGTTTTATATAATGCCTATTTCCTGTGTTCAAGTGTCTGCTTTTTGATTTATGAAGATGAATTATTTGAACGTACAGTTGGAGAAGATTCTATGCCACATGTGGTAACGGTTCATATTAGAGAGGTAACATCGTGTGTTTTCGTTAGAGCTAAGGGTATTTAGGTGAAGAAGGTTGTTAAGGTGATTTCGATGATGGTCATGGTGTTTTGTCAGAGGTGTTGTTTTTGGGAAGGAAGAGTTTTTCCTCTTTCTTTAGTTAACATTTGTTAGCTTTTCTATCAAAAACTAATAAAATGTTGGGGGTGCTCACTCTAGGTGTCTTATAGGATCTATTTAAAGTTTCTATTAGGTGTAGGATTTAATGTCCGTATCTATTAAAAAAATATTTAAGTATCTCAAAAATAAGTATTGAAAAATTAATTCACTGATATCTCATTAATGACTTTTATATACTTGTAGTTAATAGACATTTATCATGTCTTTGAATTATTGTTTGACCACTTTATTGCTAATGTAATTTATAGAAGTTAGAGGAAAATGTTTCAACCATTGAATATCTATTACTATCTTTGTCTATTTTCTATCATTTAGAGTGACAAATAGATTGACCAAAAGTGTTTGTTGAATTCAGAGGATAAATCTATACTAGGTGAAATATTTTTTGAAAAATTATGTGAATAAGAAAATATATACTAGTTAATTTGTTAACATATTGACAATTTAATTAAATTACCATTCACAGCTAACTTACAATCATAATCATGTGGCCCGCATAAAAAAATTATATCATTCGACTCCGAACGGTATAAATTTTGAATTTGTATAATTCGGTTCCACATTGTAAAAATAAAAAATATTTCTAATTGTATGATTCCAAAATTTATATATGCTTATCCTAGCTTGTATATAATTATCCTGTTGATACATTTGATTCATATAAGTTCTGAAAAATTTCTAAATACATAAATACACAGTTTCTATATACTTACCTATTTGTATATTGCCAAGCAAATTATACAAACGGAAATACTCATACAAATCGAAACTATAGCTATGATGTGTAATTATGAAAACTTTAGCTAAAGAGACTTATTAAGTTCAATATTTTGTAAGGATTGTCATGCTCAAGCTTTGAAGACTTCTTTGAAATGTTTGTTATAATGTATTTTTCGTAATATTTACAGTAATATTTTAATTCTAGCATTCCCTAAATATCCTTATGAATTTTGAATAATATCAGAAAGCGCGAGGAGGATGAATGTGATATTAATCTCTCTCTTGGGATTGCTTTTAATAAAACATATTCGAATAAAATTTAACATATGGCAACGTGCCATTAGGTTCAATATTTTGTTTTAAAAAATAAACGACAAGAAGATAATATTGAAGCCTATTACAAGTAAGCGCTTAAGTATTTTTAACGAAAATACATAAGTGGGTCGTCTTCATTTTCATCGCCATTGATTTATTTAGGTATTTACTTTCTTGGGAGATTTGGAAAACTATGCCCTCAATATATGCCCGAAATTTCAAAGACACACTTATACTATACTAAGGTCCTATTACCCCCCTAAACTTATTTTAAAAGTAATTTTCTACCCCTTTTCGGCCTACGTGGCACTAGCTTGAAAAAAAAAGTCAACCAGCATTGAACCCACAAGATAATGCCACGTAGGCCGAAAAAGAGTAGAAAATTATAAATAAAATAAGTTCATGGGGGTAATAGGACGTTAGTATAATATAAGTGTGTCTCTGAGATTTTGGGCATAGGTTGAGGGGGTACTTGTGCATTATCCCATATTAATTTGATAATACAACTTGATCTACAAAAATATTAGTAGAGTATTAAATGATCTAATCTACACAGTCACATTCTAGGAAGGGTTCTGTTTGAATTAGACCTCAAATTATCATACTCATACTAATAGACAATTACACATTTAAATTTAATAGTTCGTGCTACTATTGAGATCTTTTCTTAAATCATTTAATATTTCTCTAGTAACATGATCGGGAATTCGTTGAATAGATAAATCCTCCATTGTTTCAATGTCCTCGTCACTATAATCTTGCATTATTTCATCAACGTCACTTTGAAATTTGGTCGGTAGTGGTTTACTACCCAAATGTCTTCTCTCAGCATTAATCCAATATCTAATAATACCGATATCTCCAAGCTATCTGCTACTAATGAATGTCAATGCTCTCCAGTTTGAAACATTGTTGCACTAAAAAATGCCTTCCGAAGCTACTGAAGATGCTTGAATAGCTAATACATCTCAAGCTATCGGTTGACATTTTGGAAATCCTTTGCCGCGATTTCTCCACCATTATAGAACATATTCAGTAGGTTCTGTATTTTGATTAACATATGCATCAAAATAATTTCTATTATTGTGAGAAAGTTCAAGATAAGAATCTAAACAATCATCAATATCATCTTCATTAAGTCTACTCCTAGAACTTTGAGGTTCTTGATTACTTGATACATTTATATTAGAATTATATAAGTTATACAATTTTCTAGCTTCAATTTTTATACTATATTTAACTTCTTGATAACTAGGTATTTCATCTTTTTCACTATAATATCCAAGTTAAAATACATTTTATCAACCGCCTTAGATGCACCTACATCTTTGTAATGAGGGTTTAACAAACAAGCGGTTAAATAAATTTGAGGAATAGTATAAAATATCTTTTAAATTTTTCAATCATTTTGTTAATAGATTGTTCAAATCTTGGTTTATTTTTAAATTTATAAAATTTAGAAGAAATCAAACAAATATTAGGTAAACAGAGGAAATAGTTGGATAATAAAGTGTAGATATTTGTTTTAGTTAAATATAAAACTTTTAAGAATTCTATGAGTTCATGTATGTCATTCCAATCACTATCATCAAGTCGATATGACATATCTAAATTATGAGCATTCCAAACCATTTGTAAAGGTTTTTTATATTCATAAGTGACTTCAAGCATTTCATATAAAGAATTTATTCTAGTAGACACTGTTTTTGGATTTCTCTAGGTGGAAGATTATATTCAAAGCAATGATTTTAAAAATCTCTACGTCTAGACTTAACTTGACATTTAAATATAAAATGACATGCATTTTCAACTTTCGTGCAACTGTTATCATACATTTGTATATCATCTCTAACAATCAAATTATATATGCGTGCAGCACACCTAATATGAAAATCATCACCATAAACATGGAAGGTTTTAGCATTTCAACAACAATTGTATTATTTGAAGCATTATCTAAGGTGATACTATTTATTTTATTACAAATTTCATAGTTTTCTAAAATTTCTAAAATTGTTTGAGCTATATAACAACCATGTTTTTTGCATTTGACAACATTTATAACCTAAAATTCTTTTTTACATACTTCAATTTTCATCAATCCAATGTGAAGTAACAGTCAAATAATCATTACTTTTTTACAGTACGACCCATATCAAAAGTAATAGTTATTTTACAATTATAATAATAAAATGAACAACGAAGATATTGAAAATGTTGAGCTTGATAGTCAAATACAACCTTTTAAATTGTATTTCTTGCAAAACCTTTAAAATGTGGATTAGACACAATTTGAATATAATGTATAAATCCAAGATTTTCAGCAAAACTAAATGGCAAACCCATAACAACAATGATTTTTGCTAATTCTTCAAGATCTTTTTCTCTACTATATGACCGTGGTAAACTAGAGCCAAAACCATTAGAATGATTTAATAGTGTTTGGATCATGCTAGAGTCGCGTACTCCTACAGTTTCAGGAAGGGGGGTACCATTCTTTTTAGCTTTGACTACTGCTTTAGAATGCAAAAATTCATTTTAACTACATGACATTAAATGATTACTTTAAATGTCCTGTCCTGCATTTTTCTCCTACAATTTTATGATTCAATCTATGTTTACATTTATTAAAAATAACTTGTGTTTTATCTTCATTTTGTGTCATAAATTGCCACACAACAGATTTTTAGCACGTTCTACCTTAGGCCTAGGATGTACGTGGGGAACGAGAGCAGGACAACGAAAGGAAGAGGGACTGAGAGAGGGGATTGTTGGGTTTTAAAAGGTGTGAATGGAAAATGAAGAGTTGCGACTTTTATAAAGAGTTGTGACTTTTAAGAAAGGTTGCGACTTTTATGAAAAGTTTTGATTTTTATGAAAAGTTGCGACTTTTATGAAAAGTTGTGACTTTTATGGAAAGTTATGACTTTTATGAAAGGTGACGACCTTTCCGAAAGATTGTGACTTTTCAAAGGTTTGTGACCTTTTCTTTAAGGCACAATAAGAACCTTTTCGCACTACCCTTTTTTTCTATAAATTGAGGGATTTCCTTTTATTTTAAACATAGAATTTATGAATTTTTTCTTCTACTACTAAATCTAGTATTCTAAGTGTACTTTACTGCCGTTGAGTGGCTCGCTGACATCAGAGTTTTTGGTATCTATACTCTGGTGATTGAGATCATTTTACCCTGGGAGGTCATATTCCAAATCAAACCTCGGATACTAGAGGGGAATAATTTCCTTAAGGGGACACTGTGAGTTCAGTGGATTTGATCTTTTTCCTATTAAATTTTTTTCAGATTCTGGTACGTGTTTTACAAATTTTAGATTTGTGAATTAATTTCAGTTCTTCTATTCTTTTGTTCTTCACCGGTTCATTAAACTTTGGTAACTTCGTGTTTCTGCAAAGTTTGTTGGAATCAGTAAGATTCTTTAAACACAGATTAACAACAATTCTTCTTTAAGAAAAATATTTCATATATATATTTTTTCTAATTTGTTTCTGGTTCTAGTATCTCTACTAGTTTTAATTTTCTAGTTGTGAAAATGTTCTTAAACTTTGTTGTCTTACCAAGTTTTTCAAAGTTTTATTCTAAGTATGTTAGGAATACAAAATGAACAACAGGACTTGGAGTACTAGTAGTCGTAGGTGGCTCAGTTTCATCATCATCATAATCAAAATTAGGCGTATCAATATAATCATCCACATTATCATGTTCATCAACTTCTTGCAATTCCTCATAAAAATTACCAAACCTTCTTTGTAAATGTTCATGATAAAGATCTAATATAAAATTACTATGAATATCAAAAATAGTATCATTAACATGTGTATAATCATCCGTATTCATTCTTACTATACTAGAATTTTTAGTTTTAGATTTAGAAGAACATACCGTTTTTTTAATTATTGGTGGATATAAAGTTTGTCATATTTTTAACCGTCTCAACTATGCTTTAGTTTACCTTTTTCAATAACCTTTTTACTGGAACTCATATTCAAATATTAAAAGTTTTGGAGTATTTATAGGTAATAAAAAGGGTGAAAATGTAGTTTTTAAAACTTTGGGGTATTAAAAAAATTTATGGGGGATGGGGGGTGTGAGGTGGAGTAAATGGGCTAAAAGAGCCGTTGGTGGGCCCCACTGCCTGTTACCTAATGGCTATCAACGGATAGTTCTCAGAGCGAAATAGGATGGACCGGGACCGTAACCGGGATATACCGGACCGGGATTAAATGGTAAAGTCCGGTTTTAGTCCCGGACCCTGTACCTACCGATCCTTACCGGGACTAGCTCTGGCAGGATCCTTTCCGCTGTAGCGGGATAGTGGCCACTGTGATGGACGAGACGGGACTTAAAATCATATATTTTTGCGAGAGCTCACTATTTTGGAAATGTCGATGTGGCGAGATTTTGGGCTGCTCTTGCACCACCGCTACAACGGGATGAGTGTCGTTGTAGCAGTACAGACGTGAATTAAGTCGTTAATAAAACCCCTAAACGACCTTTTTAGCACTTTTTGACTTTTAGAGATAAGGAACGACCCGCAGGCGGCTCTAACTCGTTTTCCACCATTTTTGAGGCTAAAGGTAAGCTTTTAACTCCCCAAATCCATATTTTGATCCGTAGAACGTAATAGAATGGGTCAATATTGATGGGGAAGAGTTTATTGATAGATTTTATGGTGGAAACAACTCAATCTAGATACTAGACATCATGGGTATGATCAAGCGTTGTGAGCATTGTTAGTAATCAGGGTAATTAGTGATTGTTTATTGATTTTTATATGTTATTAATCCCTCCATTCCATAATAACTTAAGCTTTGAGACAATTTTTCAAATTAACTTAAGTTTTCAATTTTCAAGACTGTTTTTAAAATATTCTTCCAATTTTATCCTTTATGTTTGTAGTGGAATTAGTTATTATAATTAATGTTTTGTTATTTTGACAATAATTGATAAGGGAATAAATGGAAAATTATGTTCAATTTATGTCCTAACATACTTTTCATAAAGGGTGAGAAACACCTCAAATCTTAAGTTTTTATGGAATGGAGGGAGTAATTATTTGTAGACCAAGAACAAGAGGAAAAAATCCGGAAAGGGAACAATCAAGTTTCTTAGGGTTTCAAGCTTGTTTCGAGGTAGGTGATGGTTGTGATTCTATGATTGTGTGATGTTTGTTTTTCTTTACTTTATTATGATACTTGTATGTGTATGAATATTGCAATATCGATCACAGTTGTTGTCAATGAAATACTTGAATGATGGTTTCCATGAAATCATGTTGTAAATGTATAATCTTGATGATGTACTTATGATTGTGATTGTGGTGTGTACTTGGGGATCAGATTTCCACGTTACAGCAAGTTAATTTGGATCAAATTGACACGTTCCAGAACAACTATTGGATCTGGTTTCCATGTCCTGACACAACTATGAGATCGTATTGCCACGCTTCGACAAACTAACTGTTTGGGGTTGGGTTCCTTGAGAGGACCATTGATGTGTAATAATTGTATGTTGATGAGAATGTTGATAATATTGTAAATGTTCATATATTATGCGTGTAGTTGTAATGTTGTTTGACTTAATTATGTTACACTAGTGGGATAACCGCGTGATCCTACCAATACACTATGGTTGTGTACTGATTCTGCACTTGCTCTTATTTTTGTTGAGTACAGTTGATCATCAAGCGGCTATTCACAAACCTCGTTTAGGAGATTAAAGACCGTCGCATCGAATTCAAGGGTGAGCCAAATCTTCCGGGCTACCATAGGATTCTCTTTCTTCTATGTCCACCATTTTTGGACTTATACCTTTGATTTAGAATATTTCATTAGTGCATCACTATTTCTTATTAGACCTGGATCTCGTTAGATGTTTTGATACATTGAATTCAGATTCTAGGTTTATCTTCCGCATTTTTAGTAGTTAGATCAATTGTTTGAAGTTTATGAGAACTTCGGGTTAGTACTTATTCTGTTTTCCCATGATAAATGTCTTAGTTTTAGATTATTTGCTTTAGTTGGATGGTAGTAGTGGTTCTCTCACCAGAGTGTTAGTGTAGGTGTCAATCATGACGGTCTGGATCGTGACATCGCCCCTTGTCTTATCATAGGATATCTCCTTAAACCATGCACGAGAAAACCTTTCACTGTCCATGATCTTGTCATGATAGCTCATCAAGGAACATGGTTAATCGTCTCTTGCCTCATCATTAGATTAGCTTTTTAGCATTGGTTCATTTTAGGTGAGAAAGTCTTTCAACCTAAGAACTCTTATTATGTGAGAATACCTTTCATAATCATGCATAGGTGTGTATATGTGAAAATTCTTTTCAACAACACAACAACAACAGCATCATCATCATTGATAGCTCTCTCTCAAAGCTTCCTTAAAACATTTCCATAAACTTCGTAAGAACATGCATAATTTCATAATTCACCTTTCAAGGTTCAAAACCCACTTTCAATCTCAACATCTAGAAATCATGGTTTAAACATGGGTTTCATCATACGTTCATGCTTGATTTCATAAAACTCTTTTTTCATAATCCAAACACACATTATTTTGTCTTAATAGGGAAATATGGGACTTACATGGGTTCATGGGGGATCATCATAAAAATCATTGCATTTCATCAATTTATGCATAAAAGATCATAATGCATATCATTTAAATCAACATTGAAGAGAACTAATGACAATTGAAGAAAACCCTAACTCAATTGGGGATTTCTAACTTTGAAAATAGGAGATTTGGAAATTCCATGAATGGAAGGAATCCATGGATGAAAAAGCTTGAAAGAAATGGAGGATTTTGAGGCTTGATCATGAAACCCTAGCTTTAATCTACAATTTCTAGAGAGAAAAATATTTGGAGAGGAAGAGCTTGATCAATTTTTGGAAATTTAAGAGAAAGAATTTAGTTTGGGTGATTTGGGGATTTAGAATCATTATATAGGGCTTTGGGTAGAAGGAAAAATGACTTAGTTTCTTGGGAGAGATAGAAAAATTGCCACTCTCAAAATTTATTTGAACATTTAGACACAAATCTTGAAAAATTTTATCCTTTAGACACTAATAATAACAACGTTAAATATTCTTCAAAAACATACAATACCTACTCTTAATTTCTTATTAATAAATTTTTGGTCCACATTCATCAAACAAATGTAGAATTTTTATGTTATCATTTATTTAAAAGAACAGCTCGATAGAAAAAAGCTATGAGAAGGAACCCAAAAATGCTCCCGTTATGTAGTTGATAAATACTATTACCTTATCACCTTATAGAAAACTAAAATAAACATCATTGCCTCATAAGATGGTATTAAATCCTACCCTATATGTTTGAGATGTCACAATAAACAAAATAATTGCTATCTCAGCTATAATTCATATTTGAAAAAAAAAATTAAAACTCATAACCAATAAACATTAACGAAATGTGGTATGAAATCTCCTCAGTTGTATTTGTAAACAATTCACATACCAAAAAGAAAACACCTTAATATCAAGAAAAAGACATTAGGATTTTTTTTTATAGAAAACAAAACCTACATATTGGATCTTTTTGTCAGGTCATTCAGGGCTCCCCAATATTCGGTTTTGCTTTCTTTAATTTGCTTTATCTAATGCCTTTTTCCTGCTGTCAAGTGTATTCTTTTTTATCTATGAAGATGAATTGTTTGCACATACAACTGGACATGATTCCATGCCACATGTGGTTACGATTCATATTAGAGAGGTAACATCGTGTGTTTTCGTTAGAGCTAAGGGGATTTGGGTGAAGAAGGTTTTTCAAGGTGATTTGGATGATGGTCATGGTGTTTTGTAAGAGGTGTTGTTTTGGGGAAGGAAGAGTTTTTCCTCTTACATTTGTTATCTTTTCTAGAAAACACTAATAAAATGTTGGGGGTGCTCACTCTAGGTGTCTTATAGGATGTATTTAAAGTTTCAATTAGGTGTAGGATTTAATGTCTGTATTTATTAAAAATTATTTAAGTATCTCAAAAATAAGTATTGATAAATTCATTCATTGATATCTCATCAATGATTTTTAATATACTTGTCATAGTTAAAAGACATTTATCGTGTCTTTGACTTATTGTTTGACAACTTCATTGCTAATGTAATTTATAGAAGTTGGAGGGAAATGTTTCAACCATTGAATATCTATTACTATTTTTGTCTATTTTCCATCATTCAGAGTGAAATAGATTGACCAATGAATAAATTACATTAATCCTTGTCAAATATTTTCTTATTACCGTTAGAGATTTTGTCAAAGGCATTTATCATGTCATTAATTATTATTTGATCTCATCATTCCAGATAATTTATAGACGTTGTAGGAAAATGTTTCAACCATTGAATGTATATTAATGGCTTTTTTATGTTTCTCATCATTTAGAGTGACAAATAGTTTGACCATTCAATTAATTACATTAATTCTAGTCAATGATTTTCTTATTAGCGTCGTAGGTTTTATCTGTTGTAAATCTAGTCTTCTTTTGCAACATGAGAAGTAGAAGAATATATCTCATAGAGAAATCTGTCATCATATATTTTATTTGTGTTGGGTTTGAGTTTAAAAGATATTTGTTTGTTTCTAATTCTTAGTTATATACTAGTGATGAATTCGGAGGATAAATCTATACCAGGTGAATTTTTGGAAAAATTATGTGTTTAAGAAAATATATACTAGTTAATTTGTCAACATAGTGACAATTTAATTAAATTACCATTCACAACTAACTTAAAATCATAATCATGTGGCCCACATAAAAAAATTATATAATTCGACTACATACAGTATAAATTTTAATTTGCTTAATTCGGTTCCAGATTGTAAAAATATAAAATATTTCTAATTGTATGATTCCAAAATTTATATATGCTTATCCTAGCTTGTATATAATTATCCCGTTGAACATTTGATTCGTATAAGTTCTGAAAAATTTCTAAATACATAAATACACAGTTTCTATATACTTACCCTATTTGTATATTGCCAAGCGAATTATACAAACGGAAATACTCATACAAATCGAAACTATAGCTGTGATGTGTAATTAGAAAAACTTTAGCTAAGGAGACTTATTAAGTTCAATTTGTAAGGATTGACATGCTCAAGCATTGAAGACTTCTTTGAAATGTTTGTTATAATGTATTTTTCGTAAGATTTACTATAATATTTTAATTCTAGCATTCCCTAAATATCCTTATGAATTTTGGATAAGATGAGAAAGTGCGAGGAGGAAGAATGTGATATTAATCTCTCTCTTGGGATTGCTTTTAATAAAATATATTCGAATAAAATTTAACATATGGCACCATGCCATTAGGTTCAACCTTTATTTTTTTTTTAAAAATAAACAACAAGAAGATAATATTGAAGCCTATTGCAGGTAAGCACTTAAGTATTTTTACCGGAAATACAAAAGAGGGTCGTCTTCATTTTCATCCTCATTGATTGATTTAGGTATTTCCTTTTTTGAGAGAGTTGGAAAACTAGTTAGTCTCAAAACTTATTGGAACATTTAAACACAAATTTGAAAAATTTATCCTTTAGACACAAATAATAAATGCGTCAATTATTCTTCCAAAACATAGGAGACATACTCTCAATATTCTAATAATAAACTTTTGGTCCCCATTCATCCAACAAATGTGGAACTTTTTTATTATTCATTTATTTAAAGAACAATTTCATAGATAAAATCTCTCCAAGAATAAACCAAAAATGCCCATTTTGAAGCTGATATAAAGAGTGGGTGCTTGCTCACTTTTTCTTTTTTTGTTTTTCTTTTCTTTTTGAAATATAAAGAATGTGATGAGACAGTCAAATCTCGACTACAATTGGTACCAACAGTTAGGATTGCAGGTGAATCTCTCATTCTTTTTTTCCTTCTTTTTCTAATTTAGTTTGAATTCAAGGTAATTTCTACAGCTTCAAGTGGTACCTCAAACATACTTAAGGATCAACAAGATTCGTTCATCTTACTTCAAACACAGGTTTTGAATTGTACCAATCCTCATGTTTCAAGTGCCCTCCGACAAAGACTAGTCCTGTCTCACACATATCTGAAATATTTGATATTAGGACATTTTTTCAAAGTGCACTCACACTCACAAGAATGTTCAATTCGTACAACTGTGATACCATATGCTTGTCCCTTATGTAAACCTCCACTAATGTGAGAACGTTTGGAATGAGATCATGTAGGGCTTGTCATTGACTTGTAACGTAGGCTTAGGGATAGGTGAGATATTTATTTGGGATAAGAGTGATTGTATTCCTCCTTGAGCGTCACGCTAAATTTGTGCCCATAATGATTGATACGCCTTTGGCGTCAGATCCTCTTCATTGTCCTCCACTTTTTCAACTTCTTTTGAAAATCAATTTTTGGAGCTTTTTCCTTCTTTTTTTCACCCCCTTTGTTTTGACTTCTTTTTGATTCCTTATTTTCTTTTTATTTCACCTCTTTATTTCGACTTCTTTTAAGTCCTCATTTCTCGGATCTTTTCTTTCATTTCACTCTTTTCTTTTAAATTTTTCTCTTCTTTTGTTGGAGTTTTTTTTTTGTCTTTCACTGACCTTGTAGGGGTATTTTTGTCTTTCTTTATTTCTTTCAAGTTTTTCCTTTCTTTAACCTTTTTCCTTTCTTTCTTTCTTTCTTTCTTTCTTTCTTTCTTTCTTTCTTTCTTTCTTTTTCTTTCTCTAGAATCCTTTTTTGCTTCCTTGACTTTGGGAGACTCGATATCTTTGCTTTTGGAAAATTCAAACATGGATCTTCTCTTAAAATTTGCACATTCGTTTGCACTCAAGAAGGTTGGTCCAAGAGAGGGAGAGTGCATGTAAGCACTTAAAAGGGTAATGGCTAAAATGTGGTTGTTCAAAGAAAGGTTTCAGGGGAAAAACTAGGGATTTATGTCATTTGGTAGGCTTTGAAAGGCACAATCGGGTCAAAAAAGGTTTGCAATCCTTTATCAAACCAAACATTACTCAGAATTTTGCCTGGATGACATTTAGGTCAAGTTCTAGATCAACAGTGCGATACAATTGAATTTTGATTTAAAGGCTGGCCATACAATGCACATGAAACATAAGGTTGATTTTATTCTTATCTTGAATGCATGCAAGAGAATTTTCAAGCATCACAAAAGTATAAATGAGAGGTACCAAAAGAATCTACGGTTTACCATAAAGTCAATCCTCTACATCATATCAAATACTTTTACTTGCTCCTAACTGCATTGGTCCAAACTGAGTTGAAGACATGACTTTTTAATATGTCCACACTTTTTTGAAAGAATGAATACCGAAACGAGAAGGGCTGCCTATGTATCTCACTGAGATGAGAGTCAGATGGGCGTAGTTCTTGCAGATATGACTATGAAATTATGCACAAACTATCTTATTTTATTTTTTTTATTTTTGGAAAAAATAATACCGAACCCAAGAAGGGTTGTCTAGGTATCTCACTGAGATGAGAATCATATACGCGTAGTTCGTGCAGATATGACTTCGAAAATATGCACAAATTGTTTTATTTTATTTTTTACTTTTGAAAAAAAAAATATACTAAACCCAAGAAGGGTTGCCTACGTATCTCACCGAAATGAGAATTAGGTTCGCGTAATTCGTTCAGTTATTGCATAAAATAACTTTAAAATTTAGATAATCTCAGAGAGATTCTTTTTATCCTTTTAACTGTCGATCTTTGTACTGTCTGTTGAATGTGGTCTATCATTTTTTACAGTAACCACTTGTTGTTATATTCTTTTCTGAATGTCTCTTGGAACTATGTCTTCTCTCAATTATTCACGAAAACTATGCATTGTTATGACCATCCCCGACAATTGTTTTCCTACAAAAATATAAGAAATGTGTGAAGCAAGGCCATAATAATAAAAACAAAACAAAATAAAGAAATGTAACTTCATAGTCAACGACTCCCACGATTTGTCTTTTTGACTTGATATTGATGTCTTGTGAAATACAAAGACTGAGATTTCGCGAGTCCTCTTGTTTCTTGCAACTTAGGACGAACAATGATTTTCGAATTCTGACATAAATCAATCTTTCGCTTTAAAGAGGAACAACTCAAAAGGTAAAAGTGTTAGTTCGTGCTCATAATGGATAATGTAAAATATCACACATAGAAAAAGTTAAACACATAAGCACTGTTTTGATTGAAAACAAACTCAATTGTATCACATAACATACAAATAGTTATTGTGCGTCCTGTACAAATATGTGACCCTTTAGTGCCAAGGATACACCTATCGATCTGAAGAATATATTACGCCATTTGACAACATTTAATTGTACCTCAAAACACTTGGTACAAATTTTATGAATAAACCAAATAGGATTACAAAATAAGAAAGAAAGAAAAAAAATACAAATAATCAATTCCACGCAGGGGTACCATCCTAAACTAAGCCTTTGTGAAAGGTACATAGCCTAGACTTTTATTGATATTAATTTGATAGTACAATTTGATCTAAAAAATATTAGTAGAGTATTAAAATATCTAATCTACACAGCCACCTTCTAGGAAGGGTTCTGTTTGAATTAGACCTTGAATTATCACACTCATACTAATAGCAATTACACATTTAAATTTTATAGTTCGTGCTACTATAAAGATCTTTTCTTAAATCATTTAGTATTTCTCAACATGATCGGGAATTTGTTGAATAGATAAATCCTACATTGCTTCTATGCCGTCGTCACTATATATAATTTCGCATTATTTTATCAACGTCATTTTGAAATTTGTTCGGTAGTGGTTCACGACCCAAATTTCTTCTCTCGGCATTAAGTCAATCTCTAAATAATACTGATATCTCCAAGCGCTGCTGCTAATGAATGCCTATGCTTTCCAATTTGAAACCTTGCTGCACTAAAAATGCCTTCCGAAGCTACTGAAGATGCTTGAATAACTAATACATCTCGAGCATCAGTTGATGTTTTGGATATCCTTTACCGCGGTTTCTCCACCATTCTAGAACATCTTCTGTAGGTTCTGTATTTTGATTAACATATGCATCTAAATCATTTCTATTATAGTGAGAAAGTTCAAGACAAGAATCTAAATAACAATCCATATCATCTTAATTAAGTCTACTCTTAGAACTTTGAAGTTCTTGATTACTTGATACATTTATACTAGAATTATATAAGTCATACAATTTTCTAGCTTCAATTTTTATACTATCTTTAACTTCTTCACAACTAGGTATTTCATCTTTTTCACTATCAATATCCAAGTTAAAATATATTTTATCAACCGCATTAGATGCATCTACATCTTTGTAATGAGGGTTTAACAAACAAACGGTTAAATAAATTTGAGGAATATGAACAAAATATTTTTTAAATTTTCAATCATTTTGTTAATAGATTGTTCAATTTTGGTTTATTTTTAAATTTATAAAATCTAGAAGAAATCAAACAAATATTAGGTAAACAGAACAAATGGTTGGATAATAAATTGTAGATATATTTTTTTAGTTAAATAAAAAATTTTAAGAAATCTGTGAGTTCATGTATGTCATTCCAATCTTTATCAAGTCTATATGACATATCTGAATTATGAGCACCAAACCATTTGAAATGTTTTCTATATTCATAAGTGAATACAAGCATTTCATATAAAGAATTCCATCTAGTAGACACAGTTTTGGAATTTTTCTAGGTGGAAAATTATATTTCAAAACAACGATTTTGAAAATTTCTACGCTTAGACTTAACTTGACATTTAAATATAAAATGACATGCATTTTCAAATTTCGTACAACCATTATCATACATTTGTATACCATCTCTAACAATCAAATTATATATGTGTGCAGCACACCTAATATGAAAATCATTACCATAAACAGGGCAAAGAGAAGGTTTTAGCATTTCAACAACAACTGTATTATTTGAAGCATTATCTAAGGTGATACTACTTATTTTATCAGAAATTCCATAGTTTTCTAAAATTTCTAAAATTGGTTGAGCAATATAACAACCATTTTTTTTGCATTTGACAACATTTATAACCTAAAATACATTTTTGCATACTCTAATTTTCATCAATCCAATGTACAGTAATAGTTAAATAATCATTACTGTCTACACTACAGCCCATATAAGAAGTAATAGCTATTTTACAATTATTATAATAAAATAAACAATGAAGATATTGAAAATGTTGAGCTTGATAATTAAATACAACCTTTTTAATTGTATTTCTACCAAAACCTTTAAATGTGGATTATACACAATTTTTATATAATGTATAAATCCGGGATTTTCAGTGGCAAACCCATAACAACAATCATTTTAGCTAATTCTTCAAGATCTTTTTCTCTACTATATGATCGTGGTAAAATAGAGCCAGAAACATTAGAAGGATTTAATTGTGTTTGGACCATGTTAGAGTCGCCTACTCCTACAGTTTCAGGAAGGGGGTTACCATTGTTTTTAGCTTCGGCTACCGCTTTAGCATCTACATGAAATTTAATGATTACTCAAATGTCTCGTCCCACCTTGTTTTCCTACAATTTTATGATTCAATCTATGTTTACATTTATTACAAATAGCTTGTGTTTTATCTTATTTTTGTGTCATAATTTGCCACACAATTGATTTTTTAGCACGTTCGACCTTAGTCCTAGGATGTACGGGGGGAACGGGAGCAGGACAACGAAAGGGAGCGAGAGTAAGAGCGGGACTGGGAGAGGAACTAGGAGTACTAGTAGCCGTAGGTGGCTCATTTTAATCATCATCATCATCAATATTAGGTGTATCAATATAATCATCAACATTCATGTTCATCATCTTAGGCAACTCCTCATAAAAATTATTACTATCAATATCAAAAACAGTATCATTAACATGTGTATAATCATCCATATTCATTCTTAGTATATTATATTTTTTAGTTTTAGATTTAGAAAAAACTACCCTTTTTTTTATTATTGGTGGATATAAAGTTTGTTATATTTTTAACCGTCTCAACTATGCTTTTTTTTACCTTTTTCAACAACCTTTTTACCTGAACTCATATTCAAATATTAAAAGTGAGTAAATTACAAATTATATATAATACGAAAATGTAATGCAAAAAAAATAATAAATAATTACTCACAAAATAAATAAACAATTGTTGCAAATAAATAAACTAAATAAAAAAATGAGATGGAAGTTGAAACGAATGTACCGAATGTCTACTTAAAAAAGTAGACGTGTATGAACGAAAGCCGAAAATGGAAAGTTGAAAGTTGAATTTTGAAGCTCCAAATCTAATTTCCAAAGACCAAATTCGTAAGGTCAACAAGAATAAGAGATTAGAGATTAGATAGTAGATAGTTGAGAGAATAGAAAATGATATTCTTGTGAGTGAAAAGAATGAAAGTTTTTGGGTATTTATATGTAATAAAAAGGGTGAAAATGTAGTTATTAAAACTTTGAGGTATTGAAAAAAGTTGGAGGGTAGGGGAGGGGTGATATGGAGTAAATGGGCTAAATGAGCCGTTGGTGGGCCACACTGCCTATTACCAACGACTTTCAACGGATAGTTCCTTTAGTATTTTTTTTAAAAAATGGACCGTACCGAAACCGGGATATAACGGACCGGGATTAAATGGTAAAGTCCAGTTTACGACGCATAACCTGTCCTGGACCCCGTACCCACCGGTCCTTACCGTGAATAGCTCTGGCAGGACCCTTTCTGCTGTAGCGGGATAGTGGCCACAGTGATGGACGAGACGGGACTTAAAAATCATCGATTTTGGCGAGAGCTCACTATTTTGGAAATGTCGATGTAGCGAGAGTTTGGGCCGCTCTGGCAGCGCCGCTACAGCGGGATGAGTGTCGTTGTAGCAGGACAGGCGTGATTTAAATCATTAATAAAACCCATAAATGACCTTATTTAGCACTTTTTAACTTTTAGAGCTAAAGAAGGACCCCCAGGCGACTCTAACTCATTTTCCACCATTCTTGAGGCTAAAGGTAAGCTTTTAATTCCCCAAATCCATATTTTGATCCGTAGAACGTAATAGAATGGGTCAATATTGATGGGGAAGGGTTTATTGATAGATTTTATGGTGTAAACAACCCAATCTAGATACTAGAGATCATGGGTATGATCAAGGGTTGTGAGCATTGTTAGTAATCAGGGTAATTAGTGATTGTTTATTGATTTTTGTATGTTATTACTTCCTCCATTTCATAATAACTTAAGCTTTGATCCTACTTTTCAAATAAACTTAAGTTTTCAATTTTAAAGTCTATTTTTAAAATATTATTCCAATTTTACCCTTTAAGTTAGTATTGGAATTAGTTATTATAATTAATGTTTTGTGATTTTGATAATAATTAATAAAGTGTAAAATTGGAAAATTATGTTCAATTTATGTCCTAACATACTTTTCTTAAAGTGTGAGAAACACCTCAAATCTTAAGTTTTTATGGAATGGAGGGAGTAATTTTTTGTAGACCTAGAACAATTGGAAAAAATCCGGAAAGGGAAGAATCAAGTTTCTTAGAGTTTCAAGCTTGTTTAGAGGGAGGTGATGGTTGTGATTCTATGATTGTGTGATTTTTGTTTTTCTTTACTTTATTGTGATACTTGTATGTGTATGAATGTTGCAATATCGATCAAACTTGTTGTAAATGAAATACTTGAATGATGGTTGCCATGAAATCATGTTGTAAATGTATGATCTTGATAATGTACTTGTGATTGTGATTGTGGTGTGTACTTGGGGATCGGATTTCCACGTTCCGTCAAGTTAATTTGGATCAAATTGACACATTCCGGAACAATTATTGGATCCGGTTGCCACGTCTCAGCACTACTATGAGATCGGATTGCCGCGTTCTAACAAGCTAATTGTTTGGGATTGGGTTCCTTGAGAGGACCAATAATGTGTGATAATTGTATGTTGATGAGTATGTTGATAATATTGTAAATGTTGATATAATATGCATGTAGTTATAATGTTGTTAGACTTACTTATGTTACACTAGTGGGATAGCCGCGTGATCCTACTAGTACACTGTGGTTGTGTACTGATTTTGCACTTGCTCTTAATTTTGTTGAGTATAGGACATCTTCAAGCGGCTATTGACTAACCTCGTTTAGGAGATTAAACATCATCGCATCGAATTCAAGGGTTAGCCAAATCTTTCGGGCAGCCATAGGATTCTCTTTCTTCTATGTCCACCATTTTTGGACTTATACCTTTGCTTTAGATTAGTGAATTAGTTCATTAGTATTTCTGTCACGACCCGAAAGTGCCCCCTAGAAGGTAGGGAGAACCCTTGGATCTAAACAAGGCGTACTTGACCCTTTGGGGTCTTGTATAAGCACTTTAACTAGCGTTCATTACATAAGACATGAAAAGTAGTGCGAAATTAAAAATTTTCACGACATTTAATATACAAAGAAATTCTTTCATAAATACTAAGAAAAGATCATCGTCACATGCCATCTTAAAGACACGACATAAAAATCATAGGGACACGGCCCTTTACATTTGAAAGAAATACATAATAACAACTTATACAAAACTAAAAGAATTATGAACTATGCCCTCGAATATATGAAGACATACTTTGTCTTGACAGAATCTTTCCCAAGCTTTGCCTTCTAGACTTCTTCTTGCTTCCAAACCTATAATTATACAGTATAGAAAAGAATGGGGTTAGTACAAATAATGTACTAAGTATGGCATATGCAAAAACATGCAAAAAGGGACATTTTAGTAAAAACACATTTTCATTCCAATTAAGTAAAACATTAAAGAATATGGAAGTAAAAAAACATAAGAAACATCATTTAATACTTAGAGAAGGATTCCCAAACTTTTAGCAAAAGGGAGCATTTTACAGTAAACTTCCCAAAATTTAGTGAACCATTTTTGACATTACAGTGAACTAATTCATTCCCAAAACAGTGAACTTCCAAGGCCAAGCAAAGAGGAAGTGAACTCATTTCCGTAGGATTTTCCCTAGATAAGTTTATCCTAAGACTCACCAAGGTAAGACATGAAGGAAATTCACATACACCTCCTTCAATACACACCAAAGTGATCCTCAAGACTACCCTTTCTAGGCTTACTCACCTCGGGAGAACAAGCCGCCACTCAATGTCAAGACATTAGAAGAACACTCAAGCAACACACCAAGACTTCCCTTTCGAAATGCCTACTTAGTGCAATGAGTAGATGGTGTCCCATTCCATCACCTACCCTAAGTAGTACACTCTTTTAGAAGGCTTAGCACCAAGACTCCCCTTTCGGAAGGTCTACTTAGTGCAATGGATAGATAGCGTCCCATACCACCACCTACCCTAAGTAGTATGTTCTTTTAGAAGACTTGGTTCATTCAATTCATATTAGACTCACCAAGACTCCCCTTTCGGAATGCCTACCTAGTGCAATGGATAAATAGCGTCCCATTCCACTTCCTACCCTAATAAGTAGTACACTCTTTTAGAAGACTTAGCACTTTCATTACTTTTGTGGGGGTTAGCTTAACTGACATAGACCATGAGAGCTAGAAATGGAATCCCGATACTTCCCTTATCGGATAAGGGTCACCCACTAGCCTAGAGTGAGGTACTTTCTTTTAGCTTTTACATGGCTTTCCAAATAGTTACACCTATGTGGGCGCATAGTTAAGGGATAAGGAGATTGCTTCTAAGTAACTCACTCTCTACTCACGAGGAGTACTCATCTCAAGATGTGCATTGGAATACAACATCTCAATTCACGAAGTGTAACCACCTCTTCTTCATATCCTCTCGGTGCTAGGCATAACTCCCCACGGATTCTCAACATTTTACACTATAGGTTAAGGATAACTAGTGAACACCACATCTCAACTCACGAAGGGCATTCATCCTCCTAGCTGTCTTAGAAAGCTCTTGGAAGATAATGAGGGTGCTACTAAACACTTCATCTCAACTCATGAAGAGTGTTCACCCCAAAACTCCCCTTTTCATTCACATTCCTTAGCTTCATTCATTCATTAATTCATTCAGAGTGTGTGTATGTGTGTGTACATGTGAGCACACCTTGCAAAATAGCATCATTTCATTTTCATTCAATTCTATACATGCTTAGACCTTAATTCATCACATTACACACTTTAACATGCTTCACTTAGTCATATAATTCATCTAGACATAATCTCTAGCATACTTCTCATAATAAGCTTCATAGGATACATTACAAGAATAACATCATAATCATCTTACTTCAATCTGCTTTCATGACCTCTTTCACAGTACCCAAGTAACTTTACATTCATAAACTTGAAGCTTCATAATACACATTACAAGAATTATCTTTATTATCACTTCATTCCACACGTTAGGCCTTCAAAGCCACACTTACACTACATACCAAGTATATCCAAATTCATCAAGTAAACACCGCCACCAAGAAGGTGGACCATACCACTCATGAGCATTTCATAAATGAAGCTAAACAACATAACCAACTTACCCTTTAACCAAGCTTCCATCACCTATAATATTTTACTCAACATTCATCATAATATAGCCCTTAGGGCAGTAACTAAACAACAATATCAATAAAAGGAAACCAAAGCTCAAGGACTACAATATCATGCTCATTCAACCCATTCCTTAAGCCAAACTTTTACAAAAAGCTTTAACATGTTTTCATTAAAGTTTTAGCATTAAAATAGTATTAAAAACATCATATTTGAGTCATTTAAACTATTTTCATGCAAGACCCATAATTAGAGTTAAAGATAGAAGAAGTTAGGGTTGAAAACCCTCTTTGAAAATTCATAAGAAAGGACTACTTGAATGGAAGAGAGTTCAAGAATGACTACCATACCTTACATTGAAGAAACCCCATTGATATTTGATGAAGAAACATCCACCAACAACCCTCCTAGCTCCTTCTTGAGTTCTAGCTTCTATGGAGATTTGAGAGAGTCTTTTAAGAGAGAGGGCTTTTGGGTTTTAGGAAATGAAGTCTAAAATTAGGTATTAGGGTTTAAAACATCTTAATATACCTAAAAGACCCTAAATATATCACTCAAGGTTCATAAAAGACTTGGCGTGAATTTACCAAACACCCCAAGCCAAGGCAGCCTTTTTGACAGCTTTTGGCAGCTCACAGACTCCTCCAACCAACGGACCGTTTGTCCATCGATGGCCCATTGGTGGAGGGTATTTGGTTGAGTCTTCAACCTCCAAACATGCGTGCCTGCAGGTCCAAACGACGGACCAAGTCGACGGGCCGTTGGTTGGAACACTGTCCGTCGTTTGGTCTCTTGGTGGACACTGCCAAGGCAGTCTTGGGCTCTTCTCTAGGGCCCCTTATGGGTCCTAGGTGGGGTCGTATCCAGACGTTAAACCCCTAAACATATTCGTCTAGGTATTAGGAACATCCCACGCCAATTTCAAACAAAACGAACACGTAAAACTCACTCAAAAACATCAAGACACAAGCACTTTCTAAGGCACACTTTGCGAACTTCATGGACGTTCTCGGACGTTTGACCTATAAACTTAACCAAAATTCACACACTGACTAAGGACACTAATATAACTCATTTTCTTACAAACTTAACTCAAGAAACAATCACGAAGCTCTAGTTCACCTTAGTTTATTTTAGGGTGTTACATATTTCTTATTAGACTTGGATCTTGTTAGATGTTTTGATACATTGAATTTCAGATTCTAGGTTTATATTCCGCATTGTTAGTAGTTAGATCAATTGTTTAAAGTTTATGAGAACTTCGGGTTAGTACTTATTCTGTTTTCCTATGATAAATGTCTTAGTTTTAGATTATTTGCTTTAGTTGGATGGTAGTAGTGGTTCTCCCACCAGAGTGTTAGTGTGGGTGTAAATCAAGACGGTCTGGATCGTGACATAACCCCTTTTCTTATCATAGGATATCTCCTTAAACCATGCATGAGAAAACCTTTCACTGTCCATGATGTTTTCATGATAGCTCATAAAGGAACATGGTTAATCGTCTGTTGCCTCATCATTAGATTAGATTTTTAGCATTGGTTCATTTTACATGAGAAAGTCTTTCAACCTAAGAACTCTTATTAAGTGAGAATACCTTTCACAATCATGCATAGGTGTGTATATGAGAAAATTCTTCTCAACAACACAACAACAACAACATCATCATTGATACTTCTCTTTCAAAGCACTCTTAAACATTTCCATAAACTTCATAAGAACATGCATAATTTCATAATTAACTTTTCAAGGTTCAAAACCCACTTTCAATCATCAACATCTAGAAATCATAGTTTAAAGATGTCACAACCCGAGACTACACCCTGGACGTGGCCAGGACTCGAAGACCACTGATGGTCCCTAAGCGAACCCTCATCCTGGTTGACTACAAGCGAAAGACTAACTTAAGCATACAAAAGCTTAAAACTGAAATGAACAACTTTGAATAAAAATAATATATTCAACTAGCCATAAAATAGGAAACTTTAGTCTTTAAAATATTTAATAAAATAAATGATTAATACAAACTACTCAACTATACTGACTATCTATGAAGCCTCTAACTGATAAAGATGGAAGTCGGAACAAGACTCACGACCTTCTAACTAAACTGAAAAGTAAATGAAACCCTCCGGAAGCAAGGAGGCTCCCCATAGCTAACTCGAACTCTCGGATGTATCAACGAAGCTCTTGTTGATGATCTTGTATACCTGTGTCTGCATCATCAAAAGATGCAGGACAATTGGCTCAGTACTTGGAATGTACGAGCATGTAAGGTTAATTCTAAAGCATAACATAAGCTTGATACTTGAATGAAAAGGAAACATACCTACCTCTTTTCAACTCAACTCAAATAAAGAATAAGATACTCAACTCAAGGATTAGATACTAAACTTTAAGATATGATACTTGAATCAATGAAGTACATATTAACTCAAGATAATCAACTTAAGATACTCACCTTCTGATACTCAATTGAACTCATTTCAATATAAAGAAGTTTAAAACAAGTGCAATATAAAGAAAAACTGTTTAAAAACACGATATCAACTCTGTGTATATAATAAGGATACATCATAACTCTTAAACATATATGAAAATACAAATAACTGATGTATATAAAAATAGTATAACTGATGTGGGAGTTTCTCTAACCGACAACCATCACTTAAGAGCTACAGTGATGATACAAGGGTCTAGCGCACGCTGCCGACGCATCGTTTGCCCGGCCAAAAGTATAAGACCTGAACTGCCTAATGGATCCACTAGTAAACTGTGAAAAGGATTCATCTTAAAAGTATGACCCTTTTCTACCTATGGTGGCTAACATGGTTTATGGGGGATGTGAGAATTCTCCCCCATATCAGTGCTCAATACTACTCCCAAAAATATATTGTCTCTTATGTTTAAAAACATATTGATTCCGTGGTTTGAGATTAGTGCTCAAAACTTAGCTTTTTAAAAATCTCTCTCGGAAATCATAGTTTCCTCTTTCTTCTATTAAAGTTAGCAATAGGCTCCGTGGAAGTCTACCTTCCCTTCCTTCTCAAAAGTTTGAAAACATTTTGTTTAAATCCTTAGGGACTACTTAGTTCCCTTATAACTCTTGAGAAGTGAACTCAACTTGATACTCTTTGTTTACTTGAAACTTTAACTCTTAGGGAATACTTATTTCCCTTATAGCTTTTAAGAAATGAAGTCAACTCTTTACTCTTTCTTGACTTGAACTTTAAGTCTTTAAAACAAAGTGAAAATATTTGTGAAAGACTTTAGAAAACTTGATAACTTTACTTTGACTTGCTTCTTAACTCTTAGACTTGGCTCTTAACTTTCTTGACTTTGATCTTAACTTTCCTTGAATTGGATTATGGATTCAAGGCTCATGATCTCATGTTTATGGCTGATCTCATTATTTTCAACTTGGAGGGTGAACTGCAAACTTGATAACAAATAAGTACTTCTTAGCTCAAGATTGTTCGACTTATAGGGTTCATGCGGAAGTTATGGGCATGAACAACTTGACTCGAAGGTCTAAGTAACTAGATGAAACTCATGTATATGACTCGCTCATTCTCTTATTTACTTCCTCAAAACTTGGTTCAAATCAATAGTTGACCTCAAAAAATTCACAATTAAACTCAAAGATGTTCTTCAACTCTACTCTTAACTCTCTCTTCAATGTGAATTATAAATTCAAGAGTTATAGTTCATGATATGAAGGATATAGGTGATATTTTAGACTCATGAATACATACTCTTTACTTTTATACTCAGTTGCTTGAGTCTTAAAAGAAGTTACTAGAAGTTGTGGAAGACTCCTCAAAAGGACTTTCTTAGAACGTTTCAAAGAATTCTCAAAACTTTAACTCTCAACTCTACCTTGAATTTGAATTATGAATTCAAGGTTATGATCGTGGTAGGACTGATTTTAGGTGTTTAGAAGTAGCTTAGCTTAGTTAGAATCGAAAAGGAGTGAAGGTGCACTTTAAACGAACTCAAACAGAGCTAATAGAGGTAAACTGAACTAGGCAGACGACCCTTAGGCTATGGATGGCGCGGAGCCCCAACCCTTGACGGACATTGATGGGTTTAAGGTGCTCTAGCAGGCGCACCGTGCCAGGCCCCAACCCAGAATTTCTGCCGAGCACTTTTGCTCGTTTTCTCACCGTAAATCGCCTAAATTCAAACAGTTTCTTCCCCAATCACTTGGATTCGATTACTTATCTTAAATACACTCAAATATACTGGAAACAATACTAAAATTACTCAATTATATTTCAAGAAATCATCAAAACTCCAACACAACAAGATTTAGAATGAACTTCAAGAACACCTTTCAAGAACTAATCAAGAACTCTAATCTTTAAACTCTAAGCATGAAATTTCTCTGAACAAAATACATGATTGGCATGTGGGTGAACTAAACCAATACTATGGAAGCTTACATACCTCTTTGGGATTAGACCCATGGCGAAAATCCGCAACTACACTCAAGAACGTCGACGAACGCCTTCATCCTTGCCTCTTTTCTCCTCTTTTATTTTCTTGCCTCTTCTTGAACTCTCAACTAAAACCCTAGGTGTTTATTATGATTTCAAAACTGAACCTAAAAGCATTAGACCCCTAAAATATGACTATAAACGAGTCAAATCAGATTGGATAAGGAAAGTACCAAAATACCCCTCATTATTTTCGGCTAATTTTCCTCAACTAGACAAACTAACTTTATACGGTCAATCACACTCATCCAAACTCAAAATTTAGCAAACTTGGTGGCTTTGGAAAGACAATTCAAAGATATTTCCAATGGTATCTTGTAGCACACCTAACTCATCATGTACTGGGATTTATGGTCATTTGAAGTCGACCCCAAAACTCATACTTTGTTTAACTGTCCAATTATCAGATTTTTTTTGTTATTTCCAATTTAATTCTTTTTGGAACTCAAGGTATTAAACCTAATGAACTGACCTTAATACTTTAAGAAAATTTTAATTCCTTGGTAAAACTCACTCACTATGATGAACATTATGAGTATTAGCTCAAAAAAAATTCCGGGGTGTTACAAAACATGGGTTTTATCATAGATTTATGCTTGATTTCATAAAACTCTTTTTTCATAATCCAAACCCACATTATTTTATCATAATTGGGAAATATGGGATTTACATGGGTTCATGGGGGATCATCATAAAAATCATAGCTTTCATCAATTCATGCATAAGAGATCGTAATGCATATTATTAAAATCAACATTGAAGAAAACTCATGGCAATTGAAGAAATCTCTAACTCAATGGGGGTTTCTGATTTTGAAAATAGGAGATTTGGGAATTCCATGAATGGAAGGAATACATGGATGAAAAAGCTTGAAAGAAATGGAGGATTTGGAGGCTTGATCTTGAAATCCTAGCTTTAATCTACAATTTCTAGAGAGAGAAATATTTGGAGAGGAAGAGCTTGATCATTTTTTTGGAAATTTAAGAGAAAGAATTTTGTTTGGGTGATTTGGGGGTTTAGAACCATTATATAGGTCTTTGGGTAGAAGGAAAAATGACTTAGTATGGAGTTAAAACAATTGGGGGAAAAGACCCAAAGGTCCCTGACTGGAAACTGCCGAATTGGCATGATGGAGGCCAAAATGGGTCGTCATCATCACCACGTCCCGTCAAACGGGTCGTGAAGAATTTTTGTGTGATAGTCCTTTGCTATTTTAGGCATAATTTTTACTCTGTGACCTTAATTTTTTTATAAGTCGTGGGACACCTAATTCGTTTAATTTTGAGATAAAAGGTATAATTTTTTGAAGTTGACCCTAAACTCTAAGTGTAAGAAAAACCCTTCACAGACGACTTCACAATCCGTGTGGGGTTTCACTCTCCGTTGCGATGCATGTCGCTCTCGACCAGTAGTTAGGGAAGCACCCCTACTTACTTGACCCCTTCACGAATAATTTGATGGCTCGTTAACATCACCACCGGACATCTAGGCATCTGTCAAAGTGAAGCTTACATGGAGAAGGTTTTGGAAACCTACCACGAGCCCCTCACTGGACCGTGGTGCCCTTCACGGTCCATCTAGGGCTCCGTGGAGGGTTCCATGGTCCTCTTTTTGGGCTTGTGAGTTTTCCACTTGACCCATATCTAGCCTTTTCAAAATTCAGGGTGTTACAATTTACAATGCCATTCATTGATTTAGGTATTTAGTTTATTGGGAGAGATAGAAAAATTGCCACTCTCAAAATTTAGACACAAATCTTGAAAGAAAATACCATTTAGACACTAACAATAACAACGTTAATTATTCTTCAAAAACATACAAGACCTACTCTCAATTTCTTAAATTTTTGGTCCACATTCATCAAACAATTGTGGAATTTTTATATTATTCATTTATTTAAAAGAACAACTCCATAGAAAAAAGCTCTCCGAGAAGGAACCCAAAAATGCTCCCATTATGCAGTTGATAAACACTATTACCTTATCCCTTATAGAAAACTAAAATAAACATCATTGCCTCATAAGATGGTTTTATATCCTACCATATAGGTTTGATATGTCACAATAAACAAAATAATTGCTATCTCAGCTATAATTCATATTTGAAAGAAACAAATATTAAAACTCTTAACCAATAAACATTAACCAAATGTGGTATAAACTCTTCTCAGTTGTATTTGCAAACAATTCACATACCAAAAAGAAAACACCTCAATATCAGGAAAAAGACATTAGGAATTTTTTTTATAGAAAACAAAACCGAAATATTGGATCTTTTTGTCAGGTCAGTTCAGGGCTCCCCAATATTCGGTTTTACTTTCTTTAGTTTATTTTATCTAATGCCTATTTCCTGTGTTCAAGTGTCTGCTTTTTGATTTATGAAGATGAATTGATGGAACATACAGTTGGAGAAGATTCTATGCCACATGTGGTAACGGTTCATATTAGAGAGGTAACATCGTGTGTTTTCGTTAGAGCTAAGGGGATTTAGGTGAAGAAGGTTGTTAAGGTGATTTAGATTGACCAATGAATAAATTACATTAATCCTTGTCAAATATTTTCTTATTACCGCTAGAGCTTTAGTCAAAGGCATTTATCATGTTAGTAATTATTATTTGACCTCTTCATTCCTAATAATTTATAGACGTTGTAGGAGCATGAATCAACAATTGAGTGTCTATTAATGACTTTTTTCTGTTTCTCATCATTTAGAGTGACAAATGGTTTGACCATTCAATTAATTACATTCTAGTCAATGATTCTTATTAGCGTTGTAGGTTTTATCCGTTGTAAATCTAGTCTTCTTTTGCAACATGAGAAGTAGAAGAATATATCTCTTAGAGAAATCTGTCATCATATATTTTATTATGTTGGGTTTGAGTTTAAAAGAATCTTTGTCAGTTTCTAATTCTTAGTTATATACTAGAAGTGTTTGTTGAATTTGGAGGATAAATCTATACTGGGTGAAATATTTTTGGAAAATTATGTGAATAAGAAAATATATACTAGTTAATTTGTTAACATATTGACAATTTAATAAAATTACCATTCACAACTAACTTACAATCATAATCATGTGTCCCGCATAAAAAATTTATATAATTCGACTACCGAACGGTATAAATTTGAATTTGTATAACTCGGTTCCACCTTGTAAAAATAAAAAATATTTCTAATTGTATGATTCCAAAATTTATATATGATTATCCTAGTTTGTATATAATTATCCTGTTGATACATTTGATTCGTATAAGTTCTGAAAAATTTCTAAATACATAAATACACAGTTTCTATATACTTACCCTATTTGTATATTGCCAAGCGAATTATACAAACGGAAATACATACAAAATGAAACTATAGCTATGATGTGTAATTAGGAAAACTTTAGCTAAGGAGACTTATTAAGTTCAATATTTTGTAAGAATTTACGTGCTCAAGCTTTGAAGACTTCTTTGAAATGTTTGTTATAATGTATTTTTCGTAAGATTTACAATAATATTTTAATTCTAGCATTCCATAAATGTCCTTATGAATTTTGAATAATATCAGAAAGCGCGAGGAGGATGAATGTGATATTAATCTCTCTCTTGGGATTGCTTTTAATAAATATATTCGAATAAAATTTAACATATGGCAACATGCCATTAGGTTCAATCTTTTTTTAAAAAAAATAAACAACAAGAAGATAATATTGAAGCCTATTACAAGTAAGGCTTAAGTATTTTTAACGAAAATACATAAGAGGGTCGTCTTCATTTTCATCGCCATTGATTGATTTAGGTATTTACTTTCTTGGGAGATTTGGAAAACTAGTCAGTCTCAAAAACTTATTGGAACATTTAGACACAAATTTGAAAATTTTTATCCTTCAGACAAATAATAACTATGTCAATTATTCTTCCAAAACATAGGAGACATACTCTCAATATTCTAATAATACACTTTTGGTCCCCATTCATCCAACAATTGTGGAATTTTTTTATTATTCATTTATTTAAAGAACAATTTCATAGATAAAAGCTCTCCAAGAATAAACTCAAAATGGTTCCATTTTGAAGCTGATAAACAACATTGCCTCATTATCACCATTGCCTAAGGGTGGCAGTGGAACCGATAACGAGACTACCGGACTGGGATTAATCGGAACCGACATGGAAGCGGGAACCACCACCTGGAACCGTACCGGAAACTGGACAGACCAGTACCGGTAGTTCCGGATAGGATAGTACCCGTCCCGGTCCTCTAGTGAATCAGTACGGAACCGGACAGACTGGATTCTGGGAAAACTGCATTATTTTTTTTTTTTTAAATCAATTAATTATTTAAACTTTTATTATTTTAAATTTAAAAATTTATACTTTTCAAACTTTTAAAGTTAATTATTTATACTTTTCAAACTTTAAAACTTTAAAGTTTGAAAGTTTGTAAAAGTTTAAAGTTTAAAGTTTGTAAAACTTTAAAGTTTAAAGTTTTGAAGTTTGTAAAATTCAAACTTTCAAATTATAAATATATAATTAAAATATTATTTTGAATTTAAATTTGAAATTTTATATTTCTAGTTTAAAATTTTAACTTTAAAAGTTTGAAAATTTTAATTTCAAACTTTAAAAGTTTAAATATTTAAAATTCAAAATTTGAGGTTATAAAAGTTTAAATTTCAAACTTTAAAAACTATAAAAAGTTTAAATTTCACAATAATAAAAATTAAATTTAAGAAAATAATAATAAAAAAAATTAAGGCGAACAACCTAGACTTTTATTAATATTAATTGGGGAAATGTACAAGTACCCCCTCAATCTATGCCGGAAATTCCAGAGAAACACTTATACTATACTAAGGTCCTATTACCCACTTAACTTATTTTATAAGTAATTTTCTACCCTTTTTCGGCCTACGTGGTACTAGCTTAAAAAAAAAGTCAATCAATGTTGGACCCAAAAGATAGTGCCATGTAGGCCAAAAAGGGGTAGACAATTATAAATAAAATAAGTTCAGGGGGGTAATAGGACCTTAGTATAGTATAAGTGTGTCTCTGAGATTTTGGGCATAGGTTGAGGGGCTACTTGTGTATTATCCCATATTAATTTGATAATACAACTTGATCGACAAAAATATTAGTAGAGTATTAAAAGATCTAATCTACACAGTCACCTTCTAGGAAGGGTTCTGTTTGAATTAGACCTCAAATTATCATACTCACACTAATAGACAATTACACATTTAAATTTAATAGTTCGTGCTACTATAGAGATCTTTTTTTAAATCATTTAATATTTCTCTAGTAACATGATCGGGATTCGTTGAATAGATAAATCCTCCATTGCTTCAATGCCGTCGTCATTATAATCTTGCATTATTTCATAAACGTCAATTTAAAATTTGGTCGGTAGTGGTTTACTACCCAAATGTCTTCTCTCAGCATTAATCCTATTTCTAAATAATACTGATATCTCCGAGCTATCTGCTACTAATGAATGCCAATGCTCTCCAGTTAGAAACATTGTTGCGCTAAAAAACTCCTTCCGAAGCTATTGAAGATGCTTGAATAGCTAATACATCTCGAGCTATCGTTGAAGTTTTGGAAATCCTTCGCCGCGATTTCTCCACCATTATAAAACATCTTCAGTAGGTTCTGTATTTTCATTAACATATCAAAATCATTTCTATTATTGTGAGAAAGTTCAAGATAAGAATCTAAATAACCATCAATATCATCTTCATTAAGTCTACTCCTAGAACTTTGAGGTTCTTGATTATTTGATACATTTATATTAGAATTATATAAGCTATACAATTTTCTAACTTCAATTTTCATACTATCTTTAACTTCTTGACAACTAGGTATTTCATCTTTTTCACTATAATATCCAAGTTAAAATACATTTTATCAACCGCCTTAGATGCACCTATATCTTTGTAATGAGGGTTTAACAAACAAGCGGTTAAATAAATTTGAGGAATAGTAATAAAATATTTTTTAAATTTTTCAATCATTTTGTTAATAGATTGTTCAAATCTTGTTTTATTTTTAAATTTATTAGATTTAGAAGAAATCAAACAAATATTGGGTAAACAGAGGAGATAGTTGGATAATAAAGTGTAGAATTTCTTTTTTGTAGTTAAATAAAAAACTTTTAAGAAATCTATGAGTTCATGTATGTCATTCCAATCACTATCATCAAGTCGATATGACATATCTAAATTATGAGCATTCCAAACCATTTGTAAAGGTTTTCTATATTCATAAGTATAACGACCTGCTTAGTCGTTTTGAGCAGCAGATTTTATTTCTGGAAAACTGTCTGAGACGACGTATCCAACGACGGACCGTCATGGGCACGACGGACCGTCGAGGGTGTCTCGTTCCAAACACTTGGAATTCTTATATTTGAGTGCTGAAATCGACTCTCTGAACTCTGTGACGGACATGCAGGACGGACCGTCACATACATGACGGACCGTTGTGAGGTTCCGTTTCAAAACACTTCAACTCTTGAGAATTGGGTACTGAGAGCAATTCTCTGAAGTCTGTGACGGACCTGCAGGACGGACCGTCACAGACATGACGGACCGTTGTGAGTTTCCGTTTCAAAACACTTCGACTCTTGAGAATTGGGTACTGAGAGCAATTCTCTGTCCGTCGTGACGGAAGTGCAGAACGGACCGTCGTAGGCACGACGGACCATCACAGGTTGCGTAATCCCAGTCTGGGTCAAATTTCTGGGTAAGTTTTAAAGGGGAGTTTTGGACTATTCTTGCTATAATTATAAATTTTAGTGGGTCAATGTTAAAAACTCAAATCCTTGGGGGTGTAAAGGAGATGACCTTGAGTTACTTAGTGGGTGGTTTCCTCATCTTTTATACCTAATTATATGCTAAATTAGGGAAAAGAGAGAGAGTTTGGGAGAAGAAAAAATAGAGAGAATAAGGAGAAGAGAGGAACGATCGATTTAGAGAGACAACCAAAGAGGAACAAAAAGCTTGGAGAGATTGCTTGCTTGATCAAGAATCCTTGGTGAAGGTAGGTTATGGTTTGATACTATTCGTAGTAAACTCTTAATAGTGAATGATATGTATTGGTAGTATTGTAAACCCTTCTATATGCTTAATCTTATGCTTTCATGAATGTGATTATGTGTTTGTGATAAAATAAGCTTAATGAAGCTTTGAATCCAAAATCTTGAAGAAACCCTAATTCACCTTGTTATTGATGATGCCTTGGTATAAAAGAAGGCTTGATGAACTAAAGTAATGAGATTGGTGATGCCTTGGTATAAAAGAAGGCTTGATGAATTGTTAGAATTAGGGGATCGGAGTGTCACGTTCCGACACATAGTATTAGGGGATCGGGTGTCACGAACCGACACGTAGAATTAGGGGATCGGAGTGTCACGTTCCGACACATAGTATTAGGGGATCGGGTGTCACGACCGACACGTAGAAGTAGGGGATCGGAGTGTCACGTTCCGACACATAGTATTAGGGGATCGGGTGTCACGAACCGACACGTAGAAGTAGGGGATCGGAGTGTCATGTTCCGACACATAGTATTAGGGGATCGAGTGTCACGAACCGACACGTAGAAGTAGGGGATCGGAGTGTCACGTTCCGGACACATAGTATTAGGGGATCGGGTGTCACAAACCGACACGTAGAATTAGGGGATCGGAGTGTCACGTTCCGACACATAGTAGTAGGGGATCGGAGTGTCACGTACCGACACAAGAGGAAGAAAGATAATGAATCTTGAGAGATGTTTATATACTCAATGTAATGAACCTAATTCCCAAATGAGTGTGGTATTGAGGCTTGAGTCCTCATGGATGAACTTGGTAGTACTTATTGATGATTATAGTACTTGTTGCTACATGTTGAGTATTGTAGTTGATTTATGATATGAATTGATATATACTGTTTTCTATTTTGAGTTGGCCGATGATACCTACTCAGTACTTGTGTTTTGTACTGACCCCCTACTTGTTGTTTCTTTCTTTGTTATTTGGGGAATGCAGCAAACGTACCGTCGTCTTCAACTCAGCAGTAATTCTAGCCAGTCTTCACTACACCGGATTTCAGGGTGAGCTAATGCTTCTAGCTTGGACTGGATCTTCTCTTCAATGTCTTGATGCCTTGAACTTCCGGCATGGACTAGCCTTTTATTTATTTTAGCTTCTTAGATACTTTTAGATTTGTAACTTGAGGATAGATGTTCTTGTGATGATGACTTCCAGATTTTGGGGATAATGAGTTTTAAGTCTTCCGCTTTGTATTTTGTTCAATATGTTGGGGTTTTAGATTGGTTGGTTCGCTCACATAGTAGGATAAGTGTGGGTGCCACTCGCGGCTCGATTTTGGGTCGTGACAATAAGTGACTACAAGCATTTCATATAAAGAATTTCATCTAGTAGACACTGTTTTTGGAATTTTTCTAGGTGGAAGATTATATTCAAAACAACGATTTTAAAAATATCTACGCCTAGACTTAACTTGACATTTAAATATAAAATGACATGCATTTTCAATTTTCGTGCAACCGTTATCATACATTTCTATACCATCTCTAACAATCAAATTATATATGTGTTCAGCACACCTAATATGAAAATCATCACCATAAACAGGAAAGGTTTTAGCATTTCAACAACAATTGTATTATTTGAAGCATTATCTAAGGTGATACTACTTATTTTATTACAAATTTCATAGTTTTCTAAAATTTCTAAAATTGTTTGAGCTATATAACAACCAGTTTGTTTGCATTTGACAACATTTATAACCTAAAATTCTTTTTTGCATACTCCAATTTTCATCAATCCAATGTGCAGTAACAGTCAAATAATCATTACCTTTTACAGTACGACCCATATCAGAAGTAATAGTTATTTCACAATTATTATAATAAAATGAACAACGAAGAGAAAATGTTGAGCTTGATAATCAAATACAGCCTTTTAAATTGTATTTCTTGCAAAACATTTAAAATGTGGATTATACACAATTTGAATATAATGTATAAATACGGGATTTTCAGCAAATCTAAATGGCAAACCCATAACAACAATTATTTTAGATAATTCTTCAAGAGCTTTTTCTCTACTATATGACCGTGGTAAACTAGAGCCAAAACCATTAGAATGATTTAATTGTGTTTGGACCATGCTACAGTCGCCTACTCCTACAGTTTCAAGGAAGGGGGGTACCATTCTTTTTAGTTTCGACTACTGCTTTAACATGCAAAAATTCATTTTTACTACATGACATTAAATGATTACTCAAATGTCCTGTCCCACATTTTTACAATTTTATGATTCAATCTATGTTTACATTTATTAAAAATAACTTGTGTTTTATCTTCATTTTGTGTCATAAATTGCCACACAACTGATTTTTAGCACGTTCTACCTTAGGCCTAGGATGTAGGGGGAACGAGAGCAGGACAAGGAAAGGAAGAGGGACTGAGAGAGGGACTAGAAGTACTAGTATTCGTAGGTGACTCAGTTTCATCATCATCATAATCAAAATTAGGCGTATCAATATAATCATCAACATTATCATGTTCATCATCTTCAGGCAATTCCTCATAAAAATTACCAAACCTTCTTTGTAAATGTTCTTGATAAGGATCTAATCCAAAATTACTATCAATATCAAAAACAGTATTATTATCATGTGTATAATCATCCGTATTCATTCTTACTATACTAGAATTTTTAGTTTTAGATTTAGAAGAACATACCATTTTTTTTAATTATTGGTGGATATAAAGTTTGTCACATTTTTAACCGTCTCAACTATGCTTTTTTTTACCTTTTTCAATAACCTTTTTACTAGAAGTCATATTTAAATATTAAAAGTGAGTAAATTACTAAATTATATATAATACAAAAATGTAATGCAAACAAATTAACAAATAATTACTAATAAAATAAATAAAGAATTGTTGCAAATAAATAAATAACTAAATGAAAAAAATGAGATGGAAGTTGAAACGAATGTACCGAAAGTCTACTTAAAAAAGTATACGTGTATGACCGAAAGCATTATATAAGGTAATACTACATATTTTATCACAAATTCCATAGTTTTCTAAAATTTCTAAAATTGTTTGAGCAATATAACAACTTTTTTTCTTTTTTTTTTTTTTGCATTTGACAACATTTATAACCTAAAATACTTTTTTGTATACTCTAATTTTCATCAATCCAATGTATAGTAACAGTCAAATAATCATATTACTGTTTACACTACATCCCATATCATAAATAATAGTTATTTTAGAATTATTATAATAAAATAAACAACGAAGATATTGAAAATGTTGAGCTTGATAATCAAATACAGTCTTTTTATTGTATTTCTAGCAAAACCTTTAAAATGTGGATTATACACAATTTGAATATAATGTATAAATCCGGGATTTTCAGCAAAAACTAAATGGCAAACCCATAACAATAATTATTTTAGCTAATTCTTCACGATCTTTTTCTCTACTGTATGACCGTGGTAAACTAGAGTCAAAACCATTAGAAGAATTTAGTTGTGTTTGGACCATGGTAGAGCCGCCTACTCCTACAGTTTCAGGAAGGGGGTACCATTCTTTTTAGCTTCGACTACTGCTTTAACATGCAAAAATTCATTTTTACTACATGACATTAAATGATTACTCAAATGTCCTGTCCCACCTTGTTTTTCTACAGTTTTATGATTCAATCTATGTTTACATTTATTACAAATAACTTGTTTTTTTCTTCATTTTTTTCATAAATTGCCACTCAACTAATTTTTTTAGAACGTTCTACCTTAAGCCTAGGATGTACGTGGGGAACGGGAGCAGGACAACAAAAGGGAGCGCGACTGGGAGAGGGACTAGGAGTACTAGTAGTCGTAGGTGACTCAGATTCATCATCCTCATCATCAAAAGTAGGCGTATCAATATAATCATCAACATTATCAAGTTCATCATCTTCAAGCAATTCTTCATCAAAATTACCAAACCTTCTTTGTAATGTTCATGATAAGGATCTAATTCAGAATTACTATCAATATAAAAAACAGTATCATTAACATGTGTATACTCATCCGTATTCATTCTTATTATACTAGATTTTTTAGTTTTTGATTTAGAAGAACTACCATTTTTTGTAATTATTGGTAAAGTTTGTCATATTTTTAACCGTCTCAACTATGCTTTTTTTACCTTTTTCAACAACCTTTTTACTCGAACTCATATTCAAATATTAAATGTGAATAAATTACTAAATTATATATAATACAAAAATGTAATACAAACAAATTTACAAATAATTACTCACAAAAAAAAATTGTTGCAAATAAATAAATAACTAAATGAAAAAAATGAGATGGAAGTTGAAACGAATGTACCGAAAGTCTACTTAAAAAAGTAGACGTGTATGACCGAAAGCCAAAAATGGAAAATTGAAAGTTGAATTTTGAATCTGCAAATCCAATTTCCAAAGACAAATTCGTATTGTCAACAAGAATAAGAGATTAGAGAGTAGAGAGTAGAGAGTTGAGAGAATAGAAGATGATAATCTTGTGAGTGAAAAGAATGAAAGATTTGGAGTATTTATAGGTAATAAAAAGGGTGAAAATGTAGTTAAAAGCTTTGGGGTATTAAAAAAGTTAGGGGGGATGGGGGCTGGGAGGTGGAGTAAATGGGCTAAAAGAGCCATTGGTGGGCCACACTGCCCGTTACCCAACAGCTCTGAACGGATAGTTCTCGGACCAAAACGGGAAGAACCGGGACCATCACCAGGATTTATCGGACCGGGATTAAATGGTAAAGTCCAGTTTCCGTCCCGTTACCTGTCCTGGACCCCGTACCTACCGGTTCTTATCGGGACTAGCTCTGGCAGGATCCTTTCCGCTGTAGCGGGATAGTGGCCACTGTGATGGACGAGACGGGACTTAAAATCATAGATTTTGGCGAGAGCTCACAATTTGTGAAATGTCGATGTGGCGGGATTTTGGGCTGCTCTTGCACCTCCGCTACAGCGGGATGAGTGTCGTTGTAGCAGGACAGACGTGACTTAAATCTTTAATAAAACCCCTAAATGACCTTATTTAGAACTTTTTGACTTTTAGAGCTAAGGAACGACCCCCAACTGACTCTAACTCATTTTCCACCATTCTTGAGGCTAAAGGTAAGCTTTTAACTCCCCAAATCCATTTTTTGATCCGCAGAACGTAATAGAATGGGTCAATATTGATGGGGAAAAGTTTATTGATAGATTTTTATGGTGGAAACAACCCAATCTAGATACTAGAGATCATGGGTATGATCAAGAGTTGTGATCATTGTTAGTAATCAGGGTAATAAGTGATTGTTTATTGATTTTTGTATGTTATTACTCCCTCCATTCCATAATAACTTAAGCTTTGAGCCCATTTTTCAAATTAACTTAAGTCTTCAATTTTCAAGACTATTTTTAAAATATTCTTCCAATTTTACCCTTTAACTTAGTATTGGAATTAGTTATTATAATTAATATTTTGTTATTTTGACAATAATTAATAAGGGTAAAAATAGAAAATTATGTTCAATTTATGTCCTAACATACTTTTCATAAAGGGTAAGAAACACCTCAAATCTTAAGTTTTTATGGAATGGAGGGAGTAATTATTTGTAGACCAAGAACAAGAGGAAAAAATCCGGGAAGGGAAGAATCAAGTTTCTTAGGGTTTCAAGTTTATTTCGAGGTAGGTGATGGTTGTGATTCTATGATTGTCTGATGTTTGTTTTTCTTTACTTTATTATGATACTTGTATGTGTATGAATGTGGCAATATCGATCACAGTTGTTGTCAATGAAATACTTGAATGATGGTTTCCATGAAATCATGTTGTAAATGTATGATCTTGATGATGTACTTGTGATTGTGATTGTGGTGTTTTCTTGGGGATCGGATTTCCACGTTCCGTCAAGTTAATTTGGATCAAATTGACACGTTTCGGAACAATTTTTGGATCCGGTTGCCACGTCTCAGCACAACTATGAGATCGGATTGCCACGTTCTGACAATCTAATTTTTTGGATTGGGTTCGTTGAGAGGACCAATGATGTGTGATAATTGTATGTCGATGAGAATGTTGATAATATTGTAAATGTTCATATATTATGTGTGTAGTTGTAATGTTGTTTGACTTAATTATGTTACACTAGTGGGATAATCGTGTGATCCTATCAATACACTATGGTTGTGTGCTGATTCTGCACTTGCTCTTATTTTTGTTGAGTACAGTTGATCATCAAGCGGCTATTGACAAACCTCGTTTAGGATATTAAATATTGTCGCATCGAATTCAAGGGTGACCCAAATCTTTCGGGCTGCCATAGGATTCTCTTTCTTCTATGTCCACCATTTTTGGTCTTATACCTTTGCTTTAGATTATTTCATTAGTTCATTAGTATTTCTTATTAGACCTGGATCTTGTTAGATGTTTTGATACATTGAATTTCAGATTCTAGGTTTATCATTCGGATTGTTAGTTGTTAGATCAATTATTTGAAGTTTATGAGAACTTCGGGTTAGTACTTATTATATTTTCCCATGATAAATGTCTTAGTTTTAGATTATTTGCTTTAGTTGGATGGTAGTAGTGGTTCTCCCACCAGAGTGTTATTGTGGGTGTCAATCACGACGGTCTGGATCGTGGCATCGCCCCTTGTCTTATCATAGGATATCTCCTTAAACCATGCTCGAGAAAACCTTTCACTGTCTATGATCTTTTCATGATAGCTCATAAAGGAACATGGTTAATCGTCTCTTGCCTCATCATTAGATTAGCTTTTTAGCATTGGTTCATTTTAGGTGAGAAAGTCTTTCAACCTAAGAACTCTTATTATGTGAAAATACCTTTCATAATCATGCATAGGTGTGTATATGAGAAAATTCTTTTCAACAACACAACAACAACAACAACAACATCATTGATACTTCTCTCTCAAAGCTTCCATAAAACATTTCCATAAACTTCATAAGAACATGCATAATTTGATAATTCACCTTTCAAGGTTCGAAACCCACTTTCAATCTCAACATCTAGAAATCATGGTTTAAACATGGGTTTCATCATAATTCATTCTTGATTTCATAAAACTCTTTTTTATAGTCCAAACACACATTATTTTATCTTAATTGTGAAATTTGGGACTTACATGGGTTCATGGGGGATCATCATAAAAATTATAGCATTTCATCAATTCATGCATAAAAGATCATAATGCATATCATTTAAATCAACATTAAAGAGAACTCATGGCAATTGAAGAAAACCCTAACTCAATTGGGGATTTCTATCTTTGAAAATAGGAGATTTGGAAATTCCATGAATTGAAGGAATCCATGGATGAAAAAGCTTGAAAGAAATGGAGGATTTTGAGGCTTGATCTTGAAACCCTAGCTTTAATCTACAATTTCTAGAGAGAAAAATATTTGGATAGGAAGAGCTTGATCAATTTTTGGAAATTTAAGAGAAAGAATTTAGTTTGGGTGATTTGGGGGTTTAGAATCATTATATAGGGCTTTGGGTAGAAGGATAAATGACTTAGTATTGAGTTAAAAAATTGGGGGAAAAGACCCAAAGGTCCCCTAAAAACTGCCGAATTGGCATAATGGAGGCCAAAATGGGTCGTCATCATCACCACGGCCCATCAAACGGGTCGTGAAGAATTTTTGTGTGACAATGCTTTGCTATTTTGGGCATAATTTATACACTAAGACGTTAATTTTATAGGTCGTGGGACACCTAATTCGTTTCATTTTGAGATAAAAGGTATGATTGTTTGAAGTTGACCCTAAACTCTAAGTCTAAGAAAAACCCTTCACAGACGACTTCATGATCCGTGTGGGGTTTCACGGTCTGTTGTGATGCATGTGCCCCTTGACCAGTAGTTAGGGTAGGACCTCTACTTACTTGACCCCTTAACGACCACTTTGATGGCCCGTTAACATCACGAGCCCCTCACTGGAACGTGGTGCCCTTCACGGTCCTTCTAGGGCTCCGTGGAGGGTTCCATGGTCCTCTTTTTAGGATTGTGAGTTTTCCACTTGACCCATATCTAGCCTTTTCCAATTTCAAGGTGTTACAATTTACAACGCCATTCATTGATTTAGGTATTTAGTTTCTTGGGAGAGATAAAAAAATTGCCACTCTCAAAATTTATTTGAACATTTAGACACAAATCTTGAAAAAAATTATCCTTTAGACACTAATAATAACAACGTTAAATATTCTTCAAAAACATACAATACCTACTCTTAATTTCTATTAATAAATTTTTGGTCCACATTCATCAAACTAATGTAGAATTTTTATGTTATCATTTATTTAAAAGAACAACTCGATAGAAAAAAGCTCTCCGAGAAGGAACCCAAAAATACTCCCGTTATGAAGTTGATAAATACTATTACCTTATCACCTTATAGAAAACTAAAATAAACATCATTGCCTCATAAGATGGTCTTAAATCCTACCCTATAGGTTTGAGATGTCACAATAAACAAAATAATTGCTATCTCAGCTATAATTCATATTTGAAAAAGAAACAAAAATTAAAACTCATAACCAATAAACATTAACGAAATGTGGTATGAAATCTCCTCAGTTGTATTTGTAAACAATTCATAGACCAAAAAAAAAAAACTCAATATCAGGAAAAAGACATTAGGAAATTTATTTATAGAAAACAAAACCTACATATTGGATCTTTTTGTCAGGTCATTTCAGGGCTCCCCAATATTCGGTTTTGCTTTCTTTAGTTTGCTTTATCTAATGCCTTTTTCCTGCTGTCAAGTGTATGCTTTTTTATCTATGAAGATGAATTGCTTGCACATATAGCTGGAGATGATTCCATGCCACATGTGGTAACGATTCATATTAGAGAGGTAACATCGTGTGTTTTCGTTAAAGCTAAGGGGATTTGGGTGAAGAAGGTTGTTCAAGGTGATTTCGTTGATGGTCATGGTGTTTTGTCAGAGGTGTTGTTTTGGGGAAGGAAGAGTTTTTCCTCTTACATTTGTTATCTTTTCTAGAAAAAACTAATAAAATGTTGGGGGTGGTCACTCTAGGTGTCTTATAGGATGTATTTAAAGTTTCAATTAGGTGTAGGATTTAATGTCTGTATTTATTAAAAATTATTTAAGTATCTCAAAAATAAGTATTGATAAATTCATTCATTTGATATCTCATTAATGATTTTTAATATACTTGTCATAGTTAAAAGACATTTATCATGTCTTTGACTTATTGTTTGACCACTTCATTACTAATATAATTTATAGAAGTTGGAGGGAAACGTTTCAACCATTGAATATCTTTTACTATCTTTGTCTATTTTCCATCATTCAGAGTGAAATAGATTGACCAATGAATAAATTACATTAATCCTTGTCAAATATTTTCTTATTACCGTTAGAGCTTTAGTCAAAGGCATTTATCATGTCATTAATTATTATTTGACCTCTTCATTCCTAATAATTTATAGACGTTGTAGGAAATGTTTCAACCATTGAATGCCTATTAATGACTTTTTTCTGTTTCTCATCATTTAGAGTGACAAATAGTTTGACCATTTAATTAATTACATTAATTCTAGTCAATGATTTTCTTATTAGCGTCGTAGGTTTTATCTGTTGTAAATCTAGTCTTCTTTTGCAACATGAGAAGTAGAAGAATATATCTCATAGAGAAATCTGTAATCATATATTTTATTTGTGTTGGGTTTGAGTTTAAAAGAATCTTTGTCTGTTTCTAATTCTTAGTTATATACTAGAAGTGTCTGTTGAATTCGGAGGATAAATATATACCAGGTGAAATATTTTTGGAAAAATTATGTGTATAAGAAAATATATACTTGTTAATTTGTCAACATAGTGACAATTCAATTTAATTACCATTCACAACTAACTTACAATAATAATAATGTGGCCCACATAAAAAAATTATATAATTCGACTCCATACGATATAAATTTTGAATTTGCATAATTGGGTTCCAGATTGTAAAAATAAAAAATATTTCTAATTGTATGATTCCAAAATTTATATATGCTTATCCTAGCTTGTATATAATTATCCTGTTGATACATTTGATTCGTATAAGTTCTGAAAAAATTCTAAATACATAAATACACAGTTTCTATATACTTACCCTATTTGTATATTGCCAAGCGAATTATACAAACGGAAATACTCATACAAAACGAAACTATAGCTATGATGTGTAGCTAGGAAAACTTTAGCTAAGGAGACTTATTAAGTTCAATATTTTGTAAGAATTGACATGCTCAAGCTTTGAAGACTTCTTTGAAATGTTTGTTATAATGTATTTTCCGTAAGATTTACAATAATATTTTAATTCTAGCATTCCCTAAATGTCCTTATGAATTTTGGATAAGATCAGAAAGTGTGAGGAGGAAGAATGTGATATTAATCTCTCTCTTGGGATTGCTTTTAATAAAATATATTCGAAAAAAATTTAACATATGGCACCATGCCATTAGGTTCGACCTTTTTTTTTAAAAAAATAAACAACAAGAAGATAATATTGAAGCCTATTACAGGTAAGCACTTAAGAGTATTTTTACCGAAAATACATAAGAGGTCCGTCTTCATTTTCATCGCCATTGATTGATTTGGGTATTTACTTTCTTGGGAGAGTTGGAAAACTAGTCAGCCTCAAAACTTATTGGAACACTTAGACACAAATTTGAAAAATTTTATCCTTTTGACACAAATAATTATAAGTACGTCAATTATTCTTCCAAAACATAGGAGACATACTCTCAATATTCTAATAATAAACTTTTGGTCCCCATTCATCCAACAAATGTAGATTTTTCTTTTATTCATTTATTTAAAGAACAATTTCATCGATAAAATCTCTCCAAGAATAAACCAAAAATGCCCATTTTGAAGCTTGTATTAAAGAGTGGGTGCTTGCTCACTTTTTCTGTTTTTATTTTTTCTTTTCTTTTTGAAATATAAAGAATGTGATGAGACAGTCAAATCTTGACTACAATTGGTACCAACCGTTAGGATTGCAGGTGAATCTCTCATTCTTTTTCCCCTTCTTTTTCTAATTTAGATTGAATTCAAGGTAATTTCTACAGCTTAAGTGGTACCTCAAACATACTTAAGGATCAATAAGATTCGTTCATCTTAATTCAAACACAGGTTTTGAATTGTACCAATACTCATGTTTCAAGTGCCCTCCGACAATGACTAGTCCTGTTTCACACATATTTGAAACATTTGATATTAGGACATTTTTTCAAAGTGCACTCACACTCACAAGAATGTTCAATTCATACAACTGTGATACCATATGCTTATCCCTTATGTAAACCTCCACTAATGTGAGAACATTTGGAATGAGATCATGTAGGGCTTGTCATTGACTTGTAACGTAAGCTTAGGGATAGGTGGGATATTTATTTGGGATAAGAGTGACTGTATTCCTCCTTGAGCGTCACACTAAATTGTGCCCATAATGATTGATACACCTTTGGCGTCAGATCCTCTTCATTGTCCTCCACTTTTTCGACTTCTTTTGAATTCTCATTTTTTGGAGCTTTTTTCTTCTTCTTTTTTCACCCCTTTGTTTCGACTTCTTTTTTGATTCCTTATTTTCTTTATATTTCACCTCTTTCTTTTGAGTTCTTTTAAGTCCTCATTTCTTGGATCTTTTCTTTCATTTCATTCTTTTCTTTTAAATTTTTCTCTTCTTTTGTTAGAGTTTTTTTTTTTTGTCTTTCACTGACCTTGTAGGGGTATTTTGTATTTCTTTATTTCTTTCAAGTTTTTCCTTTCTTTAACCTTTTTCCTTTCTTTCTTTCTTTCTTTCTTTCTTTCTTTCTTTCTTTTCCTTTCTCTAAAATTCTTTTTTGCTTCCTTGACTTTGGGAGACTCGATATCTTTGCTTTTGGATATTTCAAAATGGATCTTCTCTTAAAATTTGCACATTCTTTTTGCACTCAAGAAGGTTGGTCCAAGAGAGGGAGAGTGCATGTAAGCACTCAAAAGGGTAATAGCTAAAATGTGATTGTTCAAAGAAAGGTTTCAGGCTCAAAGTGGAAAAACTAGGGATTTATGTCATTTGGTAGGCTCTGAAAGGCACAATCGGGTCAAAAAAAGTCTGCAATCCTTTATCAAACCAAACATTACTCAGAATTTCGCCTGGATGACATTTAGGCCAAGTTCTAGATCAACAATGCGATACAATTGAATTTTGATTTAAAGGCTCGTCATACAATGCACATGAAACATAAGGTTGATTTTATTCTTATTGAATGCATGCAAGAGAATTTTCAAGCATCACAAAGCTATAAATGAGAGGTACCAAAAGAATCTACGGTTTACCACAAAGTCAGTCCTCTCCATCATATCAAATATTATTACTTTCTCCTAACTGCATTGGTCCAAACTGAGTTGAAGACATGACTTTTTAATATGTCCACACTTTTTTGAAAGAATCAATACCGAACCCGAGAAGGGCTGCCTACGTATCTCACTGAGATGAGAATCAGGTGGGCATAGTTCGTGCAGATATGACTATGAAAATATGCACAAACTATTTATTTTATTTTTTTTACTTTTGGAAAAAATAATACCGAACCCAAGAAGGGTTGCCTAGGTATCTCACTGAGATGAGAATCAGATACGCGTAGTTCGTGCAGATATGACTTTGAAAATATGCACAAATTATTTTATTTTATTTTTTCCTTTTGAAAAAAAAATACCGAACCCAAGAAGGGCTGCCTACGTATCTCACCGAAATGAGAATTAGGTTCGCGTAATTCGTTCAGTTATGGCATAAAATAACTTTAAAATTTAGGCAATCTCAAAGAGATTCTTTGTATCCTTTTAACTGTCGATCTTTGTACTATCTGTTGAATGTGGTCTATCATTTTTTTTTACAGTAACCACTTGTTGTTGTATTCTTTTCTGAATGTCTCTTGGAACTGTGTCTTCTCTCAATTATTCACGAAAATTATGCATTGTTATGACCATCCCCGGTAATTGTTTTCCTACAAAAAAATAAGAAATGTGTGAAAGCAAGGACATAATAATAAAAACAAAATAAAATAAGAAAAAATGTAACTTCATAGTCAAGGACTCCCATGATTTGTCTTTTTGACTTGATATTGATGTCTTGTGAAATACAAAGACTGAGATTTCGCGAGTCCTCTTGTTTCTTGCAACTTAGGACGAATAATGATTTTCGAATTCTGACATAAATAAATCTTTCGCTTTAAAGACGAACAACTCAAAAGGTAAAAGTGTTAGTTCGTGCTCATAATGGATAATGTAAAATATCACACATAGAACAAGTTAAACACATAAGCACTGTTTTGATTGAAAACAAACTCAATTGTATCACATAACATACAAATAGTTATTGTGCGTCCTATACAAATATGTGACCCTTTAGTGCCAAGGATAGGCCTATCGATCTGAAGGATATATTACGCCATTTGACAACATTTAATTATCACACAAAACACTTGGTACAAATTTCATGAATAAACCAAATAGGATTACAAAATAAGAAAGAAAGAAAAAAAATACAAATAATCAATTCTACCATCCTAAACTAAGCCTTTGTGAAAGGTACATAGCCTACACTTTTATTAATATTAATTTGATAGTACAATTTGATTCACAAAAATATTAGTAGAGTATTAAAAGATCTAATCTACACAGCCACCTTCTAGGAAGGGTTCTTTTTGAATTAGACCTTGAATTATCATACTCATACTAATAGACAATTACACATTTAAATTTAATAGTTCGTGCTACAATAGAGATATTTTCTTAAATCATTTAGTATCTCTCAACATGATCGGGAATTCGTTGAATAGATAAATCCTACATTGATTCTATGCTGTCGTCACTATATATAATTTCGCATTATTTTATCAACGTCATTTTGAAATTTGGTCGGTAGTGGTTCACGACCCAAATTTCTTCTCTCGGCATTAAGTCAATCTCAAAATAATACTAATATCTCCAAGCTATCTGCTACTAATGAATGCCAATGCTCTCCAATTTGAAACCTTGCTGCACTAAAAATGCCTTCCGAAGCTACTTTAGATACTTGAATAACTAATACATCTTGAGCCATCGGTTGATGTTTTGGATATCCTTTACCGCGGTTTCTCCACCATCCTAGAACATCTTCTGTAGGTTCTGTATTTTGATAAACATATTCATCTAAATCATTTCTATTATTGTGAGAAAGATCAAGACAAGAATCTAAATAACAATCCATATCATCTTAATTAAGTCTACTCTTAGAACTTTGAAGTTCTTGATTATTTGATACATTTATACTAGAATTATATAAGTCATACAATTTTCTAGCTTCAATTTTTATACTATCTTTAACTTCTTCACAACTAGGTATTTCATCTTTTTCACTATCAATATCCAAGTTAAAATATATTTTATCAACCGCCTTAGATGCATCTACATCTTTGTAATGAGGGTTTAACAAACAAACGGTTAAATAAATTTGAGGAATATGAACAAAATATTTTTTATATTTTCAATCATTTTGTTAATAGATTGTTCAATCTTGGTATATTTTTAAATTTATAAAAATTAGAAGAAATCAGACAAATATTAGGTAAACAGAACAAATGGTTGGATAATAAATTGTAGATATATTTTTTTAGTTAAATAAAAAACTTTTAAGAAATCTGTGAGTTCATGTATGTCATTCCAATCTTTATCAAGTCTATATGACATATCTGAATTATGAGCACCAAACCATTTGTAAAGGTTTTATATATTTATAAGTGGCTACAAGCATTTCATATAAAGAATCCATCTGGTAGACACTGTTTTGGAATTCTTCTAGGTGGAAAATTATATTCAAAACAACGGTTTTGAAAATTTCTACGCCTAGACTATCTTGACATTTAAATATAAAATGACATACATTTTCAACTTTCGTGCAACCATTATCATACATTTGTATACCATCTCTAACAATCAAATTATATATGTGTGCAGCACACCTGATATGAAAATCATCACCATAAACAGGGCAAAGAGAAGGTTTTAGCATTTCAACAACAATTGTATTATTTGAAGCATTATATAAGGTAATACTACTTATTTTATCACAAATTCCATAGTTTTCTAAAATTTCTAAAATTGTTTGATCACTATAACAACCGTTTTTTTTTGCATTTGACAACATTTATAACCTAAAATACTTTTTTTGCATACTCTAATTTTCATCAATCCAATGTGCAGTAACAGTCAAATAATCATTGTTGTTTACACTACAGCCAATATCATAAATAATAGTTATTTTAGAATTATTATAATAAAATAAACAACGAAGATATTGAAAATGTTGAGCTTGATAATCAAATACAACCTTTTTAATTGTATTTCTAGCAAAACCTTTAAAATGTGGATTATACACAATTTGAATACAATGTATAAATTCGGGATTTTCAACAAAAACTAAATGGCAAACCCATAACAACAATTATTTTAGCTAATTCTTCAAAATCTTTTTCTCTACTATATGACCGTGGTAAACTAGAGTCAAAACCATTAGAAGGATTTAGTTGTGTTCGGACCATGGTAGAGCCGCCTACTCCTACAGTTTCAGGAAGGGGGTACCATTCTTTTTAGCTTCGACTACTGCTTTAGCATGCAAAAATTCATTTTTACTACATGACATTAAATGATTACTCAAATGTCCTGTCCCATCTTGTTTTTCTACAGTTTTATGATTCAATCTATGTTTACATTTATTACAAATAGCTTGTGTTTTTTCTTCATTTTTTACATAAATTGCCACACAACTGATTTTTTTTTAGAACGTTCTACCTTAGGCGTAGGATGTACGTGGGGAATGGGAGCAGGACAACGAAAGGGAGCGCGACTGGGAGAGGGACTAGGAGTACTAGTAGTCGTAGGTGACTCAGTTTCATCATCCTCATCATCAAAATTAGGCGTATCAATATAATCATCAACATTATCATGTTCATCATCTTCAAGCAATTCTTCAACAAAATTACCAAACCTTCTTTGTAAATGTTCATGATAAGGATCTAATTCAGAATTACTATCAATATAAAAAACAGTATCATTAACATGTGTATAATCATCCGTATTCATTCTTATTATACTAGATTTTTTAGTTTTAGATTTAGAAGAACTACCATTTTTTTTTAATTATTGGTGGATATAAAGTTTCTCATATTTTTAACCTTCTCAACTATGTTTTTTTTTGCCTTTTTCAACAACCTTTTTACTCGAACTCATATTCAAATATTAAATGTGAGTAAATTACTAAATTATATGTAATACGAAAAATGTAATACAAATAAATTAACAAATAATTACTCACAAAATAAATAAATAATTGTTGCAAATAAATAAATAACTAAATGAAAAAAAAAAGAGATGGAAGTTGAAACGAATGTACCGAACGTCTACTTAAAAAAGTAGATGTGTATGACCGAAAGCCGAAAATGGAAAGTTGAAAGTTAAATTTTGAAGCTCCAAATCAAATTTCCAAAGACCAAATTCGTAATGTCAACAAGAATAAGAGAGTAGAGAGTAGAGAGTAGATAGTTGAGAGAATAGAAAATGATATTCTTGTGAGTGAAGAATGAAAGTTTTTGGGTATTTATAGGTAATAAAAAGGGTGAAAATGTAGTTATTAAAACTTTGAGGTATTGAAAAAAGTTGGAGGGTAGGGGGGTGTGAGGTGGAGCAAATGGGCTAAAAGAGTCGTTGGTGTGCCCCACTGCCTATTACCCAACGACTCTCAACGGATAGTTCCTATTTTTTTTTAAAAACGGACCTGACAGGACTGGGATGGACCGGTACCATAACTGGGATTTACCGGACAGGGATTTACCGGACCGGTATTAAACGGTAAAGTCCAATTTCTGACACATTACATGTCCTGGAACCCGTACCTACCGGTCCTTACCGTGACTAGCTCTGGCAGGACCCTTTCTGCTGTAGCGGGATAGTGCCCACAGTGATGGACGAGACGGGACTTAAAAATCATAGATTTTGGCGAGAGCTCACTATTTTGGAAATGTCGATGTGGCGAGAGTTTAGTTCGCTCTGCCAGCGCCGCTACAGCGGGATGAGTGTCATTGTAGCAGGACAGGCGTGATTTAAATCGTTAATAAAACCCATAAATGACCTTAGTTAGCACTTTTTAACTTTTAGAGCTAAAGAACGACCCCCAGGCGACTCTAACTCATTTTCTACCATTCTTGAGGCTAAAGGTAAGCTTTTAATTCCACAAATCAATAGTTTGAACCGTAGAACATAATAGAATGGGTCAATATTGATGGGGAAGGGTTTATTGATAGATTGTATGGTGTAAACAACCCAATCTAGATACTAGAGATCATGGGTATGATCAAGGGTTGTGAGCATTGTTAGTAATCAGGGTAATTAGTGATTGTTTATTGATTTTTGTATGTTATTACTTCCTCCATTTCATAATAACTTAAGCTTTGAGCACACTTTTCAAATACACTTAAGTTTTCAATTTTAAAGACTATTTTTAAAATATTATTCCAATTTTACCCTTTAAGTTAGTATTGTAAATAGTTATTATAATTAATGTTTTGTGATTTTGACAATAATTAATAAAGGGTAAAAATGGAAAATTATGTTCAATTTATGTCCTAAGATACTTTTCTTAAAGGGTGAGAAACACCTCAAATCTTAAAATTTTATGGAATGGAGGGAGTAATTATTTGTAGACCAAGAACAAGAGGAAAAAATCCGGAAAGGGAAGAATCAAGTTTCTTAGGGTTTCAAGCTTGTTTCGAAATAGGTGATGGTTGTGATTATATGATTGTGTGATTTTTGTTTTACTTTACTTTATTATGATACTTGTATGTGTATGAATGTTACAATATTGATCACACTTGTTGTAAATGAAATACTTGAATGATGGTTGACATGAAATCATGTTGTAAATGTATGATCTTGATAATGTACTTGTGATTGTGATTGTGGTGTGTACTTGGGGATCGGATTTCCACGTTCCGTCAAGTTAATTTAAATCAAATTGACACGTTCCGGAACAATTTTTGGATCCGGTTGCCACGTCTCAGCACAACTATGAGATCGGATTGCCACGTTCTGACAAGCTAATTGTTTGGATTGGGTTCCTTGAGAGGACCAATAATGTGTGATAATTGTATGTTGATTAGCATGTTGATAATATTGTAAATGTTGATATATTATGCATGTAGTTATAATATTGTTAGACTTACTTATGTTACACTAGTGGGATAGCCGTGTGATCCTACTAGTACACTGTGGTTGTGAACTGATTCTGCAGTTGCTCTTAATTTTGTTGAGTACAGAACATCTTCAAGCGGCTATTGACTAACCTCGTTTAGGAGATTAAAGATCATCGCATCAAATTCAAGGGTTAGCCAAATTTTCCGAGCTGTCATAGAATTCTCTTTTTTCTATGTCCACCATTTTGGACTTATACCGTTGCTTTAGATTAGTGAATTAGTTCATTAGTATTTCTGTCAAGACCCGCTAGTACCCCCTAAAAGTTAGGGAGAACCCTTGGATCGAAACAAGGCGTACTTAACCCTTTGGGGTCTTGTACAAGCACTTTAACTATCGTTCATTACATAAGACATGAAAAGTAGTGCAAAATTAAAACTTTTCATGACATTTAATATACAAAGAAATTCTTTCATAAATACTAAGAAAATCTCATCGTCATATGCCATCTTAAAGACACGACATAAAAATCATAGGGACACGGCCCTTTACATTTGAAAGAAATACATAATAAGAACTTATACAAAACTAATAGAATTATGAACTATGCCCTCGAATATATGAGGACATACTTTGTCTTGAGAGAATCTTTCCCAAGCTTTGCCTTCTAGACTTCTTATTGCTTCCAAACCTATAATTATAGAGTATAGAAAAGTATGGGGTTAGTACAAATAATATACTAAGTATGGCATATGCAAAAACATGCAAAAAGGGACATTTTAGTAAAAACACATTTTCATGCCAATTAAGTAAAACATTAAAGAATATGGAAGTAAAACAACATAAGAAACATCATTTAATACTTAGAGAAGGATTCCCAAACTTTTAGCAAAAGGGAGTATTTTACATTAAACTTCCCAAAATTTCAGTAAACCATTTTGGACATTACAGTGAACTAATTCATTCCCAAAACAGTGAACTTCCAAGGCCAAACAAAGAGGAAGTGAACTCATTTCCGTAGGATTTTCACTAGCTAATTTTATCCTAAGAATCACCAAGGTAAGACATGAAGGAAATGCACATACACCTCCTTCAATACACACCAAAGTGATCCTCAAGACTACCCTTTCTAGGCTTACTCACCTCGGGAGAACAAGCCCCCACTCAATGTCAAGACATTAGAAGAACACTCAAGCAACACACCAAGACTTCCCTATCGGAATGCCTACTTAGTGCAATGAGTAGATGGCATCCCATTCCATCACCTACCCTAAGTAGTACACTCTTTTAGAAGGCTTAGCACCAAGACTCCCCTTTTGGAAGGTCTAATTAGTGCAATGGATAGATTGCGTCCCATACCACCACCTACCCTAAGTAGTACGTTCTTTTAGAAGACTTAGTTCATTCAATTCATATTAGATTCACCAAGACTCCCCTTTCGGAATGTCTACCTAGTGTAATGGATAAATAGCGTCCCATTCCACTACCTACCCTAAGTAGTACACTCTTTTAGAAGACTTAGCACTTTCATTACTTTTGTGGGGGTTAGCTTAACCGATATAGACCATGAAATCTAGAAATGGAATCCCGATACTTCCCTTATCGGATAAGGGTCACCCACTAGCCTAGAGTGAGGTCTTTTCTTTTAGCTTTTATATGACTTTCCAAATAGCTACACCTATCGGGGCGCATAGTTAAGGGATAAGGAGATTGCTGCTAAGTAACTCACTCTCTACTCATGAGGAGTACTCATCTCAAGAGGTGAATTGGAATACAACATCTCAATTCACGAAGTGTAACCACCTCTTCTTCATATCCTCTTGGTGCTAGGCATAACTCCCCACGGATTCTCAACATTTTACACTATAGGTTAAGGATAAATAGTGAATACTACATCTCAACTCACGAAGGGCATTCATCCTCCTACCTGTCTTAGAAAACTCTTGGAAGATAATGAGGTTGCTACTAAACACTTCATATCAACTCACGAAGAGTGTTTACCCCAAAACTCCCCTTTTCATTCACATTACTTAACTTCATTCATTGTGGGTCCTAGTGGGGTCGTACCGGACGTTAAACCCCTAAACATATTAGTCTAGGTATTAGGAACATCCCACGCCAATTTCAAATAAAACAAACACGTAAAACTCACTCAAACACATCAAGACACACAAGCACTTTCTAAGGCACAGTTTGCGAACGTCATGGACGTTCTCGGATGTTTGACCTCCAAACTTAACCAAACTTCACATATTGCCTAAGTACACTAATATAACTTATTTTATTACAAAATTAACTAAAGAAACAATCACGAAGATCTAGTTCACCTTAGTTCATTTTAGGGTGTTACATATTTCTTATTAGACTTAGATCTTGTTAGATGTTTTGATACATTGAATTTTAGATTCTAGGTTTATCTTCCTCATTGTGTTAGTAGTTAGATCAATTGTTTGAAGTTTATGAGAACTTTGGGTAAGTACTTGTTCTGTTTTCTTATCATAAATGTTTAGCTTTAGATTATTTGCTTTAGTTGGATGGTAGTAGTGGTTCTCCCACCAGTGTGTTAGTGTTGGTGTCAATCAAGACGGTCTGGATCGTGACATCTCCCCTTTTCTTATCATAGGATATATCCTTAAAATATGCACGAGAAAACCTTTCTTTGTCCATGATCTTTTCATGATAGCTCATAAAGAAACATGGTTAATCATCTGTTGCCTCATCATTAGACTAGCTTTTTAGCATTGGTTCAGTTTAGGTGAGAAAGTCTTTCAGCCTAAGAACTCTTATATTGTGAGAATACATTTCACAATCATGCATAGGTGAGTATATGAGAAAATTCTTTTCAACAACACAACAACAACAACAACATCATCATTGATACTTCTCTCTCAGAGCACCCTTAAAAATTTCCATAAACTTCATAAGAACATGCATAATTTCATAATTCACCTTTCAAGGTTCAAAACCCACTTTCAATCATCAACATCTATAAATCATGGTTTAAACATGTCACGACCCGAGCCTACACCCTGGACGTGGCCGGCCTCGAAAACCACTGATGATCCCCAAGTGAACCCTCATCCTGGTTGACTACAAGCGGAAGACTAATTTAAGCATACAAAAGCTTAAAACTGAAATGAACAACTTTGAATAAAAATAATATATTCAACTAGCCATAAAATAGGAAACTTTAGTCTTTAAAATATTTAATAAAATAAATGATTAATACAGACGCCTCAACTATACTGACTATCTATGAAGCCTCTAACTGATAAAGATGGAAGTCGGGACAAGACCCACAACCTTCTAACTAAACTAAAAAGTAAATAAAACCATCCGGAAGCAAGAAGGCTCACCATAGCTAACTCAAACTCTCGGATGTATCAACGAAGCTCTGTGTCGGCATCATCAAAAGATGCAGGCCAATTGGCTCAGTACTTGGAATGTATGAGCATGTAAGGGTAATTCTAAATCATAACAAAGCTTGATACTTGAATAAAAATGAAACATACTTACCTCTTTTCAACTCAACTCAAATCAAGAATAAGATACTCAACTCAAGGATTTGATACTAAACTTCAAGGTATGATACTTGACTCAATGAAGTACAGATTAACTGAAGATACTCGACTTAAGATACTCAACTTCTGATACTCAACTGAACTCTTTCAATATAAAGCAATTTAAAACAAGTGCAATATAAAGAAAAGCTGTGTAAAAACACGATGTCAACTCTGTGTGTATAACAAAGATACATCATAACTCTGAAACGTATATGAAAATACAAATAATTGATGTATATAAAAATAGTATAACTGATGTGGGAGTTTCTCTAACCGACAACCATCACTTAAGAGCTACAGTGATAATATAGCGGTCTAGCGAAAGCTGCCATCGCATCCTTTACCCGGCCAAAGGTATAAGACCTGAATTGCCTAATGGATCCACTAGTAAACTGTGAAAAGGAATCATCTATAAAGTATGACCCTTTTCTACCCATGGTGGCTAACATGATTTATGGGGGGATGTGAGAACTCTCTCCCATATCGGTGCTCAATACTACTCCCAAAAATATACTGGCTCTTATGTTTAAAAACATACTGATTCTGTGGTTTGATATTAGTGCTCAAAACTTAGCTTTTTAAAAAGCTCTCTTGGAAATCATAGTTTCCTCTTTCTTCTATTAAAGTTAGCCATAGGCTCTGTGGAAGTCTACGTTCCCTTCCTTCTCAAAAGTTGGAAAACATTTAGTTTAAATGCTTAGGGACAACTTAGTTCCCTTATAACTCTTGAGAAGTGAACTCAACTTGATACTCTTTGTTTATTTGAAACTTTAACTCTTACGGAATACTTAGTTCCCTTATAGCTTTTGAGAAATGAAGTCAACTCTTTACTCTTTCTTGACTTGAACTTTAAGTCTTTAAAACAAAGTGAAAACGTTTGTGAAAGACTTTAGAAAACTTTATAACTTTACTTTGACTTGCTTCTTAACTCTTAGACTTGGCTCTTAACTTCCTTGACTTTGATCTTAACTTTCCTTGAATTGGATTATGGGTTCAAGGCTCTTGATATCATATTTATGGATGATCTCATGATTTTCAACTTGGAGGGTGAACTGCCCAACTTCATAACAAAAAGGTACTTCTTAGCTCAAGATTGTTCGACTTATAGGGTTCATGTGGAAGTTATGGGCATAAACAACTTGACTCGAAGGTATAAGTAACTACATAGAACTCATGTATATGAATCACTCATGCTCTTATTTACTTCCTCAAAAATTGGTTCAAATCAATAGTTGACCTCATAGGATTCACAATTGAACTCAAAGACTTTCTTGAACTCTACTCTTAACTCTCTCTTGAATGTGAATTATGAATTCAAGTGTTATAGTTCATGATATTAAGGATCTAGGTGATATTGTAGACTCATGAATACATACTCTTCACTTTTATACTCATTTGCTTGAGTCTTAAAAGAAATTACTAGAAGTTGTGGAAGACTCCTCAAAAGGACTTTCTTAGAACGTTTGAAAGAATTCTCGAAACTTAAGTCTCAACTATACCTTGAATCTGAATTATGAATTCAAGTTTATGGTCATATTAGGACTGATTTTAGGTGTTTAGAAGTAGCTTAGCTTAGTAAGAATCGAAAAGGAGTGAATGTGCACTTTAACCGAACTCAAACGGAGCTAACGAAGGTAAACTGGACTAGGAAGATGACCCTTGGGCGATGAATGGCGCGAAGCCCCAACCCTTGACGGATAGATGGGTTTGGGGCGCTCTAGCAGGCACGTCGCGCCAGGCCCAACCCAGAATTTCTGCCGAGCACTTTTGCTCGTTTTCTCACCCTAAATCGCCCAAATTCGAACGGTTTCTTCCCCAATCACTTGGATTCTATTACTTAACTTAATTACACTCTTATATACTGGAAACAACACTAAAATTACTCAATTTGATTTCAAGAAATCATCAAAACTCCAACACAACAAGATTTAGAATGAACTTCAAGAACACCTTTCAAGAACTAATCAAGAACTCTAATCTTAAAACTCTAAGCATGAATTTTCGCTAAAAAAAATACATGATTGGCGTGTGGGTGAACTAATACAACACTATTAAAGCTTAAATACCTCTTTGGGATTAGACCCATGAAGAAAATCTGCAACTAGACTCAAGAATGTCGACGAACGCCTTCATCCTTGCCTCTTTTCTCCTCTTTTCTTTTTGCCTCTTCTTGAACTCTCAACTATAACCCTAGGTGTTTATTATGATTGTAAAGCTGAACCTACAAGAATTAGACCCCTAAAATATGACTATAAACGAGTTAAATCAGATTGGGTAAGGAAAGAACCAAAATACCCCTCACTATTTTCAGCTAACTTTCCTTAACTAGACAACACAACTTTAAAAGGTCAATCTCACTCATCCGAACTCAAAATTTAGCAAACTCAGTGGCTTTGGAAAGATAATTCAAAGATATTTCCAGTGGTATCTTGTAGCACACCTGACTCATCCTGTACTAGGATTTATGATCGTTTGAAGTTGACCCCAAAACTCATACTTTGCTTAACTCTCCAATTCTCAGATTTTTTTTTGTTATTTCCAATTTAATTCTTTTTGGAAATCAAGGTATTAAACCTAATAAATTGACCTTAATAATTTAAGAAAATTTTAATTCCTTAGTAAAACTCACTAACTACGATGAACATTTCGAGTCTTACCTCAAAAAAAGTTCCGGGGTGTTAAAAAACATGGGTTTCATCATACATTTATGCTTGATTTCATAAACCTCTTTTTTCATAATTGAAACCCACATTATTTTATCATAATTGGGAAATATGGGATTTACATGGATTCATGGGGGATCATCACAAAAATCATAGCTTTCATCAATTCATGCATAAGAGATCATAATGCATATAATATAAATAAACATTGAAGAGAACTCATGGCAATTGAAGAAATCCCTAACTCAATTGGGGGTTTCTAACTATGAAAATAGGAGATTTAGGAATTCCATGAATGGAAGGAATCCATGGATGAAAAAGCTTGAAAGAAATGGAGGATTTGGAGGCTTTATCTTGAAACCCTAGCTTTAGGGCCCGTTTGGATGGGCTTAATAAAAGCAGCTTTAAAAAAGTACTTTTGAAAGTGCTGAAACTTATTTTTAAAATAAGCAGTTATGCATTTGGATAAAAGTGCTGAAGTTAAAAAAAAAGTTGTTGATGTGTTTGGCAAATAAGTGCTGATAAACAGCTTTTTAAATCAAAATGTCTGAAATACCTTTAAAAGCTGTTAACATAATAAAAGTTAATTAATTTATATTTTATAGCCATAAATAATTATATTTTGCTATCATTCACATATTTCTTTCTCATCACAATTTATTTATAAGAGGTATATAAACTTATTATAAATTTTAAAGATATATAATTTGAATAGATCAAAGAACGATTTAAGATTTACTTTAGTTTCATCCATAGGTAATAATAATTGTCTATCATTTACATATTTCTTTATTATCACAAATTATTTATAAGAGGAATATAAATTTTTATTTAAGTTATATGTGCAACTTATTTTACATTTTAATAATATATAATTTGAATAGATATAATATAATAATAATAATAATATATAAAAATAATAAAGAATAATAAAATAAGTAATAATATATAATATATAATAATAATAAAGAATAATAAAATAATAATAACAATAATAATAATAAAGAATAATAAAATAAAGAATAATAATAATAATAACAAAATAAAAAAATATTAATAATAATATATAATAATAATAATAATAATAATATATAATAATAATAATAACAATAATAACAAGATAACAATATGAAAATAATAATAATAATAATAAATAATAATAATAAAATAAATAATAATAATAATATATAAAATATTAATAATAATAATAATAAATAATAATAAATAATAATAATAATAATAATAATAATAATATGAAAATAATAATAATAATATATAATAATATATAATATATAATATATAATAATAATAATAAAAATAAAGAATAATAAAATAAAGAATAATAAAATAAAGAATAATAATAATAAAATATTAATAATAATAATAATAATATATAATAATAATAATAATAATATAATAATAATAATAAAGAGTAATAAAATAAATAATAATAAAATAATAAATATTAATATACTAATAATTATAATAAAAATAAAAATAAAAATAAAAGAAATAAGGGCAAAAAGTTAAAAATGTGGTCAACTTAAAACAGCTTATAAGCTAAAAAATAAAAAGCACCCCTACCCCTGATTTTAACTTTTGGCTTAAAATAAGTTTTTTTTAACTTAAAATAAGTTATTTTGAGTATTGCCAAACAGCTAAATAAGTCAAAAATCAGCTTTTAAGTCAGTTTGACCAGCTTTTAAGCTGACCCAAACAGGCTCTTAATCTACAAATTCTAGAGAGAGAAATATTTGGAGAGGAAGAGCTTGAACAATTTTTGGAAATTTAAGAGAAAGAATTTAGTTTGGGCGATTTGGGGGTTTAGAATCATTATATAGGTCTTTGGGTAGAGGGAAAAATGACTTAGTATTGAGTTAAAACAATTGGGGGAAAAGACCCAAAGGTCCCTGACTGGAAACTGCCGAATTGGCATAATGGAGGCCAAAATGGGTCGTCATCATCACCACGGCCCATCAAACGGGTCTTCAAGAATTTTTGTGTGATAGTGCTTTGCTATTTCGGGCATAATTTTTACTTTGAGACCTTAATTTTATAGGTCGTGGGACACCTAATTCGTTTGATTTTGAGATAAAAGGTTTGATTGTTTGAAGTTGACCCTAAACTCTAAGTCTAAGAAAAACCTTTCACGGACGACTTCACAATCCTTGTGGGGTTTCACGGTTCGTTGTGATGCATGTCGCCCTCGACCAGTAGTTAGGGAAGGACCCCTACTTACTTGACCCCTTCACGACCACTTTGATGGCTCGTTAGCATCACCACGGGACATCTAGGCGTCTGTCAAAGTGAAGCTTACGTGGAAAAGGTTTTGGAAACCTACCACGAGCCCCTCACTGGACCGTGATGCCCTTCACGGTTCATCTAGGTCTCCGTGGAGGGTTCCATGGTCCTCTTTTTGGGCTTGTGAGTTTTCCAGTTGACCCATATCTAGCCTTTTCCAAATTCAAGGTGTTACAATTTACAACGCCATTCATTAATTTAGGTATTTAGTTTCTTGGGAGATATAGAAAAATTGCCACTCTCAAAATTTATTTGAACATTTAGACACAAATCTTGAAAAAAATTATCCTTTAGACGCTAATAATAACAACGTTAAATTCTTCAAAAACATACAAGACCTACTCTTAATTTCTAATTAATAAATTTTTGGTCCACATTCATCAAACAAATGTGAAATTTTTATGTTATCATTTATTTAAAAGAACAACTCCATAGAAAAAAGCTCACCGAGAAGGAACCCAAAAATGCTCCCACTATGAAGTTGATAAACACTATTACCTTATCACCTTATAGAAAACTAAATAAATATCATTGCCTCATAAGATGGTATTAAATCCTACCCTATAGGGTTGAGATGTCACAATAAACAAAATAATTGCTATCTCAGCTATAATTCATATTTAAAAAGAAACAAAATTAAAACTCATAACCCATAAACATTAACGAAATGTGGTATGGAATCTCCTCAGTTGTATTTTTAAACAATTAACATACCAAAAAGAGAACACCTCAATATCGGGAAAAAGACATTAGAATTTTTTTTATAGAAAACAAAACCGACATATTGGATCTTTTTGTCAGGTCATTTAAGGGCTCCCAAATATTCAGTTTTGCTTTCTTTAGTTTGCTTTATCTAATGCCTTTTTCCTGCTGTCAAGTGTATGCTTTTTGATCTATGAAGATGAATTGTTTGCACATACAGCTGGAGATGATTCCATGCCACATGTGGTAACGATTGATATTAGAGAGGTAACATCTTGTGTTTTCGTTAGAGCTAAGGGGATTTGGGTGAAGAAGGTTGTTCAAGGTGATTTCGATGATGGTCATGGTGTTTTGTCAAAGGTGTTGTTTTGGGGAAGGAAGAGTTTTTCCTCTTACATTTGTTATCTTTTCTAGAAAAAACTAATAAAATGTTGGGGGTGCTCACTCTAGGTGTCTTATAGGATGTATTTAAAGTTTCTATTAGATGCAGGATTTAATGTCTGTATTTATTGAAAAATATTTAAGTATCTCAAAAATAAGTATTGATAAAGTCATTCATTGATATCTCATTAATGACTTCTAATATACTTGTTATAATTAAAAGACATTTATCATGTCTTTGACTTATTGTTTGACCACTTCATTGCTAATGTAATTTATAGAAGTTGGAGGGAAATGTTTCAACCATTGAATATCTATTAAAATCTTTGTCTATTTTCCATCATTTAGAGTGACAAATAAATTGACCAATGAATAAATTACATTAATCCTTGTCAAATATTTTCTTATTACCGTTAGAGCTTTAGTCAAAGGCATTTATCATGTTATTAATTATTATTTGACCTCTTCATTCGTAATAATTTATAGACGTTGTAGGAACATGGATCAACTATTGAATGTCTATTAATGACTTTTTGTTGTTTCTCATCATTTAGAGTGACAAATGGTTTGACCATTCAATTAATTACATTATTATAGTCAATGATTTTCTTATTAGCGGCTTAGGTTTTATCTGTTGTAAATTTAGTGTTCTTTTGCAACCTGAGAAGTAGAAGAATATATCTCTTAGAGAAATCTGTCATCATATATTTTATTGTGTTGGGTTTGAGTTTAAAAGAATCTTTGTCTGTTTCTAATTCTTAGTTATATACTAGAAGTGTTTGTTGAATTCAGAGGATAAATCTATACCAGGTGAAATATTTTTGGAAAAATTATGTGAATAAGAAAATAAATACTATTTAATTTGTTAACATAGTGACAATTTAATTAAATTACCAATCACAGCTAACTTACAATCATAATCATGTGGCCCACACAAAAAAATTATATAATTCGACTCCAAACGGTATAAATATTGATTTTGTATAATTCGGTTCCACATTGTAAAAATAAAAAATATTTCTAATTGTATGATTCCAAAATTTATATATGTTTATCCTAGCTTGTATATAATTATCTTGTTAATACATTTGATTCGTATAAGTTTTGAAAAATTTCTAAATACATAAATACACAGTTTCTATATACTTACCCTATTTGTGTATTGCCAAGCGAATTATACAAACGGAAATACTCATACAAATCGAAACTATAGCTATGATGTGTAATTAGGAAAACTTTAGCTAAGGAGACTTATTAAGTTCATTATTTTGTAAGGATTAACATGCTCAAGCTTTGAAGACTTCTTTGAAATGTTTGTTATAATGTATTTTTCGTAAGATTTACAATAATATTTTAATTCTAGAATTCCCTAAATGTGCTTATGAATTTTGGATAAGATCATAAAACGCGAGGAGGAAGAATGTGATATTAATCTCTCTCTTGGTATTGCTTTTAGTAAAATATATTAGAATAAAATTTAACATATGGCAACATGCCATTAGGTTCAATCTTTTTAAAAAAAAATAAACAACAAGAATATAATATTGAAGCCTATTACAAGTAAGCGCTTAAGTATTTTTACCGAAAATACATAAGAGGGTCGTCTTCATTTTCATCGCCATTGATTGATTTAGGTATTTACTTTCTTGGGAGAGTTGGAAAACTATTCAGTCTCAAAACTTATTGGAACATTTAGACACAAATTTGAAATGTTTTATCCTTTAGACAAATAATAACTTCGTCAATTATTCTTCCAAAACATAGGAGACATACTCTCAATATTCTAATAATACACTTTTGGTCCCCATTCATCCAAAAAATGTGGAATTTTTTTACTATTCATTTATTTAAAGAACAATTTCATACATAAAAGCTCTCCAAGAATAAACCCAAAATGCTTCCATTTTGAAGCTGATAAACACCATTGCCTCATTATCACCATTGCTTAAGGGTGGCAGCAGAACCGGTAACGGGACTACCGGACTTGGATTAACCGGAACCGACATGGAACCGGGAACCACCACCTGGAACCGTACCGGAAACGGGACGGACTGGTAACGGTAGTTCCGGATAGGAATGGTAGTACCCGTCCCGTTCCTCTAACGAACCGGTACGGAACTGGACGGACCGAATTCCGGGAAAACTACATTTTTTTTAAAAAGAAATTTTTAAAAACAATTAATTATTAAAAAAATTATTATTTTAAACTTAAAAATTTATACTTTTCAAAATTTTAAAGTTAATTATTTATACTTTTCAAACTTTTAAACTTTAAAGTTTGAAAGTTTGTAAAACTTTAAAGTTTGTAAATCTTTAAAGTTTGTAAAATTCAAACTTTCAAATTATAAATATATACTTTAAATATTAGTTTGAATTTAAATTTGAAATTTTATATTTCTAGTTTAATATTTTAACTTTAAAAGTTTGAAAATTTAAATTTCAAACTTTAAAAGTTTGAAAATTTAAAATTCAAACTTTGAGGTTATAAAAGTTTAAATTTCAAACTTTAATGACTATAAAAATTTAAATTTCACAATAATAAAAATTAAATTTAAGAAAATAAAAAAAAAATTAAGGCGAACAACCTAGACTTTTATTAATATTAATTTGATAATACAATTTGATCAACAAAAATATTAGTGGAGTAGTAAAAGATCTAATCTACACAGTCACCTTCTAGGAAGGGTTCTGTTTGAATTAGACCTCAAATTATCATACTTATACTAATAGACAATTACACATTTAAATTTAATAGTTCGTGCTACTATAGAGATCTTTTCTTAAATCATTTAATATTTCTCTAGTAACATGATCGGGAATTCGTTGAATAGATAAATTCTCCATTGCTTCAATGACGTCATCACTATAATCTTGCATTATTTCATCAATGTCATTTTGAAATTTGGTCGGTAGTGGTTCACTACCCAAATTTCTTCTCTCGGCATTAATCTAATATCTAAATAATACCGATATCTCCAAGCTATCTGCTATTAATGAATGCCAATGCTCTCAAGTTTGAAACATTGTTGCACTAAAAACGCCTTCCGAAGCTACTGAAGATGTTTGAATAGCTAATACATCTCGATCCATCGGTGGAAGTTTTGGAAATTCTTTGCCGCGATTTCTCCACCATTATAGAACAATTTGAGTAGTCAGTATTTTGATTAACATATGCATCAAAATCATTTCTATTATTGTGAGAAAGTTCAAGATAAGAATCTAAATAACCATCAATGTCATCTTCATTAAGTCTTCCCCTAGACCGTTGAGGTTTTTGATTACTTGATACATTTTTATTAGAATTATATAAGTTATACAATTTTCTAGCTTCAATTTCTATTATCTTTAACTTCTTGACAACTAGGTATTTCATCTTTTTCTATCAATATCCAAGTTAAAATACATTTTATCAACCGCCTTAGATGCACCTACATCTTTGTAATAAGGGTTTAACAAACAAGCGGTTAAATAAATTTGAGGATTAGGAATAAAATATTTTTTAAATTTTTCAATCATTTTGTTAATAGATTGTTCAAATCTTGGTTTACTTTTAAATTTATAAATTTATAAGAAATCAAACAAGTATTAGGTAAACAGAGGAAATAGTTGGATAATAAAGTGTAGATATTTTTTTTAGTTAAATAAAAAACTTTTAAGAAATCTATGAGTTCATGTATGTCATTCCAATCACTATCATCAGTCGATATGACATATCTAAATTATGAGCATTCCAAACCATTTGTAAAGGTTTTCTATATCCATAAGCGACTACAAGCATTTCATATAAAGAATTCCATCTAGTAGACACTATTTTTGGAATTTTTCTAGGTGAAAGATTATATTCAAAACAACGATTTTAAAAATCTCTACGCCTAGACTTAACTTGACATTTAAATATAAAATGACATGCATTTTCAACTTTCGTGCAACCATTATCATACATTTGTATGCCATTTCTAACAATTAAATTATATATGTGTGCAGCACACCTAATATGAAAATCATCACCATAAACAGGGCAAAGAGAAGGTTTTAGCATTTCAACAACAACTGTATTATTTGAAGCATTATATAAGGAGATACTACTTATTTTATTACAAATTCTATTGTTTTCTAAAATTTCTAAAATTGTTTGAGCTATATAACAACCGATTTTTTGCATTTGACAACATTTAACCTAAAATTCTTTTTTGCATACTCCAATTTTCATCAATCCAATGTGCAGTAACAATCATATAATCATTACCGTTTACACTACGGCCCATATCAGAAGTAATAGTTATTTTACAATTATTATAATAAAATGAACAACGAAGATATTGAAATGTTGAGCTTGATAATCAAATACAACCTTTTTAATTGTATTCCTAGCAAAACCTTTAAAATGTGGATTATACACAATTTGAATATAATGTATAAATCCGGGATTTTCAGCAAAACTAAATGGCAAACCCATAACAACAATCATTTAAGCTAATTCGTCAAGATCTTGTTTTCTACGATATGACCGTGGTAAACTAGAGCAGAAACCATTAGAATGATTTAATTGTGTTTGGACCATGCTAGAGCCGCCTACTCCTACAGTTTCAAGACGAAGGGTACCATTCTTTTTAGCTTTGACTACTGATTTTGCATGCAAAAATTCATTTTTACTACAGGACATTAAATGATTACTCAAATGTCTTATCCCACCTTTTCCCCCCTACAATTTTATGATTCAATCTATGTTTACATTTATTACAAATAACTTGTGCTTCATCTTCATTTTGTGTCATAAATTATCACACGACTGATTTTTTAGCACGTTCTACCTTAGGCCTAGGATGTACGGGGGGACGAGAGCATGACAACGAAAGAAAGCGGGACTGGGAGAGTGACTAGGAGCAATAGTAGTCGTAGGTGGCTCAAATTCATCATCATAATAATCAAAATTAGGCGTATCAATATAATCATCAACATTATCATGTTCGTCATCTTCAGGCAATTCCTCATAAAAATTACCAGACCTTCTTTGTAAATGTTCATGATAAGGATCTAATCCAGAATTACTATCAATATCAAAAACAGTATCATTAACATGTGTATAATCATCCGTATTCATTCTTACTATACTAGAATTTTTAGTTTTAGATTTCGAAGAGCATACCGGTTTTTTTTAAGTATTGGTGGATATAAAGTTTGTCATATTTTTAACCGTCTCAACTATGTTTTTTTTTTACCTTTTTCAACAACGTTTTTACTGGAACTCATATTCAAATATTAAATGTGAGTAAATTACTAAATTATATATAATACGAAAATGTAATGCAAACAAATTAGCAAATAATTACTCACAAAATAAATAAAGAATTGTTGCAAATAAATAAATAACTAAATGAAAAAAAATGAGATGGAAGTTGAAACGAATGTACCAAACGTCTACTTAAAAAAGTAGACGTGTATGACCGAAAGCCGAAAATGGAAAGTGTGAAGTTGAATTTTGAAGCTCCAAATTCAATTTCCAAAGACCAAATTCGTAATGTCAACAAGAATAAGAGATTAGAGAGTAGAGAGTAGAGAGTTGAGAGAATAGAAGATGATATTCTTGTGAGTGAAAAGAATGAAAGTTTTGGGGTATTTATAGGTAATAAAAAGGGTCAAAATAAGTTAGGGGGGGGGGGGTAGGGGGTTTGATGTGGAGTAAATGGGCTAAAAGAGCCGTTGGTGGGCCCCATTGCCCGTTACCCAATGGCTCTCAACGGATAGTTCCCGGACCGGACCGGGACGGACCGGGACCGTAACCGGCATTTACCGGACAAGGATTAAATGGTAAAGTCATGTTTCCATCCAGTTACCTATCCCAAACCCCGTACCTACCGGTCCTTACCGGGACTTTTAGCTCTGGAAGGATCCTTTCCGCTGTAGCGGGATAGTGGCCACAGTGATGGATGAGACGGGACTTAAAATCATAGATTTTGGCGAGAGCTCACTATTTTGGAAATGTCGATGTAGAGGCAGTTTGGGATGCTCTGGCACCGCTGCTACAGAGGGATGAGTGTCGTTGTAGCAGGACAGACGTGAATTAAATCGTTAATAAAACCCCTAAATGACCTTATTTAGCACTTTTTGACTTTTAGAGCTAAGGAACGACTGCAAGGTGGCTCTAACTCATTTTCCACCATTTTTGAAGCTAAAGGTAAGGTTTTAACTCCCCAAATCCATATTTTCATCCGTAGAACGTAATAGAATGTTTCAATATTGATTGGAAAGAGTTTATTGATAGATTTTATGGTGGAGACAACCCAATCTAGATACTAGAGATCATGGGTATGATCAAGGGTTGTGAGCATTGTTAGTAATCAGGGTAATTAGTGATTGTTCATTCATTTTTATATGTTATTACTCCCTCCATTCCACAATAACTTAAGCTTTGAAACCATTTTTCAAATTAACTTAACTTATCAATTTTCAAGACAATTTTTAAAATATTCTTCCAATTTTACCCTTTAAGTTAGTATTGGAATTAGTTATATAATTAATGTTTTGTTATTTTGCCAATAATTAATAAGGGCAAAAATAGAAAATTATGTTCAATTTATGTCGTAACATACTTTTCTTAAAGGGTGAGAAACACCTCAAATCTTAAGTTTTTATGGAATGGAGGGAGTAATTATTTGTAGACCAAGAACAAGAGGAACAAATCCGGAAAGGGAAAAATCAAGTTTCTTAGGGTTTCAAGCTTATTTCGAGATAGGTGATGGTTGTGATTCTATGATTGTGTGATGTTTTCTTTCTTTACTTTATTATGATACTTGTATGTGTATGAATGTTGCAATATCGATCACACTTGTTGTAAATGAAATACTTGAATGATGGTTTCCATGAAATCATGTTGTAAATGTATGATCTTGATGATGTACTTGTGATTGTGATTGTGGTGTGTACTTGGGAATCAGATTTCCACGTTCCGGCAAGTTAATTTGGATCAAATTGACATGTTCCAGAATATCTATTGGATCCAGTTTCCACGTCCTGGCACAACTATGAGTTCGGATTGCCACGTTCCGATAAGCTAACTGTTTGGTTTTAGGTTCCTTGAGAGGACCAATGATGCGTGATAATTGTATGTTGATGAGAATGTTGATAATATTGTAAATGTTCATATATTATGTGTGTAGTTATAATGTTGTTTGACTTAATTATGTTACACTAGTGGGATAACCGCGTGATCCTACCAGTGCACAGATTCTGCACTTGCGCTTATTTTTGTTGACTACAGTTGATCTTCAAGCGGCTATTGACAAAACTCGTTTAGGAGATTAAAGATTGTCTTATCGAATTCAAGGGTGAGCCAAATCTTTCGGGCTGCCATATGATTATCTTTCTTCTATGTCCACCATTTTTGGACTTATACCTTTGCTTTAGATTATTTCATTAGTTCATTAGTATTTCTTATTAGACCTGGATCTTGTTAGATGTTTTGATACATTGAATATCAGATTCTAGGTTTATCTTCCTCATTGTTAGTAGTAGTTAGATCAATTGTTTGAAGTTTATGAGAACTTCGGGTTAGTACTTATTCTATTTTCCCATGATAAATGTCTTAGTTTTAGATTATTTGCTTTAATTGGATGGTAGTAGTGGTTCTCCCACTAGAGTGTTAGTGTGGGTGTCAATAACGACGGCCTGGATTGTGACATTGCCCTTGTCTTATCATAGGATATCTCCTTAAACCATGCACGATAAAAGCTTTCACTGTCCATGATCTTTTTATAATAGCTCATAAATAAACATGGTTAATCGTCTCTTGCCTCATCATTAGATTAGCTTTTTAGCATTGGTTCATTTTAGGTGAGAAAGTCTTTCAACCTAAGAACTCTTATTATGTTCGAATACTTTTCACAATCATGCATAGGTGTATATATGAGAAAATTCTTTTCAACAACAACAAAAGAATCATCATTGATACTTCTATCTCAAAGCACCCTTAAAACATTTCCATAAACTTCATAAGAACATGCATAATTTCATCATTCACCTTTCAAGGTTCAAAACCCACTTTCAATCATCAACATCTAGAATCATGGATTAAACATGGGTTTCATCATACATTCATGCTTGATTTCATAAAACTCTTTTTTCATATTCAAAACACACATTATTTTATCTTAATTGGTAAATATGAGATTTACATGGGTTCATGGGGGATCATCATAAAAATCATAACATTTCATCAATTCATGCATAAAAGATCATAATTCACATCATTTAAATCATTATTGAAGAGAACTCATGGCAATTGAAGAAAACCCTAACTCAATTGGGGGTTTCTAAATTTGAAAATAGGAGATTTGGAAATTCCATGAATGGAAGGAATCATGGATGAAAAAGCTTGAAATAAATGGAGGATTTTGAGGCTTGATCTTGAAACCCTAGCTTTAATCTACAATTTCTAGAGAGTGAAATATTTGGAGAGGAAGAGCTTGATCAATTTTTTGAAATTTAAGAGAAAGAATTTAATTTGGGTTAATTGGGGGTTTAGAATCATTATATAAGGCTTTGGGTAGAAGGAAAAATGACTTAGTATTGAGTTAAAGCAATTGGGGGAAAAGACCCAAAGGTCCCTGACTGGAAACTGCAGAATTAGCATGATGGAGGCCAAAATGGGTCGTCATCATCACCACAACCAGTCAAACGGGTCATCAAGAATTTTTGTGTGATAGTGCTTTGCTATTTCGGGCATAATTTTTACTTTGAGACCTTAATTTTATAGGTCGTGGGACACCTAATTCATTTGATTTTGAGATAAAAGGTTTGATTGTTTGAAGTTGACCCTAAACTCTAAGTCTAAGAAAAACCTTTCACGGACGACTTCACAATCCTTGTGGGGTTTCACGGTCCGTTGTGATGAATGTCGCCCTCGACCAGTAGTTAGGGAAGGACCCCTACTTACTTGACCCCTTCACGACCACTTTGATGGCTCGTTAGCATAACCACGGGACATCTAGGCGTCTATAAAAGTGAAGCTTACGTGGAAAAGATTTTGGACACCTACCACGAGCCCCTCACTGGACCGTGATGCCCTTCACGGTCCGTCTAGGGCTCCGTGAAGGGTTCCATGGTCCTCTTTTAGATCTTGTGAGTTTTCCAGTTGACCCGTATCTAGCCTTTTCCAAATTCAAGGTGTTACAATTTACAACGCCATTCATTAATTTAGGTATTTAGTTTCTTGGGAGATATAGAAAAATTGCCACTCTCAAAATTTAGACACAAATCTTGAAAACAATTATCCTTTAGACACCAACAATAACAATGTTAATTATTCTTCAAAAACATACAAGACCTACTCTCAGTTTCTTATTAATAGATTTTTGGTCCACATTCATCAAACAAATGTGGCATTTTTATATTATTGATTTATTTAAAAGAACAACTCCATAGAAAAAAATCTCTCCGAGAAGGAACCCAAAACTGCTCCCATTATGAAGTTGATAAACACTATTACCTTATCCCTTATAGAAAACTAAAATAAACATCATTGCCTCATAAGATGGTTTTAAATCCTACCCAATAGGTTTGAGATTTCACAATAAACAAAATAATTGTTATCTCAGCTATAATTCATATTTGAAAGAAACAAAAATTAAAACTCTTAACCAATAATCATTAACCAAATGTGGTATAAAATGACTTAGTATTGAGTTAAAGTAATTGGGGGAAAAGACCCAAAGGTCCCTGACTGGAAACTGCAGAATTAGCATGATGGAGGCCAAAATGGGTCGTCATCATCACCACAACCAGTCAAACGGGTCGTGAAGAATTTTTCTGTGACAATGCTTTGCTATTTCGAGCATAATTTTTACTCTGAGACCTTAATTTTATAGGTCGTGGGACACCTAATTCGTTTAATTTTGAGATAAAAGGTATGATTGTTTGAAGTTGACCCTAAACTCTAAGTCTAAGAAAAACCCTTCACAGATGACTTCATGATCCGTGTGGGGTTTCACGGTCCGTTGTGACGCATGTGCCCCTTGACAAGTAGTTAGGGAAGGAGCCTACTTACTTGACCCCTTCAGGACCACTTTGATGGCCAGTTAATATCACCACGGGACATCTAGGCCTCTATCAAACTGAAGCTTACATGAAAAAGGTTTTAGAAACCTACCACGAGACCATCACTAGAACGTGGTGCCCTTCACGGTCCGTCAATTACTCCGTGGAGGGTTCCATGGTCCTCTTTTTGGGCTTGTGAGTTTTCCACTTGACCTATATCTAGCCTTTTTCAAATTCAAGGTGCTACAGTTTACATCGCCATTCATTGATTCAGGTATTTAGTTTATTGGGAGAGATAGAAAAATTGCCACTCTCAAAATTTATTTGAACATTTAGACACAAATCTTGAAAAGAATTATCCTTTAGACGCTAATAATAACAACGTTAAATATTCTTCAAAAACATACAAGACCTACTCTTAATTTCTTATTAATAAATTTTTGGTCCACATTCATCAAACAAATGTGAAATGTTTATGTTATCATTTATTTAAAAGAACAACTCCATAGAAAAAAGCTCACCGAGAAGGAACCCGAAAATGCTTCCACTATGAAGTTGATAAACACTGTTACCTTATCACCTTACAGAAAACTAAATAAACATCATTGCCTCATAAGATGGTATTAAATCCTACCCTATAGGGTTGAGATGTCACAATAAACAAAATAATTGCTATCTCAGCTATAATTCATATTTGAAAAGAAACAAAAATTAAAACTCATAACCCATAAACATTAACGAAATGTGGTATGGAATCTCCTCAGTTGTATTTGTAAACAATTAACATACCAAAAAGAAAACACCTCAATATCAGGAAAAAGTCATTAGAATTTTTTTATAGAAAACAAAACCGACATATTGGATCTTTTTGTCAGGTCATTTCAGGGCTCCCCAATATTCAGTTTTGATTTCTTTAGTTTGCTTTATCTAATGCCTTTTTCCTGCTGTCAAGTGTATGCTTTTTGATCTATGAAGATGAATTGTTTGCACATACAGCTGGAGATGATTCCATGCCACATGTGGTAACGATTGATATTAGAGAGGTAACATCGTGTGTTTTCGTTAGAGCTAAGGGGATTTGGGTGAAGAAGGTTGTTCAAGGTGATTTCGATGATGGTCATGGTGTTTTGTCAAAGGTGTTGTTTTGGGGAAGGAAGAGTTTTTCCTCTTACATTTGTTATCTTTTCTAGAAAAAACTAATAAAATGTTGGGGGTGCTCACTCTAGGTGTCTTATAGGATGTATTTAAAGTTTCTATTAGATGCAGGATTTAATGTCTGTATTTATTGAAAAATATTTATTGAAAAATATTTAAGTATCTCAAAAATAAGTATTGATAAAGTCATTCATTGATATCTCATTAATGACTTCTAATATACTTGTTATAATTAAAAGACATTTATCATGTCTTTGACTTATTGTTTGACCACTTCATTGCTAATGTAATTTATAGAAGTTGGAGGGAAATATTTCAACCATTGAATATCTATTAAAATCTTTGTCTATTTTTCATCATTCAGAGTGACAAATAGATTGACCAATGAATAAATTACATTAATCCTTGTCAAATATTTTCTTATTACCGTTAGTGCTTTAGTCAAAGGCATTTATCATGTCATTAATTATTATTTGACCTCTTCACTCCTAATAATTTATAGACGTTGTAGTAAAATATTTCAACCATTGAATGTCTATTAATGACTTTTTTCTGTTTCTCATCAGTTAGAGTGACAAATGGTTTGACCATTCAATTAATTACATTAATTCTAGTCAATGATTTTCTTATTAGCGTCGTAGGTTTTATCTATTGTAAATTTAGTCTTCTTTTGCAACATGAGAAGTAGAAGAATATATCTCTTAGAGAAATCTGTCATCATATATTTTATTGTGTTGGGTTTGAGTTTAAAAGAATCTTTGTCAGTTTCTAATTCTTAGTTATACACTAGAAGTGTCTGTTGAATTCGGAGGATAAATCTATAACAGGTGAAATATTTTTGGAAAAATTATGTGTATAAGAAAATATATACTAGTTAATTTATTAACATAGTGACAATTTAATTAAATTACCATTCACAACTAACTTACAATCATAATCATGTGGCCCACATAAAAAAATTATATAATTCGACTCCATACGATATAAATTTTGAATTTGCATAATTCGGTTCGAGATTGTAAAAATAAAAAATATTTCTAATTGTATGATTCCAAAATTTATATATGCTTATCCTAGCTTGTATATAATTGTCATGTTGATACATTTGATTCGTATAAGTTCTGAAAGAATTCTAAATACATAAATACATAATTTCTATATACTTACCCTATTTGTATATTGCCAAGCAAATTATACAAATGGAAATACTCATACAAATCGAAACTATAGCTATGATGTGTAATTAGAAAAACTTTAGCTAAGGAGACTTATTAAGTTCAATATTTTGTAAGGATTGACATGCTCAAGCTTTGAAGACTTCTTTGAAATGTTTGTTATAATGTATTTTTCATAAGAATTACAATAATATTTTAATTCTAGCATTCCCTAAATGTCCTTATGAATTTTGGATAAGATCAGAAAGTGCGAGGAGGAAGAATGTGATATTAATCTCTCTCTTGGTATTGCTTTTAATAAAATATATTCGAACAAAATTTAACATATGGCAACATGCCATTAGGTTCGATCTTATTTTTTTTATAAAAATAAACAACAAGAAGATAATATTGAAGCCTATTACAGGTAAGCACTTAAGTATTTTTACCGAAAATGCATAAGAGGGTCGTCTTCATTTTCATCGTCATTGATTGGTTTAGGTATTTACTTTCTTGGGAGAGTTGGAAAACTAATCAGTCTCAAAACTTATTGGAACATTTAGACACAAATTTGAAACTTTTTATCCTTTTGACACAAATAATAATAACTACGTCAATTATTCTTCCAAAACATAGGAGACATACTCTCAATATTCTAATAATACACTTTTGGTCCCCATTCATCCAACAAATGTGGAATTTTTTTATTATTCATTTATTTAAAGAACAATTTCATAGATAAAAGCTCTCCAAGAATAAACCCAAAGTGCCCATTTTGAAGCTGATATTAAAGAGTGGGTGCTTGCTCACTTTTTCTGTTTTTGTTTTTCTTCTCTTTTTGAAAAATAATGAATGTGATGAGACAGTCAAATCTCGACTACAATTGGTACCAACAGTTAGGATTGCAGGTGAATCTCTCATTCTTTTTTTCCCCTCTTTTTCCAATTTAGATTGAATTCAAGGTAATTTCTACAGTTTCAAGTGGTACCTCAAACATACTTAAGGATTAACAAGATTCGTTCATCTTACTTCAAACACAGGTTTTGAATTGTACCAGTACTCATGTTTCAAGTGCCCTCCGACAAAGACTAGCCTTGTTTCACACATATTTGAAACATTTGATTTTAGGACATTTTTTCAAAGTGCACTCACACTCACAAGAATGTTCAATTCATACAACTGTGATCCATATGCTTGTTCCTTATGTAAACATCCACAAATGTGAGAACATTTGGAATGACATCATGTAGGGCTTGTCATTGACTTGTAATGTAGGCTTAGTGATAGGTGGGATATTTATTTGGGATAAGAGTGACTGTATTCCTCCTTGAGAGTCACACTAAATTTGTGCCAATAATGATTGATACGCCTTTGGCGTCAGATCCTCTTTATTGTCCTCCACTTTTTCGACTTCTTTCGACTTCTCATTTTTTGGAGCTTTTTCTTCTTTTTTTTCACCCGTTTTGTTTCGTTTTCTTTTTTATTTCTTATTTTCTTTTTATTTCACCTCTTTCTTTCGACTTCTTTTAAGTCCTCATTTCTTGGATCTTTTCTTTCATTTCACTCTTTTCTTTTAAATTTTTCTCTTCTTTTGTTGGAGTTTTTTTTTTTGTCTTTCACTGACCTTGTATGGGTATTTTTGTCTTTCTTTATTTCTTTCAACTTTTTCCTTTCTTTAACCTTTTTCCTTTCCTTCTTTCTTTCTTTCTTTTTCTTTCGCTAGAATCCTTTTTTGCTTCCTTGACTTTGTGAGACTCGATATCTATGCTTTTGGAAATTTCAAACATGGATCTTCTCTTAAAATTTGCACATTCTTCTTGCACTCAAGAAGGTTGGTCCAAGAGAGAGATAGTGCATGTAAGCACTCAAAAGGGTAATGTCTAAAACGTGGTTTCTCAAAAAAAGGTTTTAAGCTCAAAGTCGAAAAACTTGGGATTTATGTCATTTGGTAGGCTTTGAAAGGCACAATCGGGTCAAAAAAGGTCTGCAATCCTTTCTCAAACCAAACATTACTCAGGATTTCGCCTCAATGGCATTTAGGCCAAGTTCTTGATCAACATGCGATACAATTGAGTTTTGATTTAAAGGCTCACCACACAATACACATTAAACATAAGGTTGATTTTATTCTTATCTTGAATGCATGCAAGAGAATTCTCAAGCATCACAAAAGTATAAATAAGAGGTACCAAAAGAATCTACGGTTTACCACAAAGTCAGTACTCTCCATCATATCAAATATTTTTACTTGCTCCTAACTGCATTGGTCAAAACTGAGTTGAAGACATGAATTTTTAATATATCCACACTTTTTTTAAAGAATAAATACCGAACCCGAGAAGGTCTGCTTACGTATCTCACTGAGATGAGAATTAGGTGGGCGTAGTTCGTGCAGATATGACAATGAAAATATGCACAAACTATTTTATTTTATTTTTTTTACTTTGAAAAAATAATACCGAACCCAAGAAGGGTTGCCTAGGTATCTCACTGAGATGAGAATCAGATACACGTAGTTCGTGCATATATGACTTTGAAAATATGCACAAACTATTTTATTTTATTTTTTACTTTTGAAAAGAAATACCGAACCCAAGAAGGGCTGCCTACGTATGTCACCGAAATGAGAATTAGGTTCGTGTAATTCGTTCAGTTATGGCATAACATAACTTTAAAATTTAGGCAATCTCAGAGCGATTCTTTGTATCCTTTTAGCTGTCGATCTTTGTACTATCTGTTGAATGTGGTCTATTATTTTTTTTACAGTAACCACTTCTTGTTGTATTCTCTTCTGAATGTCTCTTGGAACTGTGTCTTCTCTCAATTATTCACGAAAACTGTGCATTGTTATGACCATCCCTGACAATTGTTTTCCTACAAAAATATAAGAAATGTGTGAAAGCAAGGCCATAATAATAAAAACAAAATAAAATAAATAAATGTAACTCTATTGTCAAGGACTCCCATGATTTGTCTTTTTGACTTGATATTGATGTCTTGTGAAATACAAAGACTGATATTTCGCGAGTCCTTTTGTTTCTTGCAACTTAGGACGAACAATGATTTTCGAATTCTGACATAAATCAACCTTTCGCTTTAAAGAAGAACAACTCAAAAGGTAAAAGTGTTAGTTTGTGCTCATAATGGATAATGTAAAATATCACACAGAGAACAAGTTGAACACATAAGCACTGTTTTGATTGAAAAGAACTCAATTGTATCACATAACATACAAATAGTTATTGTGCGTCCTATACAAATATGTGACCCTTTAGTGCCAAAAGTAGGCCTATCAATCTGAAGTATATATTATGTCATTTGACAATATTTAATTGTCCCACAAAACACTTGGTACAAATTTTATGAATAAACAAAATAGGATTACAAAATAGCACAGAAAGAAAAAAAATACAAATAATCAATTCCTATCAGGGGTACCATCCTAAACTAAGACTTTGTGAAAGGTACATAGCTTAGACTTTATTAATATTAATTTGATAGTACAATTTGATATACAAAAATTAGAAGAGTATTAAAAGATCTAATCCATACCGCCACCTTCTAGGAAGGGTTCTGTTTGAATTAGACCTCGAATTATCATACTCATACTAATAGAGAATTACACATTTAAATTTAATAGTTCGTGCTACTATAGAGATCTTTTCTTAAATCATTTAGTATTTCTCAACATGATCCATAATTCGTTGAATACATAAATCCTACATTGCTTCAATGTCGTCGTCACTATATATAATCTTGCATTATTCATCAACGTCATTTTGAAATTTGGTCAGTAGTTGTTCACGACCCAAATTTCTTGTCTCGGCATTAAGCCAATCTCTAAATAATACTGATATCTCCAAGATATCTGCTGCTAATAAATACCTATGCTCTCCAATTTGAAACCTTGCTGCGCTAAAAACGCCTTCCGAAGCTACTGAATATGCTTGAATAACTAATACATCTCGAGCCATCGGTTGATGCTTTAAAAATCCTTTGCCGCGATTTCGCCACCATTCTAGAACATCTTCAGTAGGTTCTGTATTTTGATTAACATATCCATCAAAATCATTTCTATTATTGTGAGAAAGTTCAAGACAAGAATCTAAATAACCATCAATATCATCATAATTAAGTCTACTCCTAGAACTTTGAGGTTCTTGATTACTTGATACATTTATACTAGAATTATATAATTCATACAATTTTCTAGCTTCAATTTTTATACTATCTTTAACTTCTTGACAACTAGGTATTTCATCTTTTTCACTATCAATATCCAAGTTAAAATATATTTTATCAACTGCCTTAGATGCACCTAAATCTTTGAGGAATATGAACAAAATATTTTTTAAATTTTCATTCATTTTGTTAATAGATTGTTCAATCTTGGTTTAGTTTTAAATTTATAAAATTTAGAAGAAATCAAACAAATATTTGGCAAACAGAACAAATGGTTGGATAATAAAGTGTAGATATATTTTTTTAGTTAAGTAAAAAACTTTTAAGAAATCTATGAGTTCATGTATGTCATTCCAATCTTTATCATCAAGTCTATATGACATATATGAATTATGAGCAATCCAAACCATTTGTAAAAGGTTTTCTATATTCATAAGCGACTACAAGCATTTCATATAAAGAATTCTATCTAGTAGACACTGTTTTGGAATTTTTCTAGGTGGAAAATTATATTCAAAACAACGATTTTGAAAATCTCTACGCCTAGACTTAACTTGACATTTAAATATAAAATGACATGCATTTTCAACTTTCGTGCAACCATTATCATACATTTGTATACCATCTCTAACAATCAAATTATATATGTGTGCAACACGCCTAATATGAAACTCATCACCATAAACAGGGCAAAGAGAAGGTTTTAGCATTTCAACAGTAATTGTATTATTTGAAGCATTATCTAAGGTGATACTACTTATTTTTTCACAAATTCCATAGTTTTCTAAAATTTCTAAAATTGTTTGAGCAATATAACAACCATTTTTTTTGCATTTGACAACATTTATAACCTATTTTTTTTTTGCATACTCCAGTTTTCATCAATCCAATGTGTAGTAACAATCAAATAATCATTATCGTTTACACTACGGACCATATCAGAAATAATAGTTATTTTACAATTATTATAATAAAATAAACAATGAAGATATTGAAAATGTTGAGCTTGATAATCAAATACAACCTTTTTAATTGTATTTCTAGCAAAACCTTTAAAATATGGATTATACACAATTTGAATATAATGTATAAATCTGGGATTTTCAGCAAAACAAAATGGCAAACCCAAAACAACAACTATTTTAGCTAATTCTTCAAGATATTTTTCTCTACTATATGACCGTGGTAAACTAGAGCCAGAAACATTAGAAGGATTTAATTGTGTTTGGACCATGTTAGAGCCGCCTACTATTACAATTTCAGGAAGGGGGTTACCATTCTTTTTAGTTTCGGCTACCACTTTAGCATAAAAAAAATCATTTTTACTACATGACATTGAATGATTACTCAAATGTCTCATCCCACCTTGTGTTCCTACAGTTTTATGATTCAATCTATGTTTACATTTATTAGAAATAGCTTGTGTTTTATCTTCTTTTTTTGTCCTAATTTACCACACAACTGATTTTTTAGCACGTTCAACCTTAGTCCTAGGATGTACGGGGGAAATGGGAGCAGGACAACGAAAGGGAGTGAGACTAGGAGCGGGACTAGGAGTACTAGTAGTCGTAGGTGGCTAAGTTTCATCATCATCATCATCCAAATTAGGTGTATCAATATAATCATCAACATTATCATGTTCATCATCTTCAGGCAATTACTCATCAAAATTAATACTATCAATAACAAAAACAGTATCATTAACATGTGTATAATCATCCGTATTCATTCTTACTATACTAGATTTTTTAGTTTTAAATTTAGAAGAACTACCGGGTTTTTTAATTATTGGTGGATATAAAGTTTGTCATATTTTTAACCGTGTCAACTATGCTTTTTTTTAACTTTTTTAACTACCTTTTTACCGGAACTCGTATTCAAATATTAAAAGTGAGTAAATTACTAAATTATATATAATACGAAAATGTAATGCAAACAAATTAACAAATAATTACTCACAAAATAAATCAATAATTGTTGCAAATAAATAAACTAAATAAAAAAAAAATGAGATGGAAATTGGAACAAATGTACCAAACATCTACTTAAAAAAGTAGACGCGTATGACCGAAAGCCAAAAATGGAAAGTTGAAAGTTGAATTTTGAAGCTCCAAATCCAATTTCCAAAGACCAAATTCGTAATGTCAACAAATAAGAGATTAGAGAGTAGAGAGTAGAGAGTTGAGAGAATACAAGATGATTTTTTTGTGCGTGAAAAGAATGAAAGTTTTGGGGTATTTATAGGGAATAAAAAAGGGTGAAAATGTAGTTTTTAAAACTTTGGAGTATTAAAAGAAGTTAGGGGGGTAGGGGGGTCTGAGGTGGAGTAAATTCGCGGAAAGAGCCGTTGTTGGGCCACACTGCCCGTTACCCAACGACTTTCAACGGATAGTTTCTTAAGTATTTTAAAAAAAAATGGACCGGACCGCGGGATTAACCGGTAAAGTACGGTATCCAACCCGTTACCTGTCCCGGACCCCGTACCTACCGTTCCTTATCGGGACTAGCTCTGGAAGGATCCTTTACGCTATAGCGGGATAGCAGCCACTGTGATGGATAAGACGGGACTTAAAATCGTAGATTTTGGCGAGAGCTCACTATTTTGGAAATGTCGATGTGGCGGGAGTTTGGGACGCTCTGTCACCGCCACTATAGAAGGATGGGTGTCGTTGTAGCAGGACAGGCGTGAATTAAGTCGTTAGTAAAATCCCTTAATGACCTTATTTAGCACTTTTTGAATTTTAGAGCAAAGGAACGACCCCCAAGTGACTCTAACTTGTTTTCCACCATTCTTGAGGCTAAATGTAAGCTTTTAACTCCCCAAATCCATCTTTTGATCCGTAGAACGTAATAGAATGGGTCAATATTGATGGGGAAGGGTTTATGATAGATTTTATGGTGGAAGCAACCCAATCTAGATACTAGAGATCATGGGTATGATCAAGGGTTGTAAGCATTGTTAGTAATCAGGGTATATTGATTTTTGTATGTTATTACTCCCTCCATTCCATAATAACTTAAGCTTTGAGCCCATTTTTCAAATTAACTTACGATTTCAATTTTGAAGACTATTTTAAAATATTTTTCCAATTATGTTCAATTTATGTCCTGACATACTTTTCTTAAAGGGTGAAACACCTCAAATCTTACGTTTTTATGGAATGGAGGGAGTAATTATTGTAGACCAAGAACAAGAGAGAAAATTTGGAAAGGGAAGAATCAAGTTTCTTAGGGTTTCAAGCTTGTTTCGAGGTAGGTGATAGTTGTGATTATATGATTTTGTGATGTTTGTTTATCCTTACTTTATTATGATACTTATATGTGTATGAATGTTGCAATGTGTATCACACTTGTTGTAAATGAAATACTTGAATGATGGTTGCCATGAAATCATGTTGTAAATGTATGATCTTGATGATGTACTTTTGATTGTGATTGTGGTGTGTACTTGGGGATCAGATTTCCACGTTCCGGCAAGTTAATTTGGATTAGGTTTCCACGTTCCAGAACAACTATTGGATCTGGTTTCAAAGTCCCGACACAACTATGAGATCGATTGCCACGTTTTGAGAAGCTAACTATTTGAGTTTGGGTTCCTTGAGAGGACCAATGATGTGTGATAATTGTAGGTTTATGAGCATGTTGATAATATTGTAAATGTTTATATATTATGCATTTAGTTTTAATGTTTTTTGACTTACTTATGTTACACTAGTGGATAGCCACATGATCCTACCAGTACACTGTGGTTGTGTACTGATTCTGCACTTGCTCTTATTTTTGTTGAGTACAGGACATCTTCAAGTGGCTATTGACAAACCTAGTTTAGGAGATTAAAGATCGTCGCATCGAATTCAAGGGTGAGCCAAATCTTCCGGGCTGCCATATGATTCTATTTCTTCTATGTCCACCATTTTTGGACTTAAACCTTTGCTTTAGATTAGTGAATTAGTTCATTAGTATTTCTTATTAGACTTGGATCTTCTTGGATGTTTTGATACATTGATTTTCAGATTGTAGGTTTATCTTCCGCATTGTTAGTAGCTAGATCAATTGTTTGAAGTTTATGAGAACTTCGGGTTAGTACTTATTCTGTTTTCCTATGATAAATGTCTTAGTTCTAGATTATTTGCTTTAGTTGGATGGTAGTAGTGATTCTCCCACTAGAGTGTTAGTGTGGGTGTCAATTACGATGGTCTGGATCATGACATCGCCCCTTGTCTTATCATAGGATATCTCCTTAAACCATGCACGAGAAAACCTTTCCTTGTCCATGATCTTTTCATGATAGCTCATAAAGGAACATGGTTAATCGTCTCTTGCCTCATCCTTAGATTAGCTTTTTGGCATTGGTTCATTTTAGGTGAGAAAGTCTTTCAACCTATAAACTCTTATTATGTGAGAATAACTTTCACAATCATGCATAGGTGTGTATATGAGAAAATTCTTTTCAACAACACAACAACAACAAGAACAACATCATCACTGATACTTCTCTCTCAAAGCACCCTTAAAAAATGTCCATAAACTTCATGAGAACATGTATAATTTCATAATTCACCTTTCAAGGTTCAAAACCCACTTTCAATCATTAAAATACAGAAATCATGGTTTAAACATGGGTTTCATCATAAATTCATGCTTGATTTCATAAGACTTTTTTTTCATAATCCAAACCCACATTATTTTATCATAATTGGAATTATGGAATTTAAATAGGTTCATGGGGGATCATCATAAAAATCATAGCATTTCATCAATTCATGCATAAGAGATCATAATTATATCCTCTAAATCAACATTGAAGAGAACTCATGGTAATTGAAGAAAACCCTAACTAAATTGGGGGTTTCTAACTTTGAAAATAGGAGATTTGGGAATTCCATGAATGGAGAATCCATGGATGAAAAATCTTGAAAGAAATGGAGGATTTGGAGGCTTGATCTTGAAACCCTAGGTTTCATTAATCTACAACTTCTAGAGAGAGAAATATTTGGAGAGGAAGAGCTTGATCAATTTTTGGAAATTTAAGAGAAAGAATTTAGTTTGGGTGATTTGGGGGTTTAGAATCCTTACATAGGGCTTTGGTTAGTTGGAAAAATGACTTAGTATTAAGTTAAAACAATTGGGGGAAAAGACCCAAAGGTCTCTGACTGAAACTGCCGAATTGGCATGATGGAGGCCAAAATGGGTCGTCATCATCACCAGGGCCCGTCAAATGGGTCGTGAAAAATTTCAGTGTGACAGTACTTTGCTATTTCGGGCATAATATTTACTCTGAGATCATAATTTTATAGGTTGTGGGACACCTAATTCGTTTAACTTTGAGATAAAAGGTATGATTGTTTGAAGTTGACCCTAAACTCTAAGTCTAAGAAAAACCCTTCAAGGACGACTTCACGATCTGTGTGGGGTTTGACGGTCCGTTGTGATGCAAGTGTCCCTTGACCAGTACTTAGGGAAGGACCCCTACTTACTTGACCCCTTCACGACCACTTTGATGGCCCGTTATGTCACGTCCTGAGCCTACACCTTGGGTGGGACTGACACTCGGTGACCATTGCTGGTCTCAACCGAACCCTTGGCCTGGCTTACTTAACTCAGTGGAAGACAACAATCATACTTATAAGAATGAAAGAACATAACTAAAATGAACAATAACATTATCCGAAATGTTTTAAAAGTTTAAACTTCAGACTGGCCCAAATGGCAACCAAGTCTTTAACATAAGAATGAAAAGTAAAGGCTACTGGACTACTAACTGTCTATGTAGCCTCTAAACTGACTTAGATGAATGTTGGGACAAACTCCATAACATTCTATTGAACAAATCTAGAAAGCAATAAAAATATGTCCTCCAGAATGCAAGAAGGCTCACAAATAGACTCAGGAGTGCTCAAACCGAATCAACGATGCGTTGGATGTCGATCCTCGTTACCTATGTCTACATCATGATACGATTTAGTCCAACTGGCATCAGTACATTGAATATACGAGTATGCAAGTTGGAAATCTAAACAACACTTAGGCTTGAAAAGGAGTAAGAAAGAACACTTACCTTGGCTCTTCTCAACTCATGATCTACTAACTCTTATTCAATATACGCAGCTTAAAAGTGATTGCAACATAAAGAAATACTGACTGAAAGCATGTTGTAAACTCTGAATGTATACAAGTATACAAATAATATCTGAAATATATGTAAAAATACAATTAACTGATGTATATGAAAAATACAATACTTCTATGGGAGCTTCTCTAACCGACAACCATCACTTAAGAACTATAGTGATGATACAAAGTCACTCGGCCCACGTTGCCCGGACATCCTAACCTTGCCAGGGTATAGGACCTGACCTTCCTAATGGATCCACTAGTAAACTATGAAGATGAATCATCTAAAAAGTATGACCCTTTTCTACACATGATGGCTACATGGTTTACATGGAGACTTGAGTTAATCTAAACTCGCATCCCCACATCGGTGCTCAATAATACTCCCAAAATATTTATATAATGGATATTATGTTTTTAAAACGTACTGATTCTGTGATTTGAGATTAGTGCTCAAAACTTAGCTTTTAAAAAGGTCTCTTGGAAATCATAGTTTCCTCTTTCTTCTATTAAAACTAGCCATAGGCTCTGTGGAAGTCTAGCTTCCTTTCTTTCTCAAAAGTCTGAAAATTTTTTAGTCTAAGCTCTTAGGGACTATTTAGTTCCCTTATAACTTTTGAGAAATGAACTCAACTTTATGCTCTTTGCTTACTCAAAACTTAACTCTTAGGGAATAGTTCCCTTATAGCATTTGAGAATTTAACTAAACTATTTACTTGAACCTTAAAACAGAGTTAAAACGTTTTTTTAAGACTCTTGAATGCTTAAGGAACTTACTTTGACTTGCTTCTTAACTTTTAGACTTGATTCTTAACTTCCTTGACTTTGATCTTAACTTTCCTTGAATTGGATTATGGATTAAAGGATCATGATCTCATGTTTATGGATGATTTAATGATATTTAGATGTACTTTAGAGTGTTGGAAGCAACTAGGAATGATGGGTACATCACTTAGGAACTAGTATGAAGAAATAGGGAAAGAACGGGGTCTCTTGGGGTCTTGGCGCTCTGAGAGGCGCCGAGCGCCAGAGCCTGACGGATAGATACTTTCCTCAGGCGTTCTGGCTGGTGTGGCGCTGTCCTGACGGTCAGAGTCTATTTTGAGCCGCTCTGGTTGGCGCGGTGCCCCCGGGCCTGTCAGAAAGGTTTTTCGACTTTTCTTCTCCAATTTTCAATTCTAAACCTCCCAAACTTCCATGGATCTTCTCCCAAAGCCTTAGAAACATTAATATATTCAATACCCAATAGATTAGACCCAAAAATCATCCATAAACATGTATAAAAACTACTAAACTACAATTCAACCGACAAGAAGCTCACAACTTTTCGTCGAGAACCACAATATTCACAATTCCATACACACTAACTTGCTGAATTTAAACAAATATGGTGTTGGTGAAAGGACCCAACACCGAATGATCTCACATACCTCAATAGGGATCACCCCCGACGAAATCCACACAACAATCTTGGCGTTATTGGACAATTCTTGATCTTTCTCTTATTTTCTCTTTTATCCCAATCCCTAAGCATTTTTTATTTTTATAAAACTGATTTGGTACTTGGTTTTACCCCTAATATAACCTTAAAACGAATTAGAAAATACTAGGCTTAAAAGACAACTTTACTCTTACTAAAATCCGGAATGGATTATCCTCAACTCAAAAATGCAACTTCCGAAAGTCATATCTCCCTCATAAAACATCGGATTTTCGGAAACTTGGCGGTGTTGGAAAGATATTACCAAGGGCTTTCCAACCAAATAAACAACTCATCCAAACTCTTCTTGAGCTGGAAGTTATGATCGTTTGAAAATGACCAAAACTCACTTTTGAAAGTTGGAAATTCTCCAGATTTTCCTACTTATTCCGAAAATTAATTAATATTCATTTCTTAGCTTATTCTTAGTTAGTTAGAGTCAAGAGATGTTAATATATCTCCCCCTTTGGAACATTTGTCCTGGAATGAGAAATCTTTCACTAAGCTAAGGGTAGTAACATCATTTCAGCACTCAACAACCAAAATAATAGTATGCTTACACATAGTCTTATAAAGTGCTAAGGAGAGAATTTAGTACCTTGATCTGCATTCTCTCTGGATTCAAGGAGATGTGGATATCTCTTCTTCATATCCTCCTTAACTTCCCAAGTCGCTTCTTCAACGAATTGGTTCCTCCAAAGGACCTTGACTAAAGCAACTTCCTTTGTCCTCAACTTGCGAACTTTACGATCCAAAATCTAAACCAGAATTTCTTCATAGGATAGGTTATCCTTAATCCCAACATTCTCTATTGATACTATCAATGAAGGATCACCCAAGCACTTGTTTAACATAGAAATATGGAATAACGGATGAACCGCTGCAAACTCTTCGGATAGCTGTAACTCATAAGACACATTGCCCACTCTCTAGGAGATTCTATAAGGTCCAATATACCGGGGACTAAGTTTCCCCTTCTTACCAAACCTCATAACTCTTTCCATGGGTGAAACCTTAAGATACACCCAATACCTCCAACTCTAATGGCCTTCTTCTAACATCAGTGTAGGACTTTTGGCGACATTATGCCGTCTTCAATCCTTCCTTAATAACTTTCACCTTCTCCATAGCTTGGTGAACCAGATCTTGTCCTATCAATTCTGCTTCACCAACTTCGAACCACCCAATAGGAGATCTACATCTTCTCCCATAAAGAGCTTCATATAGAGCCATTTGGATGCTCGAATGGGAACTGTTGTTTTAAGCGAACTCAATGAGAGGTATGTCATCATCCCAATTTCCCTTAAAGTCAATCACACAAGCTCTCAATATATCTTCTAAAGTCTGGATAGTATACTTTGCTTGTCGATCTGTTTGAGTATGAAAAGAAGTACTCAAGTTCACCTTTGAACACAAACCTTTCTGGAAAAATTTCCAGAATTGTGCAGTAAATTGTGCACCTCTATCTAAATAATGGAGAACGGAACTCCATGAAGTCTTACCACTTCTTAAATGTACAACTTAGCATAATCCTTGGCCGAATAGGTAGTCTTTACCGGCAAGAAATGGGATGACTTTGTCATTCTGTCAACAATCAACCATATATAGTCATGCTGCCTTCGAGATATTGGGAAGCCTGTGATGAAGTACATATTAATCATCTCCCACTTCCATTCTAGAAGCTCTATATTCTGAGCTAAGCCTCTAGGTCTTTGGTGCTCTACTTTCACTTGCTGGCAATGTAGGCACTTGGCAACAAACTCAGCAATATCTTTCTTCATGCCTTCCCACCAATATACCTCTCTCAAATCACGGTACATCTTGGTGGAACCTGGATGAATGGAGTACTTGGAGCTATGAGCCTCCTCCAAGATCTTCTCTTGGAGTCCATCCACCTTAGGTACACATAATCTACCTTGGTACTTCAGCACACCATCTCCCCCTTGTTCAAAAGTCAATACTCTTTGCTTATGGACACTTGCTTTCAAATCAAGCAAAATGGGATCTTGGTCTTTCTTCTCTTTCACCTCTGACACAAATGATGATTCAGCCCCATTGGCCACCACTATGCCTCCTTCTGTAGAATCCATAAGTTTGACTCCAAGGCGTGCAAGTTTTGCACATCTTTTGCTAATTCTCTCTTCCCTTGTTCGACATGGGTAGTACTTCCCATGGATAACCTGCTTAAAGCATCATCAACCACATTAGCCTTACCTGGGTGGTAAAGAATACTCATGCCATAATCCTTGAGTAATTCCAACCACCTTCTTTGTCTCAGATTGATTTCTTTCTGAGTGAACACGTATTGGAGGTTGTTGTGGTCAGTGAATATGCCAACATGAACACCATACAGGTAGTGGTGTAATATCTTCAAATCAAACACTACTGCAGCCAATTGTAAGTCATGAGTTGGATAATTCCTCTTATGAACCTTCAATTGTCTAGAGGAATAAGATATAACCTTGCCATTCTGCATCAACACACAAACCAAGCCAACTCTTTATGCATCACAATACACCATAAAACCAAGAGTACCCTCTGGTAAGGTCAAAATAGGAGCGGTAGTCAATCACTTTTTTAACTCTTGAAAGCTTTTCTCCCAAGCTTCAGACCATTGAAACTTGATCGGCTTCTGAGTTAGCTTGGTCAAAGGAGAAGAGATAGATGAGAATCCTTCAACAAAATCTCCTATAATAGCTATCCAAGCCCAAGAAACTCCTTATATCTGTTGGAGATGAGGGTCTAGGTCAATTCTGAACTGCTTCAATCTTCTGAGTGTCAACTCTAATCCCTTCAAATAATGTGTCCTAAGAATGCCACAAACTTAAGCCAAAACTCACACTTGAAGAACTTGGCATATAGCTCTTTATCTCTCAAAGTCTAAAGAACAATCCTAAGGTGACTAGCATTATCTTCTTCACTCCTTGAATAAATCAGTATGTCATCAATAAAGATGATGACGAACAAATCTAAATAAGGTTTGAAGACTCTGTTCATAAGACTCATGAACGCTGCAGGTGCATTTGTCAAACCAAAGGACATAACCAAATATTCATAATGCCCATACCTTGTTCTAAAAGTTATCTTTGGAATATCAAATTCCCTAACCTTCAACTGATGATAGCCTGATCTGGTGTCAATCTTTGAAAAGTAAGAAGTACCTTGAAGTTGATCGGAAAGATCATCTATCCTTGGAATGGGATATTTATTCTTGATGGTCACCTTATTCAATTTAAGGTAATCTATACACATCCTAAGTGAACCATTCTTCTTCCTAACAAACAAGACCGAAACGCCCCAAGGTGAGACACTAGGTCGAATGAAACATTTATCTCACAAATCTTTCAATTGTTCCTTTAGCTATTTTAACTCTGCTGGTGTCATTCTGTATGGAGGAATAGAGATAGGACGAGTATATGAGATGATGTATATGCCAAAGTCTATCTCTCTTTCGGGAGGGACTCCAGGTAGATCATCAGGAAAACTTCTGGAAAAACACTAACTAAAGGAACTGACTGAAGGTAAGGTACCTCAACACTTCAGTCATTAACTCGCACTAAGTGATAGATACACCCCTTGGAAACTAACTTCCTTGCCTTTTAGGTACAAAGTGAAACGACCCTTAGGCACTGCTGAACTACTACTCCACTCTATAACTGGCTCATTAGGGATTTGAAACTTGACAACTCGAGTTCTGCAATCTATTGATGCATAACAGGCATGAAACCAGTCCACACCTAGAACAACATCAAAATCTACTATGTCTAACTCTATTAAATCACTCATGATACTCTCTTAACTGATGGAAATAGGACAATCATGATAGACACTTTCTGATAGAATGTATCCACCAACAAGTGTGGAAACACTGAATGGTTCGCTAAGTTACTCAAGAGAAATCTCAAAGTTCATAAGCACATAGGGATTTACAAAAGATAAACTCGCTCCTGGTTCTAATAATGCATAAACAGTAAATTCAAAGACTCAAATCATACCAGTGACAACATCTGGCGAGTTCTCTTGTTCTTGGTGATTATTGAGAGCTTACAAGTAGTTTTTTCCTCCGCCAGTACCAGAAGTAGGTCCCCTAGGTGCAAGTCATATCTGGTGGAGTAACTGATAAAGACTGAGCCCTATTGCCCCCATCGCCACTGCCTTGCCTACTCTTTGGATATTCTTTCATGAAATGACTGGTCTGACCGCACTTCAAACAACCCACGGAGCCTTCGCGACAGACGCCAGAGTGATTCCTACCACACTTGGCGCAGGCAGGAGACCTCATTATGCCATACTACCTTGTGAATATACAGGCCTAGCTTGGGAGTTCTGACCATGATGCTCAATTTTGTCTCTGGGCGCAGGTGCACTAGCAGACGATGGTGCATGCCCCTTTGATTTTTGAAATTGTGGTGGACTTGAACAATTCTTATTTTGACAAGACTCATTTCCAGTCTTTGCTTTCTTGTTTTGATATTCATCTTTGTCTCTCAGCTTTTCCTCCTCAATTTGTTCCACATAGACCATTAGCCTGGATATGTCCATGTCGCCAATCAACATTGTAGCCCTACCTTGTTTACTTGAAGCACGACCTAAACCAGCGACAAACAAACTCGTTCTACTCTTCATGTATTTCACTATCTCAGAAGCATAGAGATATAGTTGGGTGAATTTCAATCCATACTCATGAACACTCATGGAGTCCTGTTTCAAAGTTAGAAACTCTCGTACCTTTGCTTCCTTCAATTCTCGAGGAAAGAACCTCCCCAAAAAGGCTTTTTTGAAGCAATCCCAACTTGGATGTGGTGCATCCCTATCTCTACCTTCCTTCCATCGGTCGAACCAGGTTCTAGACACACTCTTCAGTTGGTATGCAACTAATTCGACCCTCTCAGCATCAACCACATGCATTACCTCAAGCACCTTATGTATCTCTTCCACAAAGTTTTTCGGATCCTCTATAGTGCTTGATCCGATGAAGTTAAGAGGATTCATTCTCAGAAACACACGAACCCTCGAGGTGTCAGCCCCTTCTTGTGAAGCTTCTATCTGTTGCCCGACTTGGTTAGTTACTACTTGACTTAACATCCGAATATCTTTTTGGAATTTGGTATTTGTAACCTCTCCTTGGGGTTGCACATCCGGTGCATTTTGGACCCCTTTTTCTCAACATTTCTTCGGGTTGGTAGACCTCTGACTGATCTTCGTGAAGGCATGATGAATCTGATAATACGTGTAAGCATGAATTAGAGAGATATACTTTTAGAGATAAACTCTACACACGAAAAGAATATGAAAAAAAAGTGAGATGTTCCTAAATGTTGTAGCCTCCTAATCATAGATGTGGCGCACGTGCTTCACACCGATAACTAAGACTCTACAGACACGGCTTCATAGACTCCCTAGGACTCTTGAACTCTATTCTCTTACCAAGTTTTCACACCCCGAGCCTATACCCTGGGCAAGACTGACACTCGGTGACCATTGCTGGCCTCTAGCGAACCCTTTGCCTAGATTACTTAACTCAGCGGAAAACAACAATCATACTTATAAGAATGAAAGAACTTCACTAAAATGAACAATAATATTATCCGCAATGTATTAAAAGTTTAAACTTCAAACTGGCCAAAATGGCAACCAAGTCTTTAATATAAGAATGAAAAATAAAGGCTACTGAACTATTAAATGTCTATGAAGCCTCTAAACTAACTGAGATGAATGTTGGGACAAACCCCACAACATTTTATTGAACAAAATCTAGATAGCAATAAAACGATGTTCTCCGAAATGCAAAAAGGCTCAGCATTGACTCTGGAGTGCTCAAACTGGATCAGCGGTGTGCTGTATGTTGATCCTCGTTACCTGCGTCTGCATCATGATAAGATATAGACCAACTATCATCAGTACATCGAATGTATGAGTATGCAAGTTGGAAAGCTAAACCACACTTAGGCTTGAAAAGGAGTAAGAAAGAACACTACCTTGGCTCTGCTCAACTCATGATCTACTAACTCTTATTCAATATACGCAGTTTAAAAGTGATTGCAATATAAAGAAATACTGACTGAAAGCATGTTGTAAACTCTGAATGTATACAAGTATACAAATAATATCTTAAATGTATATAAAAAAACAATTAACTGATGTATATGAAAGATACAATACTTCTATGAGAGCTTCTCTAAGCGACAACCATCACTTAAGAGCTATAGGGATAATACAACGTCACTTGGCCAACGCTACCCAACTATCTTAACCTTGCCAGGGTATAGGACATGAAATGCCTAATGAATCCACTAGTAAACTATGAAGAAGGTTCATCTAAAAAGTATGACCCTTTTCTACCCATGATGGCTAAATGGTTTACATGGAGACTTGAGTTAATCTGAACTCGCATCACCATATTAGTGTTCAATACTACTCCTAGAATATATATATATATATATATATATATATATATATATATATATATATATATATATATATATATATATATATATATATATATATATATATAGTGGCTCTTATGTTTTTAAAACATACTGATTCTGTGATTTGAGATTAGCGCTCAAAATTTTGCTTTTAAAAAGCTCTCTTGGAAATCATAGTTTCCTCTTTCTTCTATTAAAACTTGTCATAGACTCTGTGGAAGTCTAGCATCCTTTCTTTCTCAAATGTTTGAAAACATTTTAGTTCAAGTTCTGAGGGACTGCTTAGTTCCCTTATGACTCTTGAGAAATAAACTCAAATTATGCTCTTTGCTTACTTGAAACTGAACTCTTAGGGAATAGTTCGCTTATAGCATTTGAGAATTTAACTAAACTCTTTACCTGAACCTTAAAACAAAGTTAGAACGTTTGTTTAAGACTCTTGAATTCTTAAGGAACTTACTTTGACTTTCTTCTTAACTTTTAGACTTAACTCTTAACTTCATTGACTTTGCTCTTAACTTTCCTTGAATTGGATTATGGATTCAAGTATCATGATCTCATGTTTATGGATAATTTCATGATATTTAGATATAGTTTAGAGTGTTCGAATCAACTAGGAATGATAGTTACATCACTTAGGAACTAGTACGAAGAGATAGGGAAGAACGGGGTCTCTAGGGGGTCGTGGCGCAAAGCTGCAGAGCCTGACGGACAGACATTATCCTCAGGCGCTCTTTCTTGCGCGTCGAGCCAGGGCCTGATGGAAAGAGTTTGTCCTCAGTCTCTGTGGTAGGTGCGGCGCCCCAGGGCCTGTCAGACGGTTTTCCGACTTTTCTTCTCAGATTTTCAATTATAAACCTCCCAAACTTCCATGGATATTCCCCCAAAGCCTTAGAAACATTAATATACTCAATACCCAATAGATTAGACCCAAAAACAGTTCAGAAACATGAATAAATAGTACTAGATGTGAACTACAATTCAACCAATAAGAATTTCACAACTTCTCATCGAGAACCCCTATATTCACCATTACATACACACTAACTTGCTGATTTTAAAAAAATTGGGTGTGGGTGAAAGGACCCAACACTGAATTATCTCACATACCTCGATAAGGATCACCCCCAACGAAATCCACACAACGATCTTGGCGTTCTTGGACAATTATTAATCCTCCTCTTCTTTTCTCTTTTCTCCCAATCCCTAAGCGTTCTTTGTTATTCTAGAACTGATTTGGGACTTGGTTTTACCCCTAATATAACCTTAAAATGAATTACGAAATACTAGGGTGAAAAGACAACTTTACACTTACTAAAATCCGGATTGGATTTTCCTTAGCTCAACAACCCAACTTCCAAAAGACATATCTCACTCATACAACATCGGATTTTTGGAAACTTGGCGGCATTGGAAAGATATTACCAAGGGATTTCCAACCATATAAATAACTCATACATACTCCTCCTGAGCTGGAAGTAATTGCCGTTTGAAAATGACCAAAACTCACTTTTGAAAGTTTGAAATTTTCCAGATTTTCCTACTTATTCCGAAAATTAATTATTCTTCGTTTCTTAGCTTATTCTTAGTTAGTTTAACAATATCTCCCCCTTGGGAACATTCTTCCTCGAATAACAACTCTTTCACTAAGCTAAGGGTAGTAACATCATTTCAGCACTCAACAACCAAAACAAGTAATGGTATGCTAACACATAGTCTTATAAAGTGCTAAGGAGAGAATTTAGTACCTTGATCTGCATTCTCTCCGGATTCAAAGAGATGTGGATATTTCTTCTTCATATCCTCCACACCTTCCCAAGTTGCTTCTTCAATGAATTGGTTCCTCCAAAGGACCTTGACTGAAGCAACTTCCTTTGTCCTTAACTTGCGAACTAGATGATCCAAAATCTGAAACGAGATTTCTTCATAGGATAGGTTATCCTTAATCCCAACATTCTCTGTTGGTACTATCGATGAAGGATCACCCAAGCACTTCTTCAACATAGAAATGTATAGTACCGGATGAACCGCTTCTAACTCTTAGGGTAGTTGTAACCCATAAGACACATTGCCCACTCTCTTGGAGATCTATAAGGTTTAATATATCGGGGACTAAGTTTACACTTATTAACAAACCTCATAACTTCTTTCATGGGTGAAACCTTAAGATACACCCAATCATCTACCTCAACCTCTAATGGCCTTCTTGTAACATCGATGTAAGCCTTTTGGCGACTTTGTGCCGTCTTCAATCTTTATTTAATCACTTTCACCATCTCCATAGCTTGGTGAACTATATTTGTTCCTATCAACCCTGTTTCACCAACTTCTAACCACCCAATAGGAGATCTGCATCTTCTCCAATAAAGAGCTTCATATGGAGCCATTTAGATGCTCGAATGGTAACTGTTGTTGTAAGCGAACTCAATGAGAGGTATGTGATCATCCCAATTTCCTATAAAGTCAATCACACAAGCTCTCAACATATCTTCTAAAGTCTGGATAGTACGCTCTGCTTGTCCATCTGTCTGAGGATGAAAAGCAGTACTCAAATTCACCTTTGAACCCAAACCTTTCTGAAAATATTTCCAAAATTGTGCAGTAAATTGTGCACCTTGATATGAAATAATGGAGACTGGAACTCCATGAAGTCTTATCACTTCTTGAAGGTACAACTTAGCATAATCCTCAGCCGAATAGGTAGTCTTTACTGGCAAGAAATGGGCTGACTTTCTCATTCTGTGAACAATCACCCAGATAGAATCATGCTGCCTTAGAGATCTTGGCAAGCCTGTGATGAAGTCCATATTAATCATCTCCCACTTCCATTCCGGAAGCTCTATATTCTGAGCTAACCTCCAGGCCTTTGGTACTCTACTTTCACTTGTAGGCAATTTGGGCACTTGGCAACAAACTTAGCAATATCATTCTTCATGCCTTCCCACCAATATACATCTCTCAAATTGTGGTACATCTTGGTGGAACCCGGATAAATGGAGTATTCGGAGCTATGAGCCTCATCCAAAATCCTCTCTTGGAGTCCATCCACCTTAGGTACACATAATCTGCCTTAGTACTTCAGCACACCATCCCCCCTATTCAAAAGCCAATACTCTTTGCTTATGGACACTTGCTTTCAAATCAAGCAAAATGGGATCTTGGTCTTGCTTCTCTTTCACCTCTGACACAAATGATGATTCAGCCCCATTGGCCACAACTATGCCTCCTTCTATAGAATCCACAAGTCTGACTCCAAGGCATGCAAGTTTGTGCACATCTTTTGCTAATTCTCTATTCCCTTCTTCGACATGGGTAGTACTTCCCATGGATAACCTGCTTAAAGCATCATCAACCACATTAGCCTTACTTGGGTGGTAAAGAATACTTATGGCATAATCCTTGAGTAATTCCAACCACCTTCTTTGTCTCAGATTGATTTCTTTCTGAGTGAACACGTATTGGAGGTTGTTGTGGTCAGTGAATATGCCAACATGAACATCATACAGGTAGTGGTGTAATATCTTCAAAGCAAACACTACTGCAGCCAATTGTAAGTCATGAGTTGGATAATTCCTCTCATGAACCTTCAACTATCTAGAGGCATAGATATAACCTTGCCATTCTGCATCAACACACAAACCAAGCCAACTCTTTATGCATCACCATACACCACAAAACCTTGAGTACCCTCTGGTAAGGTCAAAATAGGAGCGGTAGTCAATCACTTTTTCAACTCTTGAAAGCTTTTCTCCCAAGCTTCAGACCATTGAAACTTGATCGGCTTCTGAATTAGCTTGGTCAAAGGAGAAGAGATAGATGAGAATCCTTCAACAAAATCTCCTATAATAGCTATCCAAGCCCAAGAAACTCCTATAACTGTTGGAGATAAGGGTCTAGGTCAATTCTGAACTGCTTCAATCTTCAGAGTGTCAACTCTAATCCCTTCAAACAATGTGGCCTAAGAATGCCACAAACTTAAGCCAAAACTCACACTTGGAGAACTTGGCATATAGCTCTTTATCTCTCAAAGTCTAAAGAACAATCCTAAGGTGACTAGCATTATCTTCTTCACTCCTTGAATAAATCAGTATGTCATCAATAAAGATGATGACGAACAAATCTAAATAAGGTTTGAAGACTCTGTTCATAAGACTCATGAACGCTGCAGGTGCATTTGTCAAACCAAAGGACATAACCAAATATTCATAATGCCTATACCTTGTTCTAAAAGTTATCTTTGGAATATCACATTCCCTAACCTTCAACTGATGATAGCCTGATCTGGTGTCAATCTTGGAAAAGTAAGAAGTACCTTGAAGTTGATCGAAAAGATCATCTATCCTTGGAAGAGGAAATTTATTCTTGATAGTCACCTTATTCAATTTAAGGTAATCTATACACATCCTAAGTGAACCATCCTTCTTCCTAACAAACAAGACCGAAACGCCCCAAGGTGAGACACTAGGTCGAATGAAGCATTTATCTCACAAATCTTTCAATTGTTCCTTTAGCTATTTTAACTCTGCTGGTGCCATTCTGTATGGAGGAATAGAGATAGGACGAGTATATGAGATGATGTATATGCCAAAGTCTATTTCTCTTTCGGGAGGGACTCCAGGTAGATCATCAGGAAAAACTTCTGGAAACACACTGACTAAAGGAACTGACTGAAGGTAAGGTACCTCAACACTTCAGCCATTAACTCGGACTAAGTGATAGATACACCCCTTGTACTAACTTCCTTGACTTTAGGTAAAAAGTGAAACGAACCTTAGGCACTGCTGAACTACTACTCCACTCTATAACTGTCTCATTAGGAATTTGAAACTTGACAACTCGAGTTCTGTAATCTGTTGATGCCTAACAGGCATGAACCCAGTCCACACCTAGAACAAGATCAAAATATACCATGTCTAACTCTATTAAACCAGTCATGATACTCTCTTAACTGATTGAAACAGGACAATCATGATAGACACTTTCTGATAGAATGTATCCACCAACAGGTGTGGAAACACTGAATGGTTCGCTAAGTTGTTCAGGAGAAATCTTAAAGTTCATAGGCACATAGGGATTTACAAAAGATAAACTCGCTCCTGTTCTAATAATGCATAAACAGTAAAGTCAAAGACTCAAATCATACCAGTGACAACATCAGGCGAATTCTCTTTGGACATTCTTTCATCAAATGTCTGGTCTAACCGCACTTGAAACAACCTGCGGAGCCTTCGCGATAGACGCCAGAGTGATTCCTACAACAATTGGCGTAGGCAGGAGGTAACCTTGTGCCACACTACCCAGTGAATATGTAGGACTAGCTCGGGAGTTCAGACAATGGTGCTCAATTTTGTCTTTGGGCGTGGGTGCACTAGCAGACGATGGTGCATGCCCCTTTGATTTCTGAAATTGTGGTCTACTTGAACCACCCTTATTTTGACCAGACTCATTTCCATTCTTTGCTTTCTTATTTCGATATTCCTCTATGTCCGTCAGTTTTTCCTCTTCAACTTTGTGCTCATAGACCATTAGCCTGGATATGTTCATATCGCCAATCAACATTGAAACCATTCTTTCTTTACTTGAAGCATGACCCAAACCATCGACAAACAAACGCATTCTGCTCCTCATATCTTGCACCATCTCCGGACCATAGCGATACAGTTGGGTGAACAACAATCCATACTCATGAACACTCATGGAGTCATGTTTCAAAGTGAGGAAGTTCCGTACCTTTGCTTCCTTCAATTCTCTAGCAAAGAACCTCTCGGTGACCATTGCCGGCCTCGAGCGAACACTTGGCCTGTCTTACTTAACTCAGTGGAAGACAACAATCATACTTATAAGAATGAAATAACTTAACTGAACAGAACAATAATATTATTCGGAATGTTTTAAAAGTTTAAACTTCAAACTGGCAAATGTCAACCAAGCCTTTAACATAAGGATGAAAAGTAAAGGATAATGGATTACTAACTGTCTATGAAGCCTCTAAGCTGACTTAGATTAATGGTGGGACAAACCACACAACATTATATTGAACAAATCTAGAAAGCAATAAAATGATGTCCTCCAAAATGCAAGAAGGCTCACTAATTGACTCTGGAGTGCTCAAACTGGATCAATGGTGCGCTAGATATTGATCATCGTTACCTGCGTCTGCATCATGATACGATGCAGGCCAATTGGCATCAGTATATTGAATGTATGAGTATGCAATTTGGAAAGCTAAATAACACTTAGGCTTGAAAAGGAGTAAAAAAGAACACTTACCTTGGCTTTACTCAATTCATGATCTACTAACTCTTATTCAATATACGCAGTTTAAAAGTGATTGCAATATAATGAAATACTGACTGAAAGCATGTTGTAAACTCTGAATGTATACAAGTATACAAATAATATCTGAAATATATGTAAAAATACAATTAACTGATGTATATTAAAAATACAATACTTCTATGAGAGCTTCTCTAATCGACAACCATCACTTAAGAACTACAGTGATGATACAACGTCACTCGGCCCACGCTGCCCGGCCATCCTAACCTTGCCAGGGTATAGGACCTGAACTGCCTAATGGATCCACTAGTAAACTATGAAGATGGTTCATCTAAAAAGTATAACCCTTTTCTACCCATGATGGCTACATGGTTTACATGGAGACTTGAGTTACTCTGAACTCGCATCCCCACATCGGTGCTAAATACTACTCCCAAAATATATATATAGTGTATCTTATGTTTTTAAAACATACTGATTCTGTGATTTGAGAATAGTGCTTAAATCATAGCTTTTAAAAAGCTCTCTTGGAAATCATAGGTTCCTCTTTCTTCTATTAAAACTAGACATAGGCTCTGTGGAAGTCTAGCTTCCTTTCTTTCTCAAAAGGTTTAAAACATTTTAGTTTAAGCTTTGAGGGACTACTTAGTTCCCTTATAACTCTTGAGAGATGAACTCAACTTTATGCTCTTTGCTTACTCGAAACATAACTCTTAGGGAATAGTTCCCTTATAGCATTTGAGAATTTAACTAAACTCTTTACTTGAACCTTAAAACAAAGTTAAAACGTTTGTCTAAGACTCTTGACTGCTTAAGGAACTTACTTTGACTTGCTTCTTAACTTTTAGACTTGACTCTTAACTTCCTTGACTTTGATCTTAACTTTCCTTGAATGGGATTATGGATTCAAGGATCATGATCTCATGTTTATGGATGATTTCATAATTTTTATATGTACTTTCAAGTGTTGGAAGCAACTAGGAATGATAGTTACATCACTTAGGAACTAGAACGAAGAGATAGGAAAAGAACGGTGTCTCGAGGGGGTCGTGGCGGTGTCTCGAGGGGGTCGTGGCGCTGTGAGAGGAGCAGAGCGCCACAGCCTGACAGACAGATACATCCTCAGGCACTCTGGATTGCATGGCGTGCCAGGGCCTGACGGACAGAGTCTGTGCTCAGCTCTGGTAGGCGCGATGCCTCAGGGCCTGTCAGGCGGGTTTTCCGACTTTTCTTCTTCGATTTTCAATTCTAAACCTCCCAAACTTCCATGGATCTTCTTCCAAAGCCTCAGAAAAATTAATATACTCAATACCCAATAGATTAGAAATAAAAACAGTCCGGAAATATGAATCAAAACTACTATACATGAACTACAATTCAACCAACAAGAATTTCACAACTTTTCATCGAGAACCCCCATATTCACCATTCCATACACACTAACATGCTGAATTTAAACAAATAGTTTGTGGGTGAAAGGAACCAACATCGAATGATGTCACATACCTCGATAGGGATCACCCCCGATGAAATCCACACAAAGATCTTGGTGTTCTTGGACAATTCTTTATCGTCCTCTTCTTTTCTCTTTTCTCCCAATCCCTAAGCGTTCTTTGTTTTTATAAAACTGATTTGAGACTTCGTTTTCCCCCTAATATAACCTTAAAACGAATTAGGAAATGCTAGGGTGAAAAGACAACTTTATTCTTACTAAAATCCGAAATGGATTTTCCTCAGCTCAACAGTTCAACTTCTGAAAGGCATATCTCGCTCATATGACATCGGATTTTTGCATACTTGGCGGTATTGGAAAGATCCTCCCAAGGGATTTCCAACCATATAAATAACTTATCCAAACTCCTCCTAAGCTGGAAGTTATGGCAGTTTGAAAATGACCAAAACTAACTTTAAATGTTGGAAATTATATTTTATCAGATTTTCGTACTTATTCCAAAAATTAATTATTCTTCGTTTCTTAGATTATTCTTAGTTAATTCGAGTCACGAGATTTTACACGTTAATATCACCATGGGACATCTAGGTGTTTGTCAAAGTGAAGCTTACATGGAGAAGGTTTTGTAAACCTACCACGAGCCCCTCACTGGACCGTGGTACCCTTCACGGTCCGTCTAGGGCTCCGTGGAGGGTTCCATGATCCTTTTTTGGTGCTTGTGAGTTTCCATTTGACCCATATCTAGCCTTTTCCAAATTAAGATGTTACAATTTTCATCCCCATTCATTGATTTAGGTATTTAGTTTCTTGGGAGAGATCGAAAAGTTGCCACTCTCAAAATTTATTTGAACATTTAGACACAAATCTTGAAAAAAATTATCCTTTAGACACTAACAATAACAACGTTAATTATTCTTCAAAAACATACAAGACCTACTCTCAATTTCTTGTTAATAAATTTTTGGTCTACATTCATCATACAAATGTGGAATTTTTACTTTATTCATTCATTTAAAAGAACAACTCCATAGAAAAAAGTTATCTGAGTAGGAACCCAAAAATGCTCTCATTATGAAGTTGATAAACACCATTACCTTATCACCTTATAGAAAACTAAAATAAGCAGCATTTCCTCATAAGATGGTTTTAAATCCTACCCTATAGGTTTGAGATATCACAATAAAAAAAATAATTGTTATCTCAGCTATAATTCATATTTGAAAAGAAATAAAAATTAAAACTCTTAACCAATAAACATTAACAAAATGTGGTATAAAATCTCCTCAGTTGTATTTGCAAATAATTCACATACCAAAAAGAAAACACCTCAATATCAATAAAACGACATTAGGAAATTTTTTTCCATAGAAACAATACCTAAATATTGGATCTCTTTTTCAGGTCATTTCAGGGCTCCCTAATATTCGGTTTTGCTATCTTTAGTTTGTTTTATCTAATGTCTTTTTCCTGTTGTCAAGTGTCTGCCTTTTGATCTATGAAGATGAATTGTTTGCACATACAACTGGAAAAGATTCTATGCCACATGTGGTAACGGTTCATATTAGATAGGTAACATCGTGTGTTTTCGTTAGAGCTAAGGGGATTTGGGTGAAGAAGGTTGTTCAAGGTGATTTCGATGATGTTCATGGTGTTTTGTCGGAGGTGTTGTTTTGGGAAAGGAAGAGTTTTTCCTCTTTCTAGTTAACATTTGTTATCTTTTCTAGTAAAACCTAATAAAATGTTGGGGGTGGTCACTCTAGGTTTCTTATAGGATCTAAAGTTTCTATTAGGTGTAGGATTTAATGTCTATATTTATTAAAAAATATTTAAGTATCTCAAAAATAAGACATAAGCTTTATAAGAAATATCAACATTGCATTAACAATTACTTATCAAATCAAGAGTACATTGAAGATTATATTGCAAGCGTAAGACATAAGCTTTATTTGCTTTACGTCAAACCGATCGAGTTGACGTCAAATGAAGAAGGAGAACAATTAAGTGTCGACACGGTAAAAGACACTATCTCCCATTTGAATTGTATTTTTAAGCTGACGAGTTTTATCTCAGTCTTTGTCGAGAGCATCCGAAAGGATGAATTCTCCAAAACATACCACAGGTGCGGACGACATTAAAAGGGATGCAGCGCAACGTGGAACTTTTTCTTAGCAGCGAACTGGGACATAGTCCAAAGAGGTTATCAAACTCTTAGGACGCGAGCAGAGGAGCGACTTCCATCACAACCAAACCACACCCCTATCAGAAGGCATGTGGGTTTTTCTTTCGGTTTGTCAGTTTCAGGTTCGCATCCGGAATTTTAGGTATCTGCCGGGAGCAAGTCTCCAATCTGAGTGACAATGCACAAAGAGCTTTGGAAATTATGTCCGTGTAAATTCTTATCTATGGATGTGAAGAGCTCCACCTTCATGGCTAAGAGCTTACAAGCCTCTTTTTCATGCTCAATTTTATTTGTCGCTCGTCCAGAACCAAAGGTTATCTAGCATAATAGGTTTCCTTTCCCACCGATGGAGTCGAACTACAAGCAGCCTGATTCCTGAGGTTTAAGGATATGTAGGCGATCTCAATTTTGAAAGCTCGGCTGTATTCCAACATTCGCTCTTGAATCCTATTCCCGAACATTTTCGATCCCTTCATAATATGGTCTCGAAATGACTTTTGATTTTTCAAAATCGTGCGTTAAATCAAGCGTACCGAAATACAAGTGGCCTGATTTCTCATATAGCCTGAGATATGTAGGAAACCCATTTCCGGGGTTCGGCCATAATTGCTAAAGTCCGTACCAAATCCCTTTCTTAGAGATGAGTATGTGGTTAGTCAAAATTGGCTTGGTCAATTTCATTTTCCTCGAATTTCTTGCATCAATCCAAGTAAAATGAGGGACAGTTGTTGACACCCCAATTTTGACCCTCCCCGAATATAATTAATTAACGAGCCTCTCAATTCTTAACGATTCGAGATAATTTGATTTATAAATTTTAAAGAATGTGTATATAAAATAAATTGGTTTTCTAGTTATTCTAAGTTAATATTGTTATATTTATAATTTTTAGATAGCGTGTGTTTTGCGTAATTATGTATATAATTAATATATTTTTATGATTACTCAAAATCATCGCAAAAAATATTTTACTTTGTTTAAGTATTTTACTAATTAGTGTAGTTATATATGAGATTACATTAGTTGTTTTATAATTAAGTCAATTATTTTATTTCGTTAAAGTTAAGAAGCTTGTTTAATTAATTGATATTAATCCTTTTGTCTAGCCACCCAAATATTTTAATTCATTTGGACAAATCAATTTGGGTCATCTCTTAATACAATTTGACCCAATACTCTTTTTCAGCCCACCCAGGCCCAACTCCATTTATTTTAATCCAAATTGGCCCACATCCCATTTTATTCCTTCCAAAGAGAACCCAAAAGAGGCCATTTTCGAGAAATTAATTATCCCTTTTTCCTGACCCAATTCAACTTCAGCAACCCCACCAATTCTCAGCCCACTCCAATTTTGACCCAACCCATCTTCCCCATCAGCCTACCTTTTTCCTTCAGTAACCCGACCCAAATCCCTGTTCATCATCCCCTCCACGCGCAGAAAAGAAAACCCGGAAAGCAGCTTTTCAGCGATGGGATTTGTACAACGAGAATGCGAGTGTTTCCGACGCGCGCGAGGGCAGGGCAAGGCATCTCGTCTCTTTCTACCCGCGTCCCCTTCCTGCAGATTCTCGTACAATTCTGCATTTTCCAGCAGCTAGAGCAGACGCGTTTTCATCCTTGTGATCTTTGGATAGAGACGCGTGGCGCAGGAAGGACGATGGATTGATCCTAGGCGTCCATTTTTTTTCAAATCCGTTGAAGAATAGGAATCAACTTGGCATATTCCTTCATGCTTTGGGGATAAGGTTTGAGATTTGAATTTCATCTTGGAGAAAAAACCCGAATTTGCCCTCGTTCCGAAACCCTAGCATTCCGCCTATATAATCGCTTCTGTTTTCTTCATAAGGGGGATTTTTTTGTTTTTTTGGGGGAAAAGAATTTTTTTGGAAGAAACACATTGAGAGCAACTTCAAGAAAGTCTAACCAAAGAAAAATATATATATATAAAAAAAACATTCCAAGGTCGAGTGTATCTTAGTTTTGAGCGAAGCATCACATTATCCATCGGCTTGCGTCGGTTTCTTCGAGTTTCGCGGAGGTTTGAGTTTCGAGATTGGAAGTTCGTGGTCTTGCTCGTCATTGTCTCCGTTTGCTGCCCTGAAAAAGTGGGCCAAAGAGGCCTAATATACTCTCCTCTCAAGCCAACCTCTCACTAATAGAACAAGGGGTTGAAAGGGAAGCTGAAAACGAAGCTTTTAAATAGGAAATGCAAGTGCTCGAAGCAAATGGAAGAGTTTGAAGAAGTTGGGGTCATTAGGACCCAAAATTTTATTTTTTCCTTAGAATTTGTATTTTGTTGTTGTTGGGCCTAAGCCTATTTAATTATTACTTATTGTATTCCTAGAATTTAGGACAGGTACAGGTGAGGCGGGCCAAAGGCTCAAAACAAATGGGTCAAAAACCCAAAACAGGTGGGTCCAAAAACTGGTCAAGGCGAACAGAACCCGGATTTGGACCCAAATCTCTTTCCCTCTCTCTTATTTCTTGTTTATTTACTTGCTTTATTTGTTAGTTAGTTTAAAGTTAAGAAACTTCCAAATCCCCGCAAACGCCGTTTTGTTTTAACAACTCAAGTAAATCAAGTTTAAGTAGTTTTCAAAATCATTTCTTCAAGTTAGGTATTTCATTTAGGTAAAAGTTAGACGTTAATTTTCAAGCGACTCTAAGAAATGTTTTTATCGCACTTTTAAGTCTTAGCCAAATAATTAGTTGTCGGATAACCGCAAGTTAGCGGACATCTTAGGTGCTTTCCAAAACCTTCCTAAGACGTTAATATGAATCCCCGAACCCCTTTTAAAAAGTTTTCAATAGATTTTTCCTGTTTAAGTCTTTTGAAAACAAAAAGTTTTCTTAATTTTTCTCAAAATTAAGTGGCGACTCTCAAAAAGTCGAAAACTTTTCAAAATATCATTTTTCGATAAAACAGAAATGGCGACTCTGCCTGGGACTTGGAGGATTCTAACCTTAAAACTAACTTTATTTGGATATGTATATAATTTTTTATTTGTTAACTTTATCGCTTTATTAAACTGTTGCATTCATGGCATATCATAATTCTGTCAAACAACAATTGTTTCATTTCCACTAAAGGACGATTATGCGGGTTCGCAGTCGTTCATTAACCAAATATTTTCTCGGGACACCCTGACGAGCGTAGTTGGCTACTTGATAGTCAACGATCGTTAACTGTCCCAGCCCAAGTAGTCCGCTTGGGTAACCCTTTCCACTCTAAACATAACCCACTCTTAGTTAAACTAAGATAGAGCGTGACCCAATCCCGAAAATAGCGCATTGGCCTAAGACGACCCAACACCCAAGAAGTGTTGGGCCTATTAGAAAGACCACCTTGAGTCCAAATAGCCCACGGCTCGATAGGACGATCATATTGTGTGTTCTGAAGGATGTATTGCGTGTTTAAATGTTTTTTGTATCGTGGGGGGTGGAAATTAATTGGTTGTATGTTTTTGTAGATGTCGAGTCAGTTTCTTCATTTCAACATGGTCACCAAGACGCCAGACATTCTCCGTGTATGGTGGGACAACCTCAAAGATTGTCAAAAGAGAGAAATCTCGATTCACCTGGGTCACCTACCTTCGATAATGGACTTCAAGGTTTGGCCCATGTTTATCGAGGTTATCACTCGGTTTTGGGATGACAAAAGGATGGTGTTTCGATTTGGAGACGTTGAAATAACACCAACACTAGAGGTAATTAAAGACTGTATAGACTCTATTGGGACATGTGGTAAGAGGAAAAAATGTCCCGATCATCATATCCTTCTGCCGGATAGGCCAACTGCCGGAGAATTGAGAGACATATTGTTACTAGTAAGAGCTAACTGGTTGGACGCCCAGAGCATACCACTAATGAGATTCTTCGAAAGATGGGGGCACGATAGCTATTTCGAGCAATTTCCAAATGAATTCCATAATCACAGTACTTGGAGGCAAACCCAAGTCATTGCATTCTCCGCATGCCTTTTAGGAACTATGGTGTTCCCTAAAGATGGAGAAAAAGATATCGACACCCGAGTCGTGATGGTAGTGGACGCCATTTTCAGAGGGATAGGCAAGAAACAAGAAGAAAAGAAATACTGCAGTTTGGCTCCGGTCATTTTGGCCGACATTTATCGATCTTTGTGTTTGTGTAAGAATGGATTTCCGTTTTTCCAAGGTTGCAACATTCTACTTCAATGGTGGATGACGGAACATCTCTGCAAAAAGGACGGTGCTCGACCACAAGAATTGGCCAAGCCAAGCCAGACGAGTCCCCTGGATAATTATGAATTCTACCTAAGCATCCGTAGATTCCCAATTCATACCACCAGAGGTGCGTGGGAAAGGGTATTTTATGATTTGAGAGAAGGAGATATACAATGGATGTTACCGAACTTCAAATCCGAGAGGATAGCAGCACAAGGGGCCAAACTTCCATTTTTAGTTCTTCCCGGCATCAGAGGACTACGGCCTTACAACCAAGTTAGGGTGATGCGGCAATTTGGTAGAACACAAATCCTACCCGTCCAAGGGGATGCTAGCTCTTTTATCGTCGATTACAGCGAGAACGGCAAAATACCTTTCGCCAAGATCATCCTCCAAGAGTGGGCCGGACGTGTCAACATGAAATGGGATATGGCTGAAAATAGATATGAAGCTGGGTATGTCGATGAATACAAGACATGGTTGAAGAATGATCTCTGTGTGTAGTGAACCCAACACCACGCGTAGGTCGAGAAATTGAAGATGTACAGACAAGGCTTCAAATCCATGCATATCATTTTAAGCAAGAATGGGATCGAAGGGAGCAAGAGTTTCAGCAAAGAGAGCGGGAATTTCAGAAAAGGGAGCAGGAATTTCAGAAAAGAGAGCAAGAATTTCAGCAAAACGAGCAAGAATACCAGTTCCGAGAGTTAGAAAATCAGAGGGTTTTGGCTGGGACGTCACAAGAATTAACTGATACAAGGACTTGTCTGATGCGTTTGGATACGATCCTGGACGAGCAGATGAACACTCTACAATTCGTACCAACATCTTCCAAAGCTGCGTTCGCTGAGCCGTACGTGTTCACAAGTAAGTGCATTATCCGCGAAGAAGTAAAGAAAGCCAGAAGAGGAGCAGAGCCATCAACATTCTAACTCCCCTGCATGGGATTGTTTTCTATCTGTATTCGCATTATATCCCCTCCCTGAAAATGTACCCCGTTTTGATTGAAGTTATGTAATGAGCATTATAATTTTAATTAAAGTTATTTTTGGGGTGCAACAATATGTTTCAAATGATGCAATACATCCTTCAGATTCGCTAGGCCTACCCTTGGCACAAAAGGGTCACATGCATGATTAGGACGCGATATATGTGCTATTTAACTGCTTATGTGTTGTGTTGCTTTGAATGAGAATATCGAAAACCCACTCTTTTTCAGAAATTTCCAAAAAATACAAACAAGTAACTGTTACAAAAATTGTCCGACCAAAATTTCCCAAGTCTTAAGTTTCTCACTCAAAAGACATCTCTCATACCACAAATTCTAAAACGTTACTCTACTGCCTCAGGAAAAGCAAATCCTGCTATGGGAAAGGGTAAGAATATTAAGAGAGAGCTCACAGGAGAAGATTTACAGAGAAAGATAGAACAGATCACGCGTGAAATCCAGGAGGTTAGAAAAGAAAGACTCAGAGTCGAAGTTGCCACATCAGTATATAGAGCTGCAACTATGATGCTGGATAAGGATTTGACATCAAAGATGAAGAGGAAGCAAGACGTTGAGATGGAGACAGAGGTCTTGAGCGAGAAATTAGACATGCTTCGACTGAAGGTGCAAGAAAGGGAAGCGAGAGAGGCAAGGATAGAGTCAGAAACCACCAGTTTGTTAGCCAGAAATGCAGCACTGGATGAGGAGCTGACAGCGGAAATGGCGGAATTCATCGCTATGAAGGAAAGAATGTCCGCATTAAGGAAGAAAAACAAAGAGTTCCACCATAACATGATGGACATGCTTCAGAAAATGCGCGGCAAATACTCTATCCGCGAACAAGAGGCTAGTGGTGGCCCAGATGACACTCATCCTGGAGCAATTGGCGAAGACGCTGACGAGGAAATTGTCTACAAGCCTCCATTTCTAGGCCGTCTGAGAGGAGGAGACAGATGGATTACTCTTCCGGCCTACGAGCCGACACACCGTGTAGGAGCGAGCATCCTGACTTGCGCTTTTTTGTATGAGCATCTTGGGTGGACACCTGAGGAAGGGTCATTTTCATTTATTGAGCAAGGAAGCTATTCGAAAGTGTGCGCCTTCCACCCAAATCAGCGAGGACACACTATAGAGGAATGTGTGCGACTCAAAATGAGGATTTGCCACCAGATCGACATTGGGGATATCCCGCACATGTGGGGTGATGATACCATTCTCACTTACGATCCGTTAGAGCCACTTGAGCACACTCAGTTTGTTTGTCACTACTTCACTCCGTTCAAGGAATCTATGTTGCATATCTACATGGAATTGGTTAAGAGTGGGGTATTAGCCTCCCTCCACGATGATGACAGAGGTCTCGATCCCGTTGGGGGGGAAGTCTTCAAACCTTGTGCTTATCATGATGCCATAGATCATAGCCTTTCCAGATTTCTTGGATTTTGCTACGACCTCGAATCCCTCGTTAACCTGTGAAGATTCGAGTCGGGTTTGTTCCTCGAGATTGATACAACATACGAGAAGAAAATGACTGAGATGGAGTCATTAGTTTATCTTTAAAGCTTTGTCGTATTTCCATTTCCTTGTAATCCCAACGAATGAATAAATGAAAAAGCAATGTTTTATTTTCTACTCGAACTATGTTGGGCCTGAATTCTCCTTGAGAGATACGTAGGCAGCCTTCCAAGGCCCGGCCCCTATCTTTTAAAATTTTCATTCTTCCTTTTCATATTACAAGAGGATACAAAGATCAGATCAACGGACGTCAGAAAGCAACTGCAAGAAGACCTTAGCTCAACACGATTTGACCTTTCTGAGATAGTGTCAAACTAAAAGAGCAAGCAAATTACTGCTTGTAAAAAAAAAATCTGTTTTCGTCCTCAGTCGTGGGTTAAAGGTATCCTCAAACAAAGCAACTTGTGTGTTTATCTGCTCTCTATGTGATATTATGCATTTTGTACTCTGAATCTGCACTGACAAATCTGCCTTTGAGTAGTTTTGCTTCTCAAGTACTTTTAAACTGATCTGTGTTGATCAAAGCTGGCAGATCATCCTTACTTCACCAGATCGAAAGGTCCTACAGATTCCTTCCCTAGACAAAATTCAGACAAAGGAAAGACAGTTATGGGAGACAACAACGACGAAGTAAGTCTTACTGACGTTGTGGTGGCTCAGCCCACCATAGCGGAACAGAACGAACTGATCATGCAGCTAATGCAACAGGTCGCTGAAATGAGAGTTGAAATGCAACGAAGACAAGATATGCCTCCACCCGGATTTGGTCCTAATATTGCTGATGGAAGACCTCCGATCTACTTCCCTTCATCAAACACGGATCCAACTCAGAATCAGCCTTCTACACCTGTGCATAATCCGTCTGTGATATATTTAACAACCCAAAACACCCGATACACTTCTGTATCTTACCAAACTCCATCGCCTCTTCCAAATAACCACCCTCAAATGCCACCCCATCCTCAGAATACTCAAACCGCTCCACCGCCATATAATCAAAACCAAAATCAAAATCAAACTGCCTTCAATCCCCAAACACCTCATCACCATTTAAATCAGAACACCAATCCTCAGGCTTACCCACAGAACTACCAGACCGCCCAAAACGTTCCAAGTCCCTCTATAGATCCACCCCTCCCAAAAAGAGCCACCTTCCAAGTTCCCGTTCCTGCTGAGCACGAGGTGCATGGTTCTGAGTTGGATCACTACGAAGAACAGGAAAGAGAATGGAAGGCAAAGGAGGATGCGAAGATCGATATAAAAGAGGAAATCAAAAGGGCTATGAAAGAGCTACAATGCATCCCAGACGTCGTTGGACTCAGTTACGAAGAGTTGTGCATCCACCCAGATTTGAACCTTCCCGAAGGGTTCAAAATCCCAAAGTTTGACACCTTCGGGGGAGTAGGCAACCCCATGGCTCATCTTAGAGCATATTGTGACCAGCTCGTGGGAGTTGGCAGGGATGAGGCCTTGTTGATGCGGCTTTTCAGCCGAAGTCTATGTGGGGAGGCCCTGGAGTGGTTTACGTCACACGAAACCAGGCAGTGGCCTAGTTGGAATGCGCTGGCCAAAGACTTCATTGACCGATTTGCATACAATGTTGAGATAGTTCCCGATCGGTATTCTCTAGAGAAGATGAAGCAAAAACCAACTGAAAGCTATAGGGAGTTTGCCTATAGATGGAGGAAGGAAGCAGCAAGAGTAAGGCCGCCCATGACAGAGAAAGAGATTGTGGAAGTGTTTGTGCGGGTGCAGGAGCCAGAATACTACGACAGAATCATGTTTCTAGTCGGAGCTAAATTCGCCGAGATAGTCAAAGTTGGTGAGACTATCGAAGACTGTTTGAAATCGGAGAAGATAGCCCGTGTATCCGCGTCACCTGGATCTTCAGGATTGATGAGGAAGAAAAGAGAGGAAGTTGCCGCTGTCTCGTATGGGGGAAGAAAAACCCGCAGAAACTCGTCACATTCCCAATATCGTTCCAGGCCTTCCCCAAAGTCTCACCGAGCCTACTACCCGCAATCCAACCATCCCAATAACCATAACACTACCCCCACCTATCCAAACGCTCAAGTTCCATTGTACCAGAGCCCACCCCTTAATCTCCAAAATCTTTCCCCCATATACCCAAATTACCCTCAACCCTACCAGATTCCATCCCCTTATCAGAATATTGCTCCCAACTGTGCCAATGTACAGTCGAGCTACCGAGCACCATCACCCGTTTATCAAGTCCAAGCTCCATTATATCAAAAAACCCTCCCGAATTACCAAGCTCCATCGCCAAATTATCAAACAAACCCTTATCCTAGAAGCCAAGCTCCTCGTCCGAATACCCAAAATTATCAGCAGGTGCCTCCCCCTCAGCAAAGTGGTTATGACCCTTCCCGACCCAGATTTGAAAAAAGGCCTCCAAGGAACTTTACTGTTGAAAGCTGGACCAAACTATTTGAGAGACTAGCCGCGGCTGGATACATCCACCCTATGGGGCCCAAGCCCATGGATGTCAATTCAAAGTTCTACAAGCCAGATCAAAGATGTGCTTATAATTCCAACAGTGTTGGACATGACACAGAAGATTGTATCAACCTTAAGCACAAAATCCAGGATCTGATCGATCAGGAGGTAGTTTCTCTCCAATTGGTGGCGCCAAATGTCAATACAAACCCGTTGCCGAATCATGGAGGTGGCAATATTAATATGATTGAAACAGATGAAGATGGGTGTGGAACAAAGATGATTACTCCCATTGTACATGAGGACTTGGAAAGGGCTGTCGCTTCTTTAAGCGTCAAAGAAAGAAGAGAGTTCGTTATTTTGACACCTACAAAGGTTGTTGCCTTGGTGCCGTCAGAAACTCTCGTCAAGCCTAAGTTTGTTATTGAAACCGCTGCTGCTCAAGGCATGACCAGGTCTGGAAGGTGTTAGACTCCTGACGCTCTCGAAGGACAGAAGAAAGACCAGGCTAAGAGGCCGATAAGCGAAGGAGAAGCGGAGGAATTCTGGAGAAGGATGCAACCAAAGGATTATTCCATCGTCAAACATTTAGAGAAGACTCTGGCTCAGATCTTCGTGTGGGCCCTGTTGATGAGTTCTCACCTCAGGTACAAGTAGTGATAACGTGGCTGCCATGATTCATCAGGTTATTCGAGGGCACCGAATCAGCTTTTGTGACGATGAGCTGCCTGTTGAAGGGAGGTCACATAACAAGGCGCTACACATCACTGTGATATGTCATGAGAAGGTCATAAATTGCGTCTTGGTAGACGACGGATCCGGCTTAAATATTTGTCCATTGTCAACGCTGAAGCAGTTACGTTTTGACTTGGGGAAGATGAAGCAAAACCAAGTCAACGTGAGAGCTTTTGATGGGGTCCAAAGAGATACTTTAGGAGCTGTGAATCTTGTTGTCCAACTGGGCCCGGCAGAATTCAGCGCACAGTTCCAAGTCATGGACATTGACACCAGCTATAACCTTCTTTTGGGAAGGCCTTTTATTCACATGGCTGGAGCTGTGCCTTCTACTTTGCATCAGATGATGAAGCTCGTTTGGAGAAATGAAGAGTTGGTTATTCATGGTGAAGGGAATCGCTCTGGTAGACAGGCGCCGATTATTGATGAAGTGTCTCGAGGTACCGATTTCTATACAGTGGAGTTGGTAAATGCCACTGGTGAGGATTTGGCCCCACAGCCTCATATGCCTGCCGTGTATAAAATGATAGCCACTGTGATGCTGCAGAATGGTTTTGAACCAGGTGTTGGATTGGGAAGAAATTCCCAAGGAATTATTTAGCATGTTCCGGTCCCCGTCAAAGGAGCTAGATATGGTTTGGGGTACGTCCCCACAGATGATGATTTGAAGCTGAAAAAGAAGAATGATCAAGCATTAGCTAAACCAATCCCTCATCTATATCAATCATTCCCAGTTTGTGAGCATGCAGAGGAGGAGAACCTGGGGGAAGGAATCTGTGGCCTTTTTGAAGAGATAGATGCTATTATTGAAGAAGAGGTCGAGCTGACAGGATTTCGTGATGCTGAGCCCGGAGAGACGTTGCAGAACTGGACTTCCACGCCAATCCTGATCTCCCGAACTCCTTGGTAGAAGGGCATCGTTTTATGCATGTTTAAATCGGTGGTAGTCCGAAAGAGCCCTGAGACCCACCATCTTGCATTTTCCTTCTTAACTGTTCGAACTTTAAATTCCCATCGTGATGTTTAAAAAGGCAATATGGCTCTGCCATGGCCAAAGTTTGCATTGTTTTTCAATTTTAATGAAAGCCTCTTTTATTTTTTGAATTTGTTTATTTAATCATTTGTCATGCGTTGATTTTCTAACTTTGTTTATTTATGGTTTCAGTAAGGTAAATTTTAAACCTGCCAATGTCATGTCGTGTCACGAGCTGAATGAACAAAATGAGGCAGGTGATGACGAGGTTGATGATTACGAAGAGGAAAGTGAGGAACCAGAGTATGTTGCCAAGGAATTTCGTCAGTTTGAAAATCAGTATAAACCAAATTTAGAGGAAACTGAAACGGTAAACCTGGGCAACCAAGAGTGTGTCAAAGAGGTTAAAATCAGTATTCACTTGAGTGAGTATCAAAGGAAAGGACTGATTCACTTGCTTGATGAGTACATTGATGTGTTCGTTTGGGAAGTCAGTGACATGCAAGGGTTGAGTACCGATGTGGTGTCTCACAAATTACCGATTAATCCAGGGTTTGAGCCGGTGAAGCAAAAAACTTGGAAGTTCAAGCCTGAGTTGAGTTTAAAGATTAAAGAAGAGATCACCAAGCAGATTGAGTCTCGATTGGTAGAGGTGACACAATACCCGACTTGGTTGGCGAATGTTGTTCCGGTCGCCAAAAAAGATGGGAAAATCAAAATTTGTGTCGACTATAGAGATCTCAATAAATCTAGCCCTAAGGATAACTTTCCATTGCCAAATATTCATATTCTGATCGATAACTGTGATAAGCATGAAATGCAGTCATTTGTGGATTGTTACGCATGTTATCATCAGATTTTGATGGATGAGGAAGATGCAGAAAAGACAACTTTTATTACACCTTGGGGTGTATATCACTACAGAGTGATGCCATTTGGCCTAAAGAATGCTGGTGCTACCTATATGAGGGCTATGATGACCATATTTCATGACATGATTCATAAGGAGATTGAGGTATATATAGATGACGTCATAATCAAGTCCCGCGAGAGTTCGGACCACCTGATGCATTTGAAGAAGTTCTTTGATCGTTTGCGCCGTTACAACTTGAAATTAAATTCCGCCAAATGTGCTTTTGGAGTTCCAGCCGGAAAGTTGTTGGGGTTTATAGTCAGCAGAAGAGGTATCGAGCTCGATCCTTCTAAGATTAAAGCAATTCAAGAGTTACCTCCGCCGAAGACGAGAAAAGAGGTGATGAGTTTCTTAGGTAGGTTAAATTACATCAGTCGATTCATAGCTCAATCAACCGTGGTGTGTGAGCCTATCTTCAAGCTATTGAAGAAAGACGCTCCGACAAAATGGACTGAAGAGTGTCAGACTGCTTTTGATACTATCAAGAACTATTTGTCAAATCCACCGGTATTAGTTCCTCCACGAGAAGGGAGTCCTCTGTTGCTATATTTATCCCTCTCAGATAGTGCATTCGGATGCGTGCTCGGTCAACACGACGAGACAGGAAAGAAGGAAAAGGCTATCTATTACATCAGCAAGAAGTTCACTCCATACGAGTCTCGATACACTTTGTTGGAAAGAACGTGTTGTGCTTTGACTTGGCTTGCCCAGAAGTTAAGACACTACTTGTATTCATACACTACATATCTTATTTCCAGGATGGATCCGTTAAAGTATATTTTTCAGAAGGCAATGCCAACAGGAAAGTTAGCTAAGTGGCAAATGCTGTTGAGTGAATTTGATATTGTGTATGTGACCCAGAAGGCAATAAAGGCACAGGCCTTGGCTGATCATCTCGCAGAAAACCCCGTTGATGAAGAATATGAACCGCTCAAGACTTATTTTCACGATGAAAAAGTGTCATTTGTGGGTGAAGATATTTCTGAAGCATATCCCGGTTGGAGGTTATTTTTTGATGGAGCGGCAAATCATCAAGGGAAAGGCATCGGAGCAGTCTTAGTGTCAGAATCTGGTCAACACTATCCTATGGCAACTAAGCTCCGATTTAATTGCACGAACAACATGGCCGAATATGAAGCTTGTGTTCTTGGTTTGAAAATGGCCATCGACATGAATGTCTACAAGTTGCTCGTCATTGGAGATTCAGACTTGTTGATTCATCAAGTTCAAGGAGAATGGGCTGTGAAAAACCCAAAGATCATACCTTACGTACATTATGTATAGAAGTTATGCAAGAGATTTCGTAAGATAGAGTTCAGACATACTCCTAGGATATAGAATGATTTGGCCGATGCCCTTGCCACCATCGCGTCAATGCGTAAACATCCAGATACTGACTATATCGATCCACTGGATATAGAGTTGAGAGAACATCCAGTTCATTGTTCACATGTTGAGGCAGAACCTGACGGTTTGCCTTGGTATTTTGATATAAAGAAGTATTTGGAGTCTGGAACTTATCCTGAAGATGCTACATCCAACCAAAAGAAGTCGATACGCCGCATGTCTCTCAATTTCTTTCTAAGTGGAGAAGTCCTTTATAAGAGAACTCCAGATTTAAGTCTTCTAAGATGTGTCGATGCTGTCGAAGCCGCGAAGCTTATTGAACAAATACATGCTGGAGTTTGTGGAACGCATATGAATGGACTCACTTTGGCGCGAAAAATCCTTCGAGCCGGTTATTTCTGGATGACTATGGAGAATGATTGTTGCAAGTTTGTGCAGAAGTGTTATAAATGTCAAGTGCACGGTGATTTGATTCGAGTACCGCCTCGCGAACTTAATGCTATGAGTTCACCTTGGCCATTTGTAGCTTGGGGCATGGTTGTCATCGGTCCAATAGAGCCAGCCGCTTCTAATGGACACAGATTTATTTTGGTTGCCATTGATTATTTCACCAAGTGGGTGGAAGCAGCTTCTTACAAGTCGGTAACCAGGAAAGTTGTAGCTGATTTTGTTCGCAACAATCTGATATGCAGATTTGGAGTACCAGAATCCATCATTACTGACAACGGTGCAAATCTCAACAGTCACTTGATGAGAGAGATATGTGAGCAGTTTAAGATTACTCATCGAAACTCGACCGCTTATCGTCCTCAAATGAATGGAGCTGTAGAAGCTGCCAATAAGAATATCAAGAAGATCCTGAGAAAAATGATTGACAATCACCGAGGTTGGCATGAGATGTTGGCATATGCTTTGTTGGGTTATCGAACGACTGTCAGAACATCGACTGGGGCTACTCCGTATTTGCTAGTATACGGAACAGAAGCAGTCATACCCGCCGAAGTTGAAATACCGTGTTTGAGAATTATACAAGAAGCTGAACTGAGTAATGCTGAATGGGTTAGCAAAAGAATTGATCAGTTAACTTTGATTGACGAAAAGAGAATGGTTGCCGTTTGTCATGGTCAACTATATCGACAGATAATGATTCGAGCTTTCCACAAGAGGGTCAGAGCCAGAATTTTTGAAATTGGACAGTTAGTACTTAAGCGCATTTTTCCTCATCAAGACGAGTACAAAGGAAAATTCGCACCAAATTGGAAAAGGCCGTACATGGTTCGCAAAGTATTATCTGGAGGTGCTTTGGTCCTGTCAGAGATGGATGGCACCGCGTGGCCGAAATCGATCAACTCAGATGCTGTCAAGAGATACTACGTGTGAAGCTTCAGTTTGTATTTCTGTCATTTACTTGTAATTGTTTTATTTTACTGATATTTGCTTTGTTTAAAATTTTATCCCTCTTGTAATGAACTACGTCTGACCTGAATTCTCAAGAATGAGATACGTAGGCGGCCTATGTCGGCCTCGGTCACCCCTTTATTCCCTTTTAAATATTTCCTTGTAATGAACTACGTCTGACCTGAATTCTCAAGAATGAGATACGTAGGCGGCCTATGTCGGCCTCGGTCACCCCCTTTATCCCCTTTAATATTTCTTTGTATTTGAACTACGTTCGACCTGAATTCTCAAGAATGAGATACGTAGGCGGCCTATGTCGGCCTCGGTCGGTTTCCTTTGTAATTTTCTTATCTTAGTCAGCCTTTGAGGGGAACTACGTTTGACCTGATTCCTGCCTCAGCGGGATACGTAGGCGCCACAAGGGTTCGGTCATATCTCCCATAAGATTTCTATTCCTCTTATGATAGAAACTAGGACAGAATTTTGAGAGGGAATCAAAAATTCTCAAGAATAAAATGTTTTCCTCGGCAAGTCAAAGATCAAAGAGGTTTCGAGATTTGCAACTGGGACAAAATTTTCGAGAGGATCTCAAAAATTCCACGGATTTACTTGCCGACATTTGAAGATAAACAAAACTTGTAACTGGGACAGAAATTTTAAGGATAGCCTCAAAATTTCAACATGGGTTTACCGACAGTCTAGAGTGACTCTGAATACTCCCCGTCGAATAATCAAATATACCTCCAAGCATCGGACTCAGGAAAGTTCACTAAGCCTGACGTGACACGACATTTGGCAGTGACCCTTTTTCAAAATATTACTTCTCGAAAATTTATTTCTCTAAAGATTTTCTTTTTATGTTTCAATTGTTTTGGCATAAATCTTTGGTCTTATCTATCAAGTTTCGGAAGATCAGGAAGATCAATCCGAGATAGCAGGACAAGGAGCAGACAACTGAAGAATCGACACAGATCAGTCCTTTTTAAAACTAATGGTTTTTCTGTGGATGCAGATTTATAATATTGCTCAGAAATCAGCAAATTCCTCTGATTGATGAATATGGAGGAGTCGAGGGGAGGAGAAATCTCTCCCAAATTAACGGTGTTCCTGTAGACGCAAGAATTATTTATTTGCTGATGCCGGAGACTTAGGAATATGATTTGTTTATTTCAATCAATTACCACCAACACGAAGTCCATAAAGAACATCCAGCTAGATTCGAAGGTGAATCAAGCGAGGAAGAGTTTACAGTTTCCGTAAAGGACGTCATTTGCATTATAATGTCAGATATGATATTATATATTGTCCAGAGGAGTCATTTACATTGTTGCCGATCAAGACGACATAGTATCTGAAAGTCATTTTACCGTTATCATCGATTAAGACGATGTGATTATCTAGAAAGCACCCAGGAGATCGCTATAGTGCTCGATTTAAGCACTATTTTCATTTGGTACCAAGGATGACATCAAGAGTTAATATCCATGCATCGCGAGCCAATATTCATGCATCGCGGAAGATCATGCATCGCGAGTCAATATTCACGCATCGCGGAAGATCATGCATTGCGAGTCAATATTCATGCATCGCGGAAGATCATGCATTGCAAGTCAATATTCATGCATCGCGGAAGATCATGCATCGCGATTCAATATTCATGCATCGCGGAAGATCATGCATCGCGAGTCAATATTCACGCATCGCGGAAGATCATGCATTGCGAGTCAATATTCACGCATCGCGGGAGATCATGCATCGTGAGTTAATACTCATGCATCGCGAGTTAATATCCAAGCATCGCAAGAAGATTTCATACCTTGCGGAATTCATGCATTGCGAGAAGATTTCATGCCTCGCAGGAATTTATACATTGCAAGAAGATTTCATACCTTGCTGAATATATGCATCGCAAGAAGATTTCATACCTTGCGGAATTTATGCATCGCGAGAAGATTTCATGCCTCGCAGAAATTTACACATCGCAAGAAGATTTCATACCTTGCTGATTTTATGCATAGCAAGAAGATTTCATACCTTGCGGAATTTATGCATCGCGAGAAGATTTCATCCCTCGCAGAATTTATGCATCGCGAGAAGATTGCATGCCCGCAAAAGTTTATACATCGCAAGAAGATTTCATACCTTGTGGAATTTATGTACCGCGAGAAAATTTCATCTCTCGCAAGAATTTTTGCATCGCGGGAAGATTCATACCCCGCAAGTAATCATGCACTACCAAAGTAGAAGTCGTGCATTTCAAGAAGCATATTCACTTATTGGCATCAACTGCATTCTTTTATTTTGATAAAAGTAAACTGTCGAAGATGACATCAAAAGAAATATCAACATTGCATCAACAATTACTTATCAAATCAAGAGTACATTGAAGATTATATTGCAAGCGTAAGACATAAGCTTTATTTGCTTTACGTCAAACCGATCGAGTTGACGTCAAATGAAGAAGGAGAACAATTAAGTGTCGACACGGTAAAAGACACTATCTCCCATTTGAATTGTATTTTTAAGCTGACGAGTTTTATCTCAGTCTTTGTCGAGAGCATCCGAAAGGATGAATTCTCCAAAACATACCACAGGTGCGGACGACATCAAAAGGGATGCAGCGCAACGTGGAACTTTTTCTTAGCAGCGAACTGGGACATAGTCCAAAGAGGTTATCAAACTCTTAGGACGCGAGCAGAGGAGCGACTTCCATCACAACCAAACCACACCCCTATCAGAAGGCATGTGGTTTTTCTTTCGGTTTGTCAGTTTCAGGTTCGCATCCGGAATTTTAGGTATCTGCCGGGAGCAAGTCTCCAATCTGAGTGACAATGCACAAAAAGCTTTGGAAATTATGTCCGTGTAAATTCTTATCTATGGATGTGAAGAGCTCCACCTTCATGGCTAAGAGCTTACAAGCCTCTTTTTCATGCTCAATTTTATTTGTCGCTCGTCCAGAACCAAAGATTATCTAGCATAATAGGTTTCCTTTCCCACCGATGGAGTCGAACTACAAGCAGCCTGATTCCTGAGGTTTAAGGATATGTAGGCGATCTCAATTTTGAAAGCTCGGCTGTATTCCAACATTCGCTCTTGAATCCTATTCCCGAATATTTTCGATCCCTTCATAATATGGTCTCGAAATGACTTTTGATTTTTCAAAATCGTGCGTTAAATCAAGCGTACCGAAATACAAGTGGCCTGAATTCTCATATAGCCTGAGATATGTAGGAAACCCATTTCCGGGGTTCGGCCATAATTGCTAAAGTCCGTACCAAATCCCTTTCTTAGAGATGAGTATGTGGTTAGTCAAAATTGGCTTGGTCAATTTCATTTTCCTCGAATTTCTTGCATCAATCCAAGTAAAATGAGGGACAGTTGTTGACACCCCAATTTTGACCCTCCCCGAATATAATTAATTAACGAGCCTCTCAATTCTTAACGATTCGAGATAATTTGATTTATAAATTTTAAAGAATGTGTATATAACATAAATTGGTTTTCTAGTTATTCTAAGTTAATATTGTTATATTTATAATTTTTAGATAGCGTGTGTTTTGCGTAATTATGTATATAATTAATATATTTTTATGATTACTCAAAATCATCGCAAAAAATATTTTACTTTGTTTAAGTATTTTACTAATTAGTGTAGTTATATATGAGATTACATTAGTTATTTTATAATTAAGTCAATTATTTTATTTCGTTAAAGTTAAGAAGCTTGTTTAATTAATTGATATTAATCCTTTTGTCTAGCCACCCAAATATTTTAATTCATTTGGACAAATCAATTTGGGTCATCTCTTAATACAATTTGACCCAATACTCTTTTTCAGCCGACCCAGGCCCAACTCCATTTTATTTTAATCCAAATTGGCCCACATCCCATTTTATTCCTTCCAAAGAGAACCCAAAAGAGGGCATTTTCGAGAAATTAATTATCCCTTTTTCCTGACCCAATTCAACTTCAGCAACCCCACCAATTCTCAGCCCACTCCAATTTTGACCCAACCCATCTTCCCCATCAGCCTACCTTTTTCCTTCAGTAACCCGACCCAAATCCCTGTTCATCATCCCCTCCACGCGCAGAAAAGAAAACCCGGAAAGCAGCTTTTCAGCGATGGGATTTGTACAACGAGAATACGAGTGTTTCCGACGCGCGCTAGGGCAGGGCAAGGCATCTCGTCTCTTTCTACCCGCGTCCCCTTCCTGCAGATTCTCGTACAATTCTGCATTTTCCAGCAGCTAGAGCAGACGCGTTTTCGTCCTTGTGATCTTTGGATAGAGACGCGTGGCGCAGGAAGGACGATGGATTGATCCTAGGCGTCCATTTTTTTTCAAATCCGTTGAAGAATAGGAATCAACTTGGCATATTCCTTCATGCTTTGGGGATAAGGTTTGAGATTTGAATTTCATCTTGGAGAAAAAACCCGAATTTGCCCTCGTTCCGAAACCCTAGCATTCCGCCTATATAATCGCTTCTGTTTTCTTCATAAGGGGGATTTTTTTGTTTTTTGGGGGGAAAAGAATTTTTTTGGAAGAAACACATTGAGAGCAACTTCAAGAAAGTCTAACCAAAGAAAAATATATATATAAAAAAAAACATTCCAAGGTCGAGTGTATCTTAGTTTTGAGCGAAGCATCACATTATCCATCGGCTTGCGTCTGTTTCTTCGAGTTTCGCGGAGGTTTGAGTTTCGAGATTGGAAGTTCGTGGTCTTGCTCGTCATTGTCTCCGTTTGCTGCCCTGAAAAAGTGGGCCAAAGAGGCCTAATATACTCTCCTCTCAAGCCAACCTCTCACTAATAGAACAAGGGGTTGAAAGGGAAGCTAAAAACGAAGCTTTTAAATAGGAAATGCAAGTGCTCGAAGCAAATGGAAGAGTTTGAAGAAGTTGGGGTCATTAGGACCCAAAATTTTATTTTTTCCTTAGAATTTGTATTTTGTTGTTGTTGGGCCTAAGCCTATTTAATTATTTACTTATTGTATTCCTAGAATTTAGGACAGGTACAGGTGAAGCGGGCCAAAGGCTCAAAACAAATGGGTCAAAAACCCAAAACAGGTGGGTCCAAAAACCGGTCAAGGCGAACAGAACCCGGATTTGGACCCAAATCTCTTTCCCTCTCTCTTATTTCTTGTTTATTTACTTGCTTTATTTGTTAGTTAGTTTAAAGTTAAGAAACTTCCAAATCCCCGCAAACGCCATTTTGTTTTAACAACTCAAGTAAATCAAGTTTAAGTAGTTTTCAAAATCATTTCTTCAAGTTAGGTATTTCATTTAGGTAAAAGTTAGACGTTAATTTTCAAGCGACTCTAAGAAATGTTTTTATCGCACTTTTAAGTCTTAGCCAAATAATTAGTTGTCGGATAACCGCAAGTTAGCAGACGTCTTAGGTGCTTTCCACAACCTTCCTAAGACGTTAATATGAATCCCCGAACCCCTTTTAAAAAGTTTTCAATTGATTTTTCCTTTTTAAGTCTTTTGAAAACAAAAAGTTTTCTTAATTTTTCTCAAAATTAAGTGGCGACTCTCAAAAAGTCGAAAACTTTTCAAAATATCGTTTTTCGATAAAACACGTATAAGTTCTGAAGAACTTCTAAATAGATAAATACACAGTTTCTATATACTTACCCTATTTGTATATTGTCAAGCGAATTATAAAAATGTAAATACTCATACAAATCGAAATTATAGCTATGATGTGTAATTAGGAAAACATTAGCTAAGGAGACTTATTAAGTTCAATATTTTCTAAGGATTGACATGCTCAAGCTTTGAAGACTTCTTTGAAATGTTTGTTATAATGTATTTTTCGCAAGATTTACAACAATATTTGAATTCTAGCATTCCCCAAAATGTCCTTATGAATTTTGGATAAGATCAGAAAGCGCGAGGAGGAAGAATCTGATATTAAATTCTTTTAATAAAATATATTCAAATAAAATTTAACATATGGCAACATGCCATTATGTTCAATCTTTTTTTAAAAAATAAACAACAAGAAGATAATATTGAAGCCTATTACAGGTAAGCACTTAAGTATTTTTTACCGAAAATACATAAGAGGCTCGTCTTCATTTTCATCGCCAATGATTTATTTAGGTATTTACTTTCTTGGGAGAGTTGGAAACCTAGTCAGTCTCAAACTTATTGGAATATTTAGACGCAAATTTGAAAAGTTTTATCCTTTAGACACAAATAATAACTACGTCAATTATTCTTCCAAAACATAGGAGATATACTCTCAATATTTTAATAATACACTTTTGGTCCCCATTCATCCAACAAATATGGAATTGTTTTATTATTCATTTATTTAAAGAACAATTTCATAGATAAAAGCTCTCCAAGAATAAACCCAAAATGCTCCCATTTTGAAGCTGAAAAACACTATTGCCTCATTATCACCATTGCCTCATCACCTTATAGAAGACTGAACTAAACATCATTGCCTCAAAGGATTATTTAAAATCCTAGCCTAAAGGTTTGAAATGTCACAATAATAAAAAAAAAAGAATTGATATCTCAGCTATAATTCATATTTGAAAAGAAACAAAAATTAAAACTCTTAACCAACAAACATTAACCACAAGTGGCATAAAATCTCCTCAGTTGTATGTGCAAACAATTCACCTTCACATACCAAAACGAAAACACCACAACGTCAGGAAAAAGGCATTAAAAACAAATTAAAGCAAACAAAACCCAGATATTGGATATTTTTGTCTGGTCATTTCAGATCTACCCAATATTTGATTTGGCTTAGTTTAGTTTGTTTTACCTAATGTCTTTTTCCTATTGTCTAGTGTTCACTTTTTGATCTATAAAGATGAACTATTTGCACATACAACTAGAGGAGATTTTATACCATATGCAGTAATTGTTCATATTAGATAGGTAGCGTCGTGTGTTTCCGTTAGAGCTGAGGGGCTTTGGTCGAAGAAGGTGGTTCAAGGTGATTTCAGATGCAAGTCATGATGTTCGGTCAGTAGTGTTGTATTGGGAAAGGAAGAGTTTTTCCTCTTTCTCTAGTTAACGCTTGTTATCTTTTCTAGAAAAAAATGATAGAATATTGGAGCTGCTCACTCTAGGTGTCTTATAGAATCTATTTATAGTTTCTATTAGGAGTAGAGTTTAATGTTTGTATTCATTAAAAAAATTATTCTAGTATCTCAGAAAGAACTATTAATTATATTATTGTCTAATTCATTCATTTATATCTTGTTAATGACTTTTAATATATCTATTATAGTTACAAGGCATTTATCATATCTTTAATTATTCTTTGACCACTTCATTGCTAATCTAATTTATAGACGTTGGAGGGAAATGTTTCAACCATTGAATGTCTATTACTGTTTTTGTCGATTCCCATCATTTATAGTGGAAAATGATTTGACCACCGAACAAATTATACTAATCCTTTCCATATATTTTTTTTATTATCGTTGGAGGCTTTAGTCTTGTTTTTTTTTACCCTATAAATCTTAAATCATATAATCTATATTTCTATTGTGTTGTGTTTGATTTAAAAAGAATTTTTATTAGTTTCTAGCTCGAAGAGCTAGATTACATCCATACTTTACAATCATAAAATGACATCCACACAGTACAATCATAAAATCAAAAGGAAACAATATATATATATATATATATATATATATATATATATATTTAATAGTTATAAGGATAATCATCACACGTACTATAAACAAATAACATTATTATTTCACACCATCTCTACTCAACTCAATAACAGTTAATTATCAGGAGTATTCTAATCATAAGAACTTGTATCACTTCGTACCATGACATTCCCCTGGTCTAAAATAACTCAATACAATGATATTTTGATTAGCCACAAAATCTCATTCATTTACAATGATAGAGACATACATTCTTAGATCATACACACAATCAAGGAAGTTACCATATGTTATATATTTATGCATGTATGTCTGTATGTATGTATATATAAATATCATATATCACAATCGTTATAATAATAATTTATTCTTAAAATAAATGCTTTGAGAATTAAAATCCACTATTTCTATCCTTATTAACGGTCAATCACATCACCCTAGGGTCATTTATTAATTCTTTAGTACTCACGCTATCCAAATTAGTGGAGTTTCTACTCCAACTATATCCCTCTTAATTAAGTATATTTTATGCCAAAGGTCTCATATTTATTAATTTCAAGGGATTAATAGATGAAGAAGTTGATGGAGAAACTTACTTCAATGAAAACATTTCATCAGAGCCTTAAATTAATCGCCCCTCTAGAGATTTGAATGAGGTTTTGCCGTTTATGACATAAGATCCATCAAAACATACTGAAACACTGGCCACACTTTGCCATAGCGACCCTGATTCGCTATTCACTATAGCGAAATTCGCTACGTCAAACCACTCATTGCTATGGTGAAATAAGTTTTAAACATTCACACTTTTTACTAAACGCTTATAACTTTCTTCTTTAGACTCAGATTAATGAATAGTCGGTGGTGTTGGAAAGAAAACTAGAAGACCTTTTATTTGATAGGTTTGTGAATACATAACTCTTTAATAGGAGAGGTTTTTCGTTTGATGTTGACCCTAGTAAAAATTTATACTGAAACTCAATCGCTAATGTCACTTTGGACTCAACTTCGTTCTAGGAGTTCCGCATGACTTCACTGCGTATATAATGCACTCACACACTCAAAAATTGATATTAACACATAAAAAATTAAATTTCGTCTGATTAGATGTATCTATACATATAGGATGGTTTTAAATCTTAGCCTAAAAGTTTGAGATGTCACAATAAACAAAATAATTGTTATCTAAGCTATAATTCATATTTGAAAAGAAACAAAAAATTAAAACTATTAACTAATAAACATTAATCACATGTATAGAGTGTTGCTGAATAGATTTGAAGATGAAGACAGAAGCAAAATACAACAGGTTACTTTAGATGGGCAACCAATTCTTTTTAAATCATGCATCTTTAAGAGGAAGGTTGAGGTTGAGTGTATTAAAAACTTAGTGGTGATCACAAAATACCTAGTTTTCTCTAGCTCGTATTTTCTTCATGTTTGTTAGTTAGTAGAGGTTTGTTACCGCATTAGGATTGATAAGGTAAGGTCTAGCCCCCCTTGCTTGTACTTATCCTATTGAGATTTTTATTTCTAATAAAAGGCCGCTAGACACTTTGTCTAATGCTAAATTTATAAAATAATAATAATAATAATAATAATAATAATAATAATAAAAATAAAAATAAAAATAATAACAACAACAACAACAACAACAACAACAACAACAATAATAATAATAATAATAATAATCACATGTGAAAAAATAGCTCCTTAGTTTTTTGTGTAAACCATTCACCTTCATTAACCATAAAGCAAACACCTCAGCGTCGGGAAAAGGGCATTAGGAAAAACAAAGTAAAGCAAACAAAACCAAGTATTGTATCTTTTTGTTTCGTCATTTCATATCTCTCCAATATTCAGTTTTGTTTGCTGTAGTTTGTTTTACCTAATGCCTTTTTTCTCTTGTCGTGTGTCTCCTTTTTTATCTATGAAAGTGTACTATTTGCAAATACATTGGGAATTTCTTGACTAATTAAAGGCTCAAAATAATCAGATTTTCATATCATAATCCCAATTCTCTTCTATCTCAAAACCTAAGGATAAATCAAACGAGAAGTCATTCAAGATTATATCGGACTTTTTCAAGATAAGTCTTTCTCCAAGTATTTCATTCTTTCCTACTCAAATTCTCCATACAATTATGAATCACAAATAAAAATCATAATTCTTGGTCATAGAGATTTCAAGAAACTAATTCAAGAATCTCAAGAAAGGTTTCTTAATTGTTTATCTTCAAGCTAGGATTTCAAGGATTCTAATCAAGTTCTTATTCCATATTCTTCAAGAACCTTGTTCTTCCAGGTATATAAGGTTGTCATAGTGTTGGACTAGTTATTCCTCACGCCCTACATCTACTTTCAAATCGGTAAAAGAGTAATCTAGAATTGTATCCCTAGATTTGAGTATTCTTGAGATAAGCTGATTTTGAGTTCTTGAGTTCATGTTTCTTTTTGAAATTCTATTCCTAATTACTGAATTGTTATATGTTATGCAATAAGATTCTTGAATTGATTTGTTCATGTCTATATTTCGACATGAACCCTATGTATTGAGTGATGATTCATGTTGTTGAGTTCTGAGTACTGAGTTTCCATATTGCTATTAAGATTCGTGAGCTGAGTCGTTCATGTCCATAATACTACATGAACCCTATGAGTTGATTTATAAATCTTGAGAAACTTTTTAAAGCCAACAATGGATTTTTGAATTGAGTTTTTGAGGAAGTAAAAGATGAGTTTTGAGAAAGTGTTTCTAAAACATGATTAGTATGACAATCGAGTATGTCATCAATATTTAAGCAGTATGGTATCTAGATATGACATCAATGTTTATGAAGTATGACTTCCCGAGTCTTCAATGATCAAATTACAATATGATTTTGATATATTATTAGAGAGAGTTTTCAAGTATGAATTGAGTAGAAGTATAAGGGAACTAAGTCCCAAAGGTATTGATTTTTACATTGACAAAAGAGAAACCTTGATTTCCACATGAATTATGAGTTGAAAGATATTTCAAAAACAACGACCTCTTTTAAGATGATAGTTTGAGCAATTATCTCAAACAAGAAGAAGATAATGTTTTTAAATGTTGAGCATGAGTATATATTATTGGGAGTAGTATTGAGCACCAATATGGGGATGATGAGTACAGACAACTCACATTCCTTATAAGCCATGTATGCCAACATGGGTACATGATCATATTTGTAGATGAATCCTAAGTTCCTTCAAGCAGAGCTTCGTAGATCAACTTAGTTGAGGTGTCCTATATCTCGACATGGTATAGGACAGTTCTGGTAGCATGGGCAAGACGTTGTATCATCTTGTAGCTCATAGTGATAGTTGTAGGTTAGAGAATCTCTTAAAAGAGTTAAATGTTTATTTATATATCACTTATTATGTTGAGTTCAGAGATGAAAAATTATTTTGTAAAGCTTTAAATGATTTAAATACTTTTTACTTTACATTCAACTTGAGTACATTGTTATCTATTGTAGTCCTTTCTTTTAGTTATTTGTTATTCACCTATATTACATACTCGTACATTCAATATATTGATTCGACCTGCATCTTATAATGATGCAGATACATGTTCTTAGGATCCTCAACAAGAGTCTGTCGAGATCACTTTGTCTGCTCGCCAGCTTTTGAGTAAGAGCTCCTTACTTCTGGAGACTCTAGTTTTATGATTTGTTAGTATTAATAGCATTTTGAGTAGTCGTGTGTCTTGTCCTGACAACCGTGTATATATAGTAGAGGTTTCATAGATAGAGAGTGTTGGACAATCTTTCAGTTTTAGATATTTCATTTAAAACTTATGTTTCATATTCAGCAAAGTTTTGAGATTCAGTAAACTATTTTTGAACTTTTCGTTAAATTTGATGCTTTCGTATGCTTGAGTTAGTCTTCCGCTTGTAGTCTGCCAGGATGAGGATTCACTTGAGGGCCAATAATGGTTCTCGAGTGCCGACCACGTCCAGTGTGTAGGCTCGGATAGTGACAGTAATAGATACTTTTTCCTATTATTGCATTACATATTGCTTTTTTGTTTATTTAAAATTCAGTTGCAATAAAAATAATAGCACTACAGATTACTATGTCATTGGAAGAACCAAACTGCAACACCAAATTAATTATATATGTTGAGAAAGGGTGTTTATCGGGCATTCGATTGAATTATTTGTGTTTAATAGTTTGGCTAAATAGTTATGAATTTTTAAATATATCAAATCATAGATGAAATTAATAAACTTAATTGAATGAAAGAAACCAATTTTAAACATAAACACATAACATATTTATAACCACAGAACTCGAATTACAACTTAGAATCTGAATAACAATCTGATAGCAATAGTAACTAAGGAGAGAAAACAAAAGTAAGAAGGTATCAGAAGGGGACGAGATACTAGAACTGAGAATGGAGATGAGAATAACTAACAGTCAATGCTTTAACATAATTTACATAACCTCTTCCAACTACTAGTCATGTTTATCAGATGGTTATTGGACCTGATCCCAAATATAAGTCTCTAATTGCCCATAGGCCCTTAAGGAGTCAACTTTGTTCACAACAATACGCTCGCCCACAAAAAAACACTTATCCTTAAGGTTCAAGTCATGAAATCCATCCAAACTCTCTCAATAATCTGACGAGTACCAAGTTCACATGTTGCAATGTCACGAGTGTAAAGTGAAACAACACTCCTCCATCCAGCAATAAATTTGGCATAAGAAAATGACCTAGATGGTTTGATGCGAAGTGCAACTTTATGTCGTCTTTGGAGAGTATTAAGGAAATCTCCTCTTGAACATCTTGTCCAGCAACATTGGATGATGTCACGATTGTGAGTAGGATGATGCCTGGAAAGGTGGATTTGTGCAAAATTTCACTAGTACCAAAGGCAACCCTTGGTTAACCTGATTAAAGTACTTGATAACACCATGAACAGTTGAAGGGATTAAATCAAGAACAAAATTATAATGTAATCCCACTTCATCAATTATAGAAAGGAAGCAGTACTTAATTAGCTGACCGACAAGTGAAGTTGTTTGGATATAAAAATCAATAGGACAAAAAGTTGGCACCACCTTTGGCCGATCCAGTGGCATAACACGAGTAAACTTATGTAACTTTCAACTGCCACATAAACTGATGTATTCATCCTCTTAGCAATTAAAGCAATTTGGTAGGTTATCATCCAGTTGATGGTACCACCATTATCAATCACACCAGCTGCATGAATCATATTAACAACACCCATATTATATGCCACAACAAAATGTAGGAAGAGACTCACAATACATCCACTGATGTATTCATCCATGTTGTTCCCATTTTGCGCTAGCTTGTTATCTTGTAGTTGGTGTCGATGTGCTGAATACACAACCGATCCTCCAATTAATGGTCTTCCAACCTTGTGGACACAACCAATGGCACAAGACCACCGAAAACTGCCATTGAACATATTTGTCATACTAATTCATAAATGTTATTGTTATGAATCTTTTTAACCGAACAATTATCTTAAATTGATATTGTAATTAAGTAAAGAGGATTTTTGAGGAAAGTTTATAAAGAGAAATTTTGAGTGAAGTTTTAAGGGAACTATTGATCCCCAAATTTATCATTTTACATTGAGAAAAGAGAAATTTTGATTTCTTAATGAGTAATGAGTTTAGAGTTATTTCATAGCAATTATCTCTTTTAATAGGATATTTAAAGCAATAACATCAAATCGAGAAAGAGTATGTTTTATACATTTGAGCATGCGTATATATTTATTGGGAGTAGTATTATCACGCCCCGAGCCTGCACCCTGGACGTGACCGACACTCGAGAACCATTGCTGGGCCCAAGTGAACCCTTGGCCAGGCTCAATACTCTTAGCGGAAGACTTTACTCAACATTTAAAAGAACTCAAAAGATAAGCTCATGTAATAGACTCAGAATGTTGTAAAGGAACATTCAATTGGCCAAGGAGGCAACTCAAGTCTTTAAACATTTAAAACTGAAAATGAAAATACTCATGAACTACTATCTATCTATCTACGAAGCCTCTAATACTATGAGGGATGTCGGGACAAGACCCCCGACCATTCTAACAAACTGAAATACTAAAAAAATATATATCTCACCAATACTCTGGAACTCAACTGGATCAATGAAGCGTTGGATGTTGATCCTGGTTGTCAGTATCTACATCATAAAAGATGCAGGCCAAATGGCATCAGTTCATGGAATGTACGAGCATGTGAGGGTAAATCCAAAACATGATATAAGCTTGAACTGAAGCTGAAGAAACACTTACTTCATCTCAACTCAACTCACTTCAATATAAAGTGGTGATAAAAATGCAATATGAAGAAAAACTTTTAAAACAGTAGATAAAAACTCAATGTATTGAAAAATACAATAGTACTCTATTTGTATGCAAATATACGAAATACTATGTTTAGGAGATTCTCTAACCGACAATCATAACAATGAGCTATGTGATGATACATCGTCTAGCCCTCGCTGTCAAAACTATCATATACTTTTTTGGGGTATAGAACTTCTTAACTAAGTGGATCCACTAGTCTATGCTAAAAACCAATAAAGGAATCATATAAAAAGTATGACATTTTTCTACCAACATTGGCTACATAGTTTATGGGGGTTGTGAGTTGGTAGAACTCTCCCCATATCGGTGCTCAATACTACTCCCAAAATATAACTTAGCTCATTACGTTTAAAGAAAACATTTCCTCTTCCTCAACTTTGATATTATTACTCAAAAAGTTTCTCTAAAAGAGATAATACTGAAAATTGTTCATCAACTCATTGGAAATCGGTGTTTCCTCTAATCTTAAATGTAAAAACATTTGCTCTATGAAATACTTAATTCTCATATATCATTTTAAAGAAAATGAACTCAGCTCCACTCTTCCTCAACTCAATTCTCAAGTCATTAAAAAATAAGTTTTAAAACAATGGTAAAGACTTCTTAAAACGACTCGAGGAACTCTCAGGACTTGACTCTTAACTCTACCTTGAATTTGATTTATGGATTTAAGTTTTTAATTCGTGTTTATGAATGATTTCCATATGTTTAGAATTAGTTTAGAGTGTTTAGAATCAAAGGAGATTAAAGGTACCCTTTGAAAGAACTCAGACAGACTAAAAGACGGAGAATGGGTGAGGCAGGCGAACATGGCGCACTGAGTGGCGCAGGGCGCCATGCTTGAACCTACAGACCCACTTCTCTGGCGCAATGGTGGGGTGGCGCGTCACACCCTCCTCAGATTCGTCCTACGATTTTTCTTACTCATTTTCTAACCCCAATTCGCCTAGACTAGAATGATTCTTCCCCAATCACTTAAATTTGAAATACCCAACAAAAGTACACAAGGATCTAATCAAAGCAACTCCTAAACTAAAACGATTATCTCAAGAAATCATCAAACCCATCCTAATTCAAGAACGAAAATAATACTTTAAGAAACAAATCAAGAACTCAAAATCTTCAACTTTAAGAATGAAACTACGCTGAAAATAACATGATTGACGTGTGGGTGAAAGAACTCAAAACTATGAGAACTCATATACCTATTAGGGATTAAACCCTTGGCGAAACAACCTTCTATTCGCAAGAAAACTTGAAGAAATGCTTGACTTTTCTCCTTTTTTCCTCTTTTTGAACTTCTCTAAAAACCTAGCATAAATTAGGATTTGTAAAACTTAACCAAATCAATTTAGACCCCTAAATATTACCAAATTTTATTTTAATATGATTGGGTAAGAAAAGACCAAAATACCCCTCATAATTTTGAGTAGCTTTCCTTAAATGGGCAGCCTGACTTCAAACAGGCATATCTCCCTCATACAAGCTCGAAAATTAGAAAACTCAGTGGCATTGGAAAGAGGATTCCAAAACCTTTAATTTAATTTGTTATTTGTGTCACCTAACTCATCTTGTACTGAATGTTTGGTCGGTGAAGTTACCCCAAAACTCATAATCTATGCATAACTTGTAAAATTTTAGATTTTGCTATTTGCAATTTACTTCTTTCTATTTTCAGTTTTTTCAAATACCGAGGTATTACAAGTATTGAACATTGATATGGGGATGAGTTCAGACAACTTACCTTCCTCACAAACATGGGTAAAGGAGATGCCTTCTTATTTCTTTCAAGAAAAGCTTTAGTAGATCTACTTAGTTGAGGTGTTTTATACTCCGACAAGGTATAGGATAGTTCTGGCAGCGTGGTTAAGACATTGTATCATCACATAACTGATAGTGATGGTTGTCGATTAGAGAATCCCCTAAATACGAGTACATAGTAACTTATTGTATTTTTATAGGCATCCTTGAGTTATTATCTTTTATTAATGAAGCTTTAAATATTTCATCTCTTATTATTGCTTTGTATTTAGTTGAGTAGAGGTGAGTTTTCTTCTAGCCTTATCAGTTCAATTATTTATATTTCAGCATTATACATACCCATACATCAAATGTAGTGATGTCATTCGACCTGCTTTTTCTATGATACAGATACAAGTGTTCAGGATCGTCATCAAGAGCTTCATTGAGATCACTTCGCACTCCAATTAGCTTTTGGTGAGCCTCATTCCATTCCAAAGGACCCCCACTTTTATTTCTAGTTTAGTCATTTTAAGGTGTTGTGGGTCTTGTCCCGACATCCATGTTGAACTACAAAGGCTTCATATATAGTTAGAGTTGAGGAGTCTCACAGTATTTCCCTTTTATTTTGATATGTTTTACAAACCATATTTATAATATTGAGTACACAACCACATTGTACTGGTACGAACACGCGACTATCTCACTAGTGTAACATAAGTAAGGTGAACAACATTATAACTACATATATCAACATTTACAATATTATCAACATGCTCGTGAACATAAAATTATCACACATCATTGGTCCTCTCAAGGAACCCAAACCCAAACAGTTAGCTTGCCGAAACGTGACAATCTGATCCCCAAGTACACACCACAATCACAATCACAAGTACATCATCAAGATCATACATTTACAACATGATTTCATGGCAACCATCATTCAAGTATTTCACTTACAACAAGTGTGATCGATATTGCAACATTCATACATGTACAAGTATCATAATAAAGAAAATAAAACAAACATCACACAATCATAGAATCACAACCATCACCTACCTCGAAACAATCTTGAAACCCTAAGAAACTTGATTCTTCCCCTTCCGGATTCGTTCCTCTTATTCTTGTTCTACAAATAATTACTCCCTCCATTCCATAATAACTTAAGCTTTGAGGTGTTTCACACCCTTTAAGAAAAGTATGTTAAGACATATTGAACATAATTTTCCATTTTTACCCTTATTAATTATTTTCAAAATAACTAAACATTAATTATAATAACTAATTCTAATACTAACTTAAAGGGTAAAATTGGAAGAAAATTTTAAAAATAATCTTGAAAATTGAAAACTTAAGTTAATTTGATAAATGGGCTTAAAGCTTAAGTTATTATGGAATGGAGGGAGTAATAACACACAAAAATCAATAAACAATCACTAATTACCCTGATTACTAACATGCTCACAACCCTCACTACAACAAATATGATATATAGCTACAAAATTATTAGTGACAAAATTTACTTGTCGTGCTTAAATATATGAGACACGTACTTTTAGAGACGAAACATAAAAATTTGTAGCAAAGTTTTGTCCACTAAAGTTTCCACCAAAAATTAGTTGGCGTCATTTTGTTAATAGTGTTAGTCACGAAAAATTTAAAGCTGCAGCAAAGAAGTACGGCTAATTGGATCAAGTTGGGGGATGACAACACCTAGTATTTTTTCTCCATAATCAAGATGAGAAGGTTACAACAAGCCATCATACAGATTACAGATGAAGAAGTAGTTCAACATACTAATAGGAATGCAATAGCACAAATACTTGTAGATTATTATAAACACGTGTTAGGTAGTACAGAAAGGGGAAGAATAAAAGTTGTTCCCAGTTTCATGCAGCATGGTCACAGACTTACATTTGACCAACAACTGGGGTTGATTAAAACGTATACTGAGGCAGAGGTGAAGCAAACTATGTTTAGTATTGATATAAACAAGAGTCCTGGCCCGGATGGTTATGGGAGTGGTTTCTTCAAAGAAGCGTGGTGCTTAATTGGTGAGGATATAACTCAAACAGTTTTGCAGTTTTTGGAGAATGGTAAAATGTTAACCCAAATAAATGCTACTGTAATCTCGTTAATCCCTAAAGTAACAGCCCCTATACTAGCAAGTCAGTTCAAGCCTATTTCTTGTTGCAATGTGATTTACAAATGTATATCTAAGATGTTATGTTTGAGAATAAAGGCAATACTCCCTAGTTTGATTGATGACACTCAAGCAACTTTTATGGAGGGAAGGTCCTTGGTTCACAATGTCTTAATATGTCATGATTTGTTGAGGCATTACAATAGGAAGACATCTTCAAGGTGTCTTATGAAGATAGACTTGAGAAAAGCATATGATTTGGTAAGTTGGCAATTCATTGAGGAAGCTTTGAGGGGATTTGGTTTTCAAGACTTATTTACTAGGCTGGTCAAGACTTGTGTTACTACAATCCACTTCTCTGTCAAAGTAAATGGAGAGAGTTATGGCTACTTTGAGGGAAAGAGAGGACTGAGGCAAGGAGATCCTATGTCCCCCCTTCTATTTGTAATGGTAATGGAGTATTTGTCAAGGATTTTGAGGAAAATGAGTTCTTTACCTGATTTCAAATTCCATCCGATGTGCAAAGTGACCAAACTAACTCACTTAATCTTTGCGGATGATCTAATGATTTTTTGCATAGGGGATATGTGTTCAATTATAGATTGATGGAGGCACTAGATCACTTTAGTAAAGTGACGGGATTAATGGTTAATTTGGATAAGTCGAACATATTCATAGCTGGTGTGGGAGAAGAGGTTAAGCAGAATATCCTACTAAAAACTGGTTTCTCAGTGGGTACTCTTCCTATCAAGTATTTGGGACTCCCACTTACTTCAACGAAATGGACAAAGATGGAGTGTCAACAACTAGTGGATAAAATAATAGCAATAATTCAATATGCCTATGCTAAGCTCTTGTCATATGCAGGTAGGCTGCAAATTGTTATGGCAGTGTTGTTTTCCATTTATAATTTTTGGGGAGCAGTCTTTATTTTACCACAAATTGTGTTAAACGAGATTGATAGGAAATGTAGGTATTTCTTATGGAATGCAAATGAAGGAAAGAAGAAAGTAGGACTGGTAGCTTGTAGTAAAGTTTGTGTCCCTAAAATATTTGGAGGGCTTAACATCAAAGAATATTGCAAATGGAATATTGCTTCAATCGGGAAACTCTTGTGGCAAGTGACAATGAAGAAAGATGTGTTATGGGTAAAATGGGTGGTATTTATATGAAGAATAATGTGAATATATGCGACCATAATGCCCCGACAGATTGTAGCTGGTACTGGAGGAAATTGAATGCACTTAAATCGCGAATGGCATGCTGGTATCAGGATGGAAAATATACTCTCACACATAATGGGGCATACTCAGTATCTCACAGTTATCAAGCATTATTAGCTCCACTCCCAAAATTAAAGGAGGCTGATTTAATATGGAATTTTGTCATGCTCCCACGCCAGAGATGTATTACTTGGTTGGCATGTCAGCGACGACTACTCACTCGAGAGAGATTGCAGAAAATGAACATTCCAGTGGAGGATCATAATTGTATTTTGTGTGATGAGTGTGTGCTGGAGACACAACAACACTTGTTTACTGAATGCAGGTGGAGTACGACTGTCAAAAGTTGATGTGTACATGATTAGGGGTTCAATTACCAGCAGAGGAATTTATGAAACAATTAAATGGATCAAAAGGAGAAGGTGGAGCATTTCCAAAAGGAAATAGTCGCAGCAGCCTGGGGTGCATTGATCTACCACACCTGGATAGCAAGAAACAAGAGAATATTCAAGCAGCAGAGTGTAAATATTAATTTGTTGTGGTACAGATACAAAAAGAATTGAGAGAAAGGATAGGCATGTTGCAGGGATCTAGGAAAGCACAGAAATGTTATAGTTTAATAGAGTTGTTCTGTAACTAGTTTTTGTTTTTAAGAGATCTAGGGGTTCTAAGATAACCTTCCTAGAAGGGGGTTAAGGAACTCTAGATGCTCATTAGATTGTATTCCTCTTTTTTTGTGTGTGTGTTATGGTAATATTTCACATGTGTTGCAAAAAACAAAAATATTAAAGCCTTAAGTTTTTTTTACCGAAAATACAAAAGAGGGTTGTCTTCATTTTGTGACGGCCCAAGGTACCTAGGTGTAGCATGGCGTATCGGACCCCGAGAAGCCCCATACAAGCCACTTATTATTCATAACATAATAAATAGAACCAAAAGAAATAAAGAAGTACATTGCAAGTCCAAAAGTTTTATAAAAGTAAAGCGGAAGTCTAAACACTTTGTCTCAATGGCATCTAATACAATATAATTAAACTAGGCCTAGCCCACACATCATGTCCAAAAAAAGAAATAATAAAGAAAACTGAAACAATGAAAATTTGTCCTTGAAGCATGAGGACTCACCAAAGCTCAGAAATCTCACAAATCAACCTCTAGCCACGAAACTGAGAACCCTGACTGTCGAACCCTACATTTGGGAAATGTAGGTAAGAGTGTGTGTTAGTACAAAACGATGTACCAAGTATTATAGCCATGCATAAAACATGTAAATCATGCTAAAAAGGGATATTTACATAAATATGCAATGATTAAGCTAAAACATGTATTTTGAGAGTTAGAAACCATAAGTCATAAAATCATGATTAATGCAAGTGAACATCATCTTGGAAAACATGTGAGATACTTCTTGAAGTAACCTTAGTTCATTATTTTTGTGGGAATGAGCCTTAACTGACATGAGGACCATGTGGGCTTTAGCATGATCCCCCGATGTCTTCCATACCGAAAATGGCTGCCCTATTTTCCAAGGTAGATATAATAAACTTCTATCTTAGGTAGACCCACTAGCTAATGTCTATCTATAAAATCATCCTATGGGGGTATATAGGTAAGGTATAAGGATATTTCTTCTAGAAACCCGATCTCTACTAACAGAAGAGCTTTCATCTCAATATCCTCTTGGTGCTAAGAATAATTACCACAGAGTAGTTATTAAGTCTTGACTTATCTTATATTAAAAGACATGGGTAGTTGCCTGTAAAGATCGAGTTCCCTCGTTATAGAAATGCCAACGAGGGGATAATTGGGGAAGGAAAAACTTTTGTAATATTTGAATTTTTCCCAATCTTGTCAAGATTTGGAGGAAATCAGAGTCTTTAAGGTGTAGGGAAATATGGTAGAAATCGAGTGGATTAATTCAAATTTTGGTTACAAAAGGTGTTAAATAACTCGTTAACGAACCCGTATATTTTACACAATTAAATTTGAGTGTGTAGAGCTCCAGGAATCGATCTTAGTGTGAAGGGTATTTTTGAGCGTAGTAGAATGGTGGTGTGTTGTAAATTGGAATTTTGGAATTACGCGAATGAACTCCCTATTTCGTTTTGTGCCGCTCTGGCAGGATCCTTGCCGTTGTAGCTGAATAGAGGCCGCTGTGACGGATGAGTCGGGACTTAAAATCATAATTTTTGGCGAGAGCTCATTATTTAAGAAATGTCAATATGGCGGGAGTTTGCTCTGGCAGGATCCTTTTCGCTGTAGAGAGATAGTGGTTGTTGTGACGGACGAGATGGGACTTAAAATCATAGATTTTGGCGAGAGCTCACTATTTTGGAAATGTCAATGTGGCGGGAGTTTGGGTCGCTCTGGCACCGCCGCTAGAGCGGGATGAGTGTCATTCTAGCGGGACAGGCACGAATTAAGTCATTAATAAAACCCCTAAATGACCTTATTTAGCACTTTTTGGACTTTAAGAGCTAAGGAACGACCCCCAGGCGACTCTAATTCGTTCTCCACCATTCTTGAGGTTAAAGGTAAGCTTTTGACTCCCCAAATCCATGTTTTGATCCGTAGAATGTAATAGAATGGGTCAATATTGATGGAGAAGGGTTTATTGATAGATTTTTATAATGGAAGCAACCCAATCTAGATACTAGAGAGCATGGGTATGATCAATGGTTGTGAGCATTGTTAGTAATCTGGGTAATTAGTAATTGTTTGTTGATTTTTGTATCTTATTACTCCCTCATTCCATAATAACTTTATCTTTGAGCCCATATTTCAAATTAACTTAAGTTTTCAATTTTCAAGACTATTTTTAGAATATTTTTCCAATTTTACCCTTTAAGTTAGTATTAGAATTAGTTATTATAATTAACGTTTTGTTATTTTGACAATAACTAATAAGAGTAAAAATGGAAATTTATGTTCAATTTATGTCCTAACATACTTTTCTTAAAGGGTGAGAAACACTTCAAAGCTTAAGTTTTTATGGAATTGAGGGAGTAATTATTTGTAGACCAAGAACAAGAGGAACAAATCCGGAAACGGAAGAATAAAGTTTCTTAGGGTTTCAAGCTTGTTTCGAGGTAGGTGATGGTTGTGATTCTATTATTGTGTGATGTTTTTTGTTCTTTACTTTATTATGATACTTGTATGTGTATGGATGTAGGAATATCGATCTCACTTGTTGTAAATGAAATACTTCAATGATGGTTGCCATGAAATCATGTTGTAAATGTTTTATCTTGATGATGTACTTGTGATTGTGATTGTCGTGTGTACTTGGGGATCGGATTTCCACGTTCCGGCAAGTTAATATGGATCTGTTTGCCACATTCCGGAATAACTATTGGATCCGGTTGCCACGTTCCGGCACAACTATAAGATCGGATTGCCACGTTCCGACAAGCTAACTGTTTGGTTTTGGGTTCCTTGAGAGGAAAATTGATGTGTGATAACTGTACGTCGATGAGCATGTTGATAATATTGTAATTGTTGATATATTATGCATGTAGTTATAATGTTGTTCGACTTACTTATGTTACGCATGTTGATAATATTATAATTGTTGATATATTGTGGTTGTGTACTGATTCTGCACTTGCTCTTATTTTTTTTTGAGTATAGGACATCTTCATGCGGTTATTGATAAACCTCGTTAGGAGATTAAAGATCGTCGCATCGAATTCAAGGGTGAGCCAAATCTTTCGGGCTGCCATATGATTCTCTTTCGTCTATGTCCACCATTTTTTGACTTAGACCTTTGCTTTAGATTAGTGAATTAGTTCATTAGTATTTCTTATTAGACTTGGATCTTGTTAGATGTTTTGATGCATTGAATTTCAGAGTCTAGGTTTATCTTCCGCATTGTTAGTAGTTAAATCAATTGTTTAAAGTTTATGAGAACTTCGGGTTAGTACTTATTTTGTTTTCCTATGATAAATGTCTTAGTTTTATATTATTTGCTTTAGTTGTATGGTAGTAGTAGTTCTCACACTAGAGTGTTAAGTGTGGGTGTCAATCACGACGGTCTGGATCGTGAAATCACCACTTGTCTTATCATAGGATATCTCCTTAAATCATGCACGAGATAACCTTTCACTGTCCATGATCTTTTCATGATAGCTCATAAAGGAACATGGTTAATCGTCTCTTGCCTCATCATTAGATTAGCTTTTTAGCATTGGTTCATTTTAGGTGAGAAAGTCTTCAACCTAAGCCCTTATTATGCGAGAATACCTTTCACAATCATACATAGGTGTGTATATGATAAAATTCTTTTCAACAACACAAAAATAACAACAACAACAACATTGATACTTCTCTCTCAAAGCACCCTTAAAACATTTCCATAAACTTCATAAGAACATGCATAATTTCATAATTCACCTTTCAAGGTTCAAAACCCACTTTCAATCATCAACATCTAGAAATCATGGTTTCAACATGAGTTTCATCATAAATTCATTCTTGATTTCGTAAAATTCTTCTTTCATAATCTAAACCCACATTATTTTTATCATAATTGGGAAATATGGGATTTACATGGGTTCATGGGCGATCATCATAAATATCATAGCATTTCATCAATTCATGCATAAGAGATCATAATTCATATCATTTAAATCAACATTGAAGAGAACTCATGGCAATTGAAGAAAACCCTAACTCAATTGGGGTTTTCTAACTTTGAAAATAGGAAATTTGGGAATTCCATGAATGGAAGGAATCCATGGGTGAAAAGGCTTGAAAGAAATGGAGGGTTTGGAGGCTTGATCTTGACACCCTAGCTTTAATCTACAATTTCTAGAGAGAGAAATATTGGGAGAGGAAGAGCATGATCAATTTTGGAAATTTAAGAGAAAGAATTTAGTTTGGGTGATTTGGGGGTTTAGAATCATTATATAGGGCTTTGGTTAGAAGGAAAAACGACTTAGTATTGAGTTAAAAAAATTGTGGGAAAAGACCCAAAGGTCCCTGACTGAAAATTGCCGAATTGGCATGATGGAGGCCAAAATGGGTCGTCATCTTCACCACGGCCCGTCAAACGGGTCGTGAAGAATTTCAGTGTGATAGTGCTTTGCTATTTTGGACATAATTTTTTCTCTGATACTTTAATTTTATAGGTCATGGGACGCCTAATTCATTTAATTTTGAGATAAAAGGTATCATTGTTTGAAGTTGACCCTAAACTCTAAGTCTAAGAAAAACCCTTCACAGATGACTTCACGATCTGTGTGGGTTTTCATGGTCTGTTGTGATGCATATTGCCCTTGACCAGTAGTTAGGGAAGGACCCCTACTTACTTGACTCCTTCACGACCACCTTGATGGCCCGTTAACATCACCACGGGACATCTAGGCGTCTGTCAGAGTGACGCTTACATGGAGAATATTTTAGAAACCTATCACGAGCCCCTCACTGGACCTTGGTGCCCTTCACAGTCCGTCTAGGGCTCTGTGGAGGGTTCCATGTCCTTTTTTTGGGCTTGTCAGTTTTCCACTTGTCCCATATCTAGCCTTTTCCAAATTCAAGGTGTTACAATTTACATCACCATTCATTGATTTAGGTATTTAGTTTCTTGGGAGAGTTAAAAAAATTGCCACTCTCGAAATTATTTGAACATTTAGAAACAAATCTTGAAAATATTATCCTTTAGGCACTAATAATAACAACGTTAATTATTCTTCAAAAACATGCAAGACCTACTCTCAATTTCTTATTGATAAAGTTTTGGTCCACATTCATCAAATAAATGTGGACTTTTTATATTATTCATTTATTTAAAAGAACAACTCCCTAGAAAAAGGCTCTACAAGAAAGAACCCAAAAATGCTCCCATTATGAAGTTGATAAACACCATTACTTTATCACCTTATAGAAAACTAAAATAAACATCATTGCCTCATAAGATGGTTTTAAATCCTACCCTATAAGTTTGAGATGTTACAATAAACAAAATAATTGCTATCTCAGCTATAATTCATATTAGAAAAGAAACAAAAATTAAAACTCTTAACCAATAAACATTAACCAAATGTGGTATAAAATCTCCTCAGTTGTATTTAAAAACAATTCACATTCACATGCCAAAAAAACAACAACTCAATATCAGGAAAAAGAAATTATGAATTTTTTTATAGAAAACAAAACCCAAATATTGGATCTTTTTGTCAAGTCATTTCAAGGCTCCCCAATATTCGGTTTTGCTTTCTTTAGTTTGTTTTATCTAATGCCTCTTTCCTGTTGTCAACTGTCTGCTTCTTGATCTATGAAGATGAATTTTTTGCACACACAACTGGAGAAGATTCTATGTCACATGTGGTAATGGTTCATATTAGAGAGGTAACATCGTGTGTTTTCGTTAGAGCTAAGGAGATTTTGGTTGAAGAAGGTTGTTCAAGGTACGATGATGTTCATGGTGTTTTTTCAAAGGTGTTGTTTTGGGGAAGGAAGAGTTTTTCCTCTTTCTCTAGTTAACATTTGTTATCTTTTCTAGCAAAAACTAATAAAATGTTGGGGGTGCTCACTCTAGGTGTCTTATAGGATCTATTTAAAGTTTCTATTAGGTGTAGGATTTAATTGATATCTCATTAATAACTCTTAATATACTAGTTATAGTTAAAAGACATTTATCATGTCTTTGAATTATTGTTTGACCACTTCATTGTTAATCTAATTTATAGAAGTTGGATAGAAATGTTTCAACCATTGAATATCTATTACTATCTTTTTCTATTTTCCATCAATGAATAAATTACATTAATCCTTGTCAAATATTTTCTTATTACCGTTGGAGCTTTAATCAAAGGCATTTATCATGTCATTAGTTATTATTTGACCTCTTCATTCCAAATAATTTACAGACGTTGTAGGAAAATGTTTCAACCATTGAATGTCTATTAATGGCTTTTTTCTGTTTCTCATCATTTAGAGTGACAAATGGTTAGACCAATCCATTAATTACATTAATTCTAGTCAATGATTTTCTTATTAGCGTTGTAGGTTTCATCCGTTGTAAATCTAGTCGTCTTTTACAACATGAGTAGTAGAAGAATATATCTCTTAGAGAAATTTGTCATCCTATATTTTATTGTGTTGGGTTTGAGTTTAAAAGAATCTTTGTCAGTTTCTAATTCTTAGTTATATACTAGAAGTGTTTGTTGAATTCGGAGGATAAATCTATACCAGGTGAAATATTTTTTATAAAATTATGTGAATAAGAAAATATATACTAGTTAATTTGTTAACATAGTGACAAGTTAATTAAATTACCATTCACAACTAACTTACAATCGTAATCATGTGGCCCACATAAAAAATTTATATAATTCGACTCCAAACGGTATAAATTTTGAATTGTTATAATTCGGTTCCAGATTGTAAAAATAAAAAATATTTCTAATTGTATGATTCCAAAATCTATATATGCTTATCCTAGCTTGTATATAATTATGTTGTTGATACATTTGATTCGTATATGTTCTGAAAAATTTCTAAATACATAAATACACAGTTTCGATATACTTACCCTATTTGTATATTGCCAAGCGAATTATACAAACGAAAATATTCATACAAACCAAAACTATAGATATGATGTGTAATTAGGAAAACTTTAGCTAAGGAGACTTATTAAGTTCAATATTTTGTAAGGATTGACATGCTCAAGCTTTGAAGATTTATTTGAAATGTTTGTTATAATGTATTTTCTGTAAGATTTACAATGATATTTTAATTCTAGCATTCCTTAAATGTCCTTATGAATTTTGGATAAGATCAGAAAGCGCAAGGAAGAAGAATGTGATATTAATCTCTCTCATATTCGAATAAAATTTAACACATGGTAACATGCCATTAGGTTCAATCTTTTTTAAAAAAAATAAACAACAAGAAGATAATATTGAAGCCTATTACAGGTAAGCACTTAAGTATTTATATCGGAAATACATAAGAGGGTCGTCTTCATTTTCATCGCCATTGATTGATTTAGATATTTACTTTCTTGGGAGAGTTGGAAAACTAGTCAGTTTCAAAACTTATTGGAACATTTAGACACAAATTCTAAAAAAATTATCTTTAGACACAAATAATAACTACATCAATTATTCTTCCTAAACATAGGATACATACTTTCAATATTTTAATAATACACTTTTGGCCCCCATTCATTCAACAAATGTGGAATTTTTTTACTATTCATTTATTTAAAGAACAATTTCTTAGATAAAAGCTCTCCAAGAATAAACCCAAAATGCTCCCATTTTGAAGCTGATAAACACCATTGCCTCATTATCACCATTGCCTCATCAGCTTATAGAAGACTGAAATAAACACCATTGCCTCAAACGATGATTTCAAATCCTAGCCTAAAGGTTTGAAATGTCACAATAAAAAAATTTTGATATCTCAGCTATAATTCATATTTGAAAAGAAAAAAAATTAAAACTCCTAACCAACAAACATTAACCACATGTGGCATAGAATCTCCTCAATTCTATGTGCAAACAATTCACCTTGACATACCAAAAAGAAAACACCTCAACGTCAGGAAAAAGGAATTAGGAGAAACAAATTAAAGCAAACAAAACCCATATATTGAATATTTTTGTCTGGTCATTTCAGATCTACCCAATATTTGATTTTGCTTGTTTTAGTTTGTTTTACCTAATGTCTTTTTCCTATTGTCTAGTATTCGCTTTTTGATCTATAAAGGTGAACTATTTGCACATACAACTGGAGGAGATTTTATACCATATGCAGTAATTGTTCATATTAGTAGGTAGCATCGTGTGTTTTCGTTAGAGCTAAGGGGCTTTGGTCGAAGAAGCTAGTTCAAGGTGATTTCAGATTCTAGTCATGGTGTTTGGCCAGTAGTGTTGTATTGGGAAAGGAAGAGTTTTTCCTCTTTCTCTAGTTAACACTTGTTATCTTTTCTAGAAAAAAATGATTCAATGTTGGGGCTGCTCACTCTAGGTGTCTTATAGGATCTATTTATAGTTTCTATTAGGTGTAGAGTTTAATATTTGTATTTATTTAAAAAATTATTCTAGTATCTCAGAAAGAAATATTAATTATATTATTGTCTAATTCATTCATTTATATCTTGTTAATGACTTTTAATATACCTATTATAGTGACAAGGCATTTATCATGTCTATAATTATTCCTTGACCACTTCATTCCGAATGTAATTTATAGACGTTGGAGGGAAATTTTTCAACCATTGAATGTCTATTACTGTTTTTGTCGTCATTTATAGTGGAAAATGATTTGACCACCGAATAAATTACATTAATCCTTTCCATATATTTTTTTATTATTGTTGTTGGAGGCTTTAGTCTTGTTTGTTTTTTCCTATAAATCTTTAATTATATAATCTATATTTTTACTGTGTTGGGTTTGATTTAAAAAGAATCTTTATTAGTTTCTAGCTCGAAGAGCTAGATTAGATCCACACAGTACAATCATAAAATCAAAAGGAAACAATTATATATATATATATATATATATCACTTTTAATATTCCTCAATCACATATTACCCTTGTCTTAGCCTTTCCCAAAATAATATAATTTCTATATTACTTTTTTAGGTCAATCACTAGCCTTGTCATTAATATGTCTCATATATTTATATAAAATATAAAAATAGTTATAAGGATAATCATCACACGTTTTTATAAACAAATAACATTATTATTTCACACCATTCTCTACTCAACTCAATAACAGTTAATTATCAGGAGTATTTTAATCATAATAGCATGTATCACTTCGTACCATGACATTCCCCTAACATAAAATATCTCAATACTGTGATATTTTGATTAGCCACAAAATCTCATTCATTTACAATAATAGAGACACACATTCTTAGATCATACACACACAATCAAGGAAATTACCATATGTTATATATTTATGCATGTATGTTTGTATGTATATATGTATATATAAATAATCATATATTGTAAGATATTTCAGAGCAATGACGCAGCGAAAATATAGAGTGATCGACATACCTCCAGTCATTGTTAGCGATATAGTCGGAGTCTACAATTCTTCTTTTCTTCAAAGATCTTCTAAGCACTCAAAATCTCACTCTTAGATGGTATGGAGTTTTTAGAAGTAATGTGCTTAGGGACCTTTGAACCAAATGACATATTTATAACCGTTCTTCCATAAAGAACGGTTAAGAGGTTATGAGAAGTTACCAACCACTAGAGTAGTATTATAGTGGATCCATGTAATGGGATAATGGTAGTGGGATAATGGGTAATTAACAACTTTCCCGTTAGTGAGATAATGGATTGTTAACTACCTTCCCATTAATGGGATAATGGGTAGTTAATTACCTTCCCATTAGTGGAATAATGGGTCCATGAAGTTGATAATGGACCCATGTAATACAAACCATATCAGCATTAACAAAAATACTAACATTCTCCCACTTGGTCCTTATATTCTAATCCCACTAATGAAATATAATACATGAATCATGGCGATAGTTTCTCTTACAGTGAGTAGTATCTTCCATGTATCACAATGCACTATATCTCTAAACTTTAACCTATATAATTAATGAATAAACTCGATATTTATTCAAGGTCAATACTTTAGTGACATTTCTGAAAATAAAACTGAATGTGCACACAGTTAACGAGAAATATCATATTTAATAGAGTTTTGTAAATATTCATTTTTACAACGAAATTTTACATAGTGCGACTAAGTCCCATTGTGACTACATAATCATTAAATTTATGTGGTGGCATGCCTTTAGTTAAATGATAAGATAACATTACTTCAGTGCTAATGTGTTCAATGCCCACTTTCTTGTCTTTAACACGTTCTGTTATGGGTAGGTATTTGATGTTGATATGCTTGCTTCGTCTACCACTTTTATTATTCTTAGACATAAAGACAACAGCTAAATTGTCACAATATAACCTTAATGTCTTATATATAGACTCGACAATTCTAAGTCCAGAAATAACTCATTAACCATACATCATGTGAGGTAGACTCGAAACAAGAAACGAACTCAGACTTCATAGTGGAAGTAGTAACTAGAGTCTGTTTGGCACTTCTCCAAGATATAGCTCCACCGGCTAACATAAATATGTATCCTGAAGATGATTTCCGTGAATCAACACAGCCAGTAAAGTCTAAATCAGAGTAGCCAATGACTTCTAACTAATCTGATCGTTTGAACATAAGCATGTAGTCTTTTGTTGCTTGAAGATATCTTAATACTTTCTTTGCAGCTCTCCAGTGGTCAAGACCTGGATTACTCTGGTATCTTCCTAACATTGCAACAACAAATGATATGTCAGGTCTTGTACAAACCTGAGCATACATCAAGCTTCCGACAGCAGAAGCGTAAGGAATGTTCTTCATTTGTTCCCTCTCAAGATCATTCTTCGGGCATTGATTCAAGTTGAACTTGTCACCCTTCACAATAGGAGCTACACTTGGTGAACAATCTTTCATTCGGAACCTCTCTAAAATTTTATGATAAAGGATTCTTGAGATAAATCTAAGGTAGCTTGATGTCTATCTAGATGAATCTTAATACCAATAACATAAGATGCATCACCCATGTCTTTCATATCAAAACTTTTAGAGAGAAATTGTTTCACCTCATGTATTATTCTCTTATCATTGGATGCAAGTAAGATATTATCCACATATAGAACTAAGAAACATATTTTACTCCCACTGATCTTATGGTATATAAATTGATCCATAATCTTCTCAACAAAGTCGAATGAAGAGATGACATTATGAAATTTCAAATACCATTGACGGAAAGCTTGTTTTAGTCAATATATGGATTTCTTTAACTTGCATACCAAGTGCTCACCATTACTAGAGGAGAATCCTTCAGGTCGCTTCATATAAACCTCTCCCTCTAGATAACCATTGAGAAATGAGGTTTTCACAACCATTTGTTGTAACTCTAAGTCAAAGTGTGCTAATAATGCCAATATTATGCGCAAGGAATCCTTTTTAGACACAGGAGAAAATGTCTCTGTGTAATCAATTCCTTACTTTTGAGTGAATCCTTTAGCAACGAGTCTTGCTTTATATCTTTCTATGTTGCCTGATGAGTCCTTTTTAGTCTTGAAAACTCATTTACATCCAATGGTTTTAAAACCACTAGGCAAATCGACAAATTCCCAGACCTCGTTACTTTTCATAGAATTCATCTCTTCTTTCATGGCATTGTACCACAATTCAGACTTTTTAGAATTCATGACTTGTGAAAAGACTCATGATCATCTTCAACTCCAATGTCAGATTCTTGAAAATATACAACAAAGTCACTTTAAATTGCTGATTTTCTTTCTCTAGTAGATCTTCTCAATGTTGCACCAACATTATCCTTTTGATTATGTTGTTCAACTGGTTGTTCAATAATTTCAGGAATTACTTGAACAACTTGATCTATATGCATGTTTTCAGCAGCTTGTGAAATCGCATTGATTGGTTGCTCAACACCCAATTGAACTTGAGGGGTATTATTTACAACTATCAATTTTTGACATGAGGTTGATCTCTTATGATGAAATTGATCACTCCCACTAATTAAGTCAATTTCAAGAAATTTTGCATTTCTTGATTCCACAATCCTAGTACTGTTAGATGGACAGTAGAATCTATATCCTTTAGACCTTTCAGCATATCCAATGAAATATCCACTAATGGTCCTAGGATCCATTTTCTTTTCTTGTAGGTGTCAAACTAGGTTTCCAACCTTTGAATAACTCAAAAGGCGTCTTTGGAACAGCCTTGGTTGGAACTCTGTTTAATATATACGCTGCTGTCTTAAGAGATTCAATCCACAAGGACTTAGGTAGCTTAGAGCTACTTAAAAAACTACGCACTATGTCCAATAATGTTTGGTTTCTTCTTTCTGCTACACCATTTTGATCCGGAGAACAAGGCATAGTATATTGGGCAACAATCCCATTTTGTTGAAGAAACTTCGCAAACGGACCTTGTTCTTGTCCATATTCTGTATATCTACCATAATACTCACCACCTCTATCAGTTCTCACAATCTTAATTTGTTTTTCGCATTGTTTCTGTAACACCCCGTAGCCAAAACAGACCAAACATTAGTTTTTCAGAAAAATCTGCAGGTGCAGCCGACGTGACCATCGACGGACCGTAGACTGACCCACGGTTCGTCCTGCACAACCGTCTATGGGATCATAGACTACCAAAAACTCAGCCGCGAAAAATTGGCTAAGTCTTGATCAACGGATGGATCTACGGTCTGTAGGTCAGACGACGGTCCATAGTCTATGATCGTCGATCGAGACCCCCTTCAGCCACTCTCTTACAAGGACCACGGGTGACAAGAACAGTCTTTAAGTGGACCCACGGTCCTTAGGTCTGACCGTAGGTGGGAACTAGCAGCCAGTTAGGGGGGGAAATTCAATAGGGTCAATTTCAAATGATCATAACTCTTAGAAAAAAATTAATTAGGTGTCCCATGACATATCAACAGATAGATAATTGAATTAGCTTTCTATATCCACATACCTTGCTAAAATCATAGCTACGAGTAAAAAGTTATGCCCGTTTTAGTAAAGGTCTATCAAATAGACCCAACCTACGGACCCAAACGACGGACCGTCGATGGAACGACGGACCGTCTGTCCAAGTCGTTGTTTGGTCCAACAACAACTTACCCAGGGGTATTTTGATCTTTTCCCACTTCGTTTAAACTTTAAGATACATCGTTTTGACCCTAAATCATCAGATTTTAGTCAGTTTAAGCCTAGAAACATAACTAAAACTTACCTAAGTCAAAATCATTAATCAAAAGTTAGAAAATTAGAAGCAAGAAAGGAGAAAAAGCTCAAGAACACTAGTTCAAGAACATAACAAGTTTTCAGCAGTTCCAGCCACGAAATCTAAGTATTTGTCCATGAATTTCATCACCAGGTATGTGGAATTTCACTAGTGGATTGCTTTCACCCATTGGGTCCCTAGTTTTCAGTCAGTTCTTGATTCTCTTATCATGATTAAACCAGAATTACAGCAGAACTTCATGATTTAGTTAGAGTATACGTTCCAAATCAGATTATCATGATATTACGCAGATTTTTGCATTAATTTCAGAACCCTAGCTTTGTATTTCTTTAGTTCTTGAATTACACATGCTAGGTAAGATAATTCAGTTATTTCAGATATATATGCCTCAATTATTAATGCATCATTATCAGGTTAAATGTTGCATTCCCAGTTTGCATGTTCAGTTTTGAGATATCCAGTATTTTACAGAAATTCAGACATAATCAGTTAACTACATAAATTAATGGGAGTAGCATAATACCGAGTTGGACTAGGGTTCAGCGTACCCAAATAGTCCCAGAATTACTAGCCAAGTAGGTTGTAAGTCCCCTCTGTGGGCAATCAGTTTAGTGATCAAGCCAGCATGCCTTTATATCTTTGGCATGGTATATTGAGTCCTCTCGATGGGGCGTATACATCGGACTCCACATTTAGCTCATGTGGTTTTATTATCGGTTATTAGTATCTCCCACAGTTTAGTCAGACTCTCTGCATTGACTATTTATTAGTATATTCAGTATTTAGTTTCAGGATGTTATAAATTGGTCATTGCATCCAGTTAGCTCAAAATTCAGTATAACATGTTCAGATTATTATACTTGCTTTTGTGCTTGTTCAGTTATGTTTTATTTCAGCTTTACTCTATCCTACATGCTCAATACCTTCAAGTACTGACGCATACGTGCGCTACATATTCTCTTGATGTAGGTTCAGGTTCTCAGCATCCAAACCACGCATAGATCAATTTCTCGATATTTAGTTCAGTAGATTCAGTGGTGAGTCCCCATTCTCCGAGGACAACAATCATGAATTTCATTTCAGTCTTTTAGTCATTTACTTTCAGTTTTGCTAGATTTAGCTGGGGCTTGTCCCAATATTTCTAGTCCAGTTTAAGGTTTATTTCAGACATAGTTAGCTTCAGATTAGTATTGAGTTAATATATCCTTTGTATTAAACTCATTGTCTTCAAATATCTCAGTTATAGAATATGGGTATTCCCCGTCTTTTCAGTTTAAATTATGATTTAGCTTCCGCATTCAGTTTATTATCTTTAGTATGCTCATGATCATGCCAGCAGCGTTAGCTTAGGATCACTTGTGGTCCTAGATTCCGTGTCCGCGTCTCGGGGGTAGCTCGGGGCGTGATAAATTTGGTATCATAGCACTAGGTTTTAGTGTCCTAGGATGTCTGAAAAGCCACACTAAGTAGAGTCCTTTTCATTGGTGTGAAGTGCACCACATCTAATGAGAGGGAGGCTATGAAATGTTTTAGGAAAACCTCACTTTGTTGTTAATCTTATCGTGCGTAAGGTATGATTTAATTCCATTCTAACTTGACGTTCTATGTTTCAGATCATGCATCCTCGTAGAGCTAACGCTAGGAATGCAAACGCAGCTCCTCCAGTCCCATATCAAGAAGTCTCCAATGCTGAGTTCAGGAATGCCATACAGATATTGGCTCAGAGTATGACCAACCAGAACAATAGGGTTCATGCTCCTGTGAATGAAAATGGTGGATCAGTAGCAGCAAGGGTCCGTGACTTTGTTAGGATGAATTCGCCTGAATTCTTAGGATCACAGAATAATGAGGATCCTCAAAATTTCTTGGATGAGATGAAGAAGATCTTTGAGGTAATGCAAGTCACTGGGAATGATCGGGTTAAGTTGGCATCATACCAGCTGAAGGATGTTGCTCATATCTTGTACACTCAGTGGAAGGAAAATAGTGGTACAGATGCAACTCCTATCACTTGGGATTGTTTTAGTGAGACTTTTCTTGACTGGTTTTTCCCAATAGAGTTGAGATAAGCAAAGGCTCAAGAATTCATGAACTTGAGGCAGGGAAACATGACGGTCCAAGAGTGTGTGTTGAAGTTTAACCAACTCTCCGGGTATACTTCTCACATGGTTGCTGACTCTAGGGCTCAGATGAATAAGTTCGTGTATAGAGTGTCAGATTTGGTGAAGACAAAGTGCAGAAATGCTATGTTGCTGGGAGATATGAAAATCTCTAGGCTTATGACTCATGCTCAGCAGGTTGAGGGTGATAAGCTTAGGGAACAGACCAAGGAGAATAAGAAGGCTAGGACTAGGAACTATGACTATTCTCAGCAGAAATCAGGTGGTGGAAATTGCTCTCAAGGTTAGCAAAAGTTTTCAGCTCCAGCCCCTTCATCAGCTAGTGTTCTATCCTCCAAGAACAGGTATGACCAGAAGGGTAGAGCATCAGGCTCTAAGTCTCAGGGAAGTGTTTCAGGCACCAAGACTTACCCCACTTGCCGTAAGTGTGGTAAGAACCATCCAGGAAAGTGCCTTGCAGAAAAGGAAGGGTGTTTTGGGTGCGGTCAGTCTGGTCACAAGTTGAGGGATTGTCCTTCTAGACAAGGTCAAGGAGGTGGAAATGGTAGAGTTCAGTCTACAACTTCATCAGCACCAGGAAGTCATCCGACTCAGTAGGGTAACTCATTTGGTACAGGTGGCAGTCAACGCAAAAACAGACTGTATGCCCTTCAGGCTCGCTAGGATCAGGAAGGTTCTCCTGATGTAGTCACTGGTACGTTACGAGTCTTTGACCTTGATGTTTATGCATTGTTAGATACACGGGCTACTCTTTCTTTTGTAACTTCTTACATAGCAGTCCAATTCAACGTCAGTCCAGAAACCCTCTCAGAACCTTTATCAGTCTCTACTCCAGTCGGTGACCCAGTTATAGCTAGACGGGTATACAGAAATTTCCTTATCACAGTCTCTCAGAAAGTCACCTCAGCAGATCTTGTAGAGTTAGAAATGGTAGACTTCGATTTCATTCTAGGCATGGATTAGTTACATTCATGTTATGCCTCAGTCGATTGTAGAACTAGGATTGTTCGTTTTCAGTTTCCAGACGAACCAATCTTAGAATGTAAGGGTAGTAGCTTAGTGCCTATGGGTCGATTTATTTCTTACCTTAAGGCTAGAAAGATGATCTCTAAGGGTTATCTCTATCATCTAGTTTGGGTTAAGGACTCTAGCTCTGAAACTCCAATTATTGAGTCAGTTCCAGTAGTCAATGAGTTTCCATAAGTGTTTCCAGAAGATCTTCCCAGAGTCCCTCCCGAAAGGGAAATCGACTTTGGAATTGATCTCCTTCCAGATACCCAGCCTATTTCTATTTCTCCTTATAGAATGGCTCCAGCAGAGCTTAAGGAATTGAAGGAGCACTTGAAAGACCTTCTAGATAAGGGTTTCATCAGACCTAGTATTCCACCATGGGGTGCACCAGTGTTGTTCGTAAAGAAGAAAGATGGTTCTCTTAGAATGTGCATTGACTATAGACAGTTGAATAAGGTCACAATCAAGAATAAGTATCCCATCCCCAAAATTGATGACTTGTTTGACCAACTTCAGGGTGCTAGCCATTTCTCAAAGATAGACCTCAGACGGGTTATCATCAGCTCAGAGTCAGAGATAGTGACATTCCGAAAACAACCTTCAGAAGTCGGTATGGTCATTATGAATTTGTAGTTATGTCATTGGGACTAACCAATGCTCCTGTAGCTTTCATGGATTTGATGAACAAAGTGTTCAAGCAGTACTTGGACTTGTTCGTTATCATTTTTATTGATGATATCCTTGTTTATTCTAGGAATGAGGAAAAACATGCAAGTCATTTGAGAGTTGTTCTGCAGACTCTCAAAGATTGCTAGTTATTCGCTAAGTTTAGCAAATATGAGTTCTGGTTGCAATCTGTTGCTTTTCTTGGTTACATTGTATCTAGCGAGTGGATTCGAGTGGATTCGCAGAATATAAAAGCAGTGAAACAATGGCCCAGACCTACCTCTGCTACAGATATCAGAAGTTTCTTAGGTCTAGCGGGTTATTATATAAGGTTCGTGGAAGGATTTTCATCCATAGCCTCACCATTGACTAGGTTGACTCAGAAGATGGTCAAGTTCCAATGGTCAGATGATTGTGAGAAAAGCTTCGCAGAATTGAAAACTAGATTGACTACAGCTCCTGTCTTGACTCTACCAGAGGGTTCAAATGGTTATGTGATCTATTGCGACGCATACAGAGTTGGTCTTGGTTGTGTGTTAATGCAACGAGATAAGGTTATAGCTTAGCTTCCAGACAACTTAAGGTGCATGAGAAGAACTATCCAACTCATGACCTCGAGCTTGCAGCAGTGGTGTTTGCACTCAAGATATGGAGACACTACTTGTATGGTGTTCATGTAGATATGTTCACTGATCATAAGAGCCTTCAGTATGTGTTCACCCAAAAAGAGTTGAATCTTCGTCAGAGGAGATGGCTTGAGTTCCTTAAGGATTATGATATGAGTATGCATTACCATCCTGGTAAGGCCAATGTAGTAGCAGATGCTCTTAGCATATTATCTATGGGTAGTGTAGCCCATGTTGAGGAAGAAAGGAAGGAGCTAGTGAAGGATGTTCACAGGCTTCCCCGCTTGGGAGTTCGCCTTATGAGCATATTAGACAATGGTGTAACAGTTCAGAATGGGGCAGAATCTTCTTTGGTAGTGGAGGTTAAGGAAAAGCAAGACAGTTATCCAATCTTGCTTGAACTTAAGGGTGAAGTCCATAAGCAGAGAGTGGAGGTTTTCTCCCAAGGGGGAGATGGTGTACTTCGCTACCAGGTAGATTGTGTGTTCCTGATGTGGGCGAGTTGAGACAACATATTCTTTCAGAAACCCATAAATCCAGGTATTCTATTCATCCAAGTACCACTAAGATGTACCGCGATCTGCGGCAAGTCTATTGGTGGAATGGCATGAAGAAGGATATAGCAGATTTTGTGAGAAAGTGCCCCAATTGCCAGCAAGTCAAGGTAGAACATCAGAAACCAGGGGGTATGACTCAAGAGATTGACATTTCTACTTGGAAGTGGGAAGTGATCAATATGGATTTCATCACAGGATTATCGTGTACTCGCAGACAGCATGACTCCATTTGGGTGATAGTCGATAGGATGACCAAGTCTTCTCGCTTTTTGGCGGTCAAGACTACAGATTCGGCAGAGGACTATGCCAAGCTTTATATTAATGAGATTGTGAGGTTACATGGAGTTCCTTTGTCTATCATCTCAGATAGAGGTCCTCAGTTTACCTCTCATTTCTGGAAGTCATTTCAGAAAGGTCTTGGTACTCAAGTTAACCTTAGCACAACATTTCATCCGCAGACGGATGGACAGGCAGAGCGTACCATTCAGACCCTAGATGATATGTTGAGAGCTTGTGTGATCGATTTCAAGGGTAGTGGGATGATCACCTTCCTCTTATTAAGTTTGCCTACAACAATAGCTACCATTCCAGCATTCAGATGGCCCCTTATGAAGCTTTGTATGGGCGTAGATGTAGATCTCCCGTTGGTTGGTTTGAAGTAGGTGAAGCAGCCTTGATAGGGACAGATTCAGTCCTTTATGCTATGGAGAAAGTGCAACTCATTAGAGATAGACTTAAGACAGCCCAGAGTGGTCATAAATCTTATGCAGATGTAAGGAGAAGGGAACTAGAGTTCCAAGTCGATGATTGGGTTTTTCTAAAAGTGTCACCTATGAAAGGGGTGATGAGATTTGGCAAGAAAGGTAAGCTCAGTCCTAGATATGTAGGCCCTTACCAAATTTTAAAAAGGATTGGCAAGGTGGCATATGAGTTAGAATTACAAGCAGACTTAGCAGTAGTGCATTCCGTTTTCCACATCTCACTCTTGAAGAAGTGTGTGGGTGACCCAGCATCTATAGTTCCACTAGAGAGTGTGGCGGTGAAAGATAGTCTTTCTTATGAGGATGTACCAGTTGAGATTTTTGACCGTCAGGTTAGAAGGTTGAGAAATAAAGAAATCGATTCAGTCAAGGTTTTATGGAGGAGTCAATCTGTAGAGGGAGCTACTTGGGAAGCAGAAGCATCCATGAAAGCCAAGTATCCTCACCTTTTTACTTTCGATTCCACTCCATCTTGAGGTAATAGTTTCTCTTTAGTTTTCCAGTCATTCATGCAAAAATTCAGTCTTAGAATAACGTTCCCTCAGTTTGTACTTGTATTTTCAGCGTATTTTCATGTTCTCGGAAATCAATTCAGTCAGAAACTTAGTTCTCAGTGATTAGTAGTAGGGTTTGCAGCTCTCTCCCTCTATTTCAGCTAGTTTAGTCTTCATTCGAGGACGAATGTTCCAAGGGGGAGATAATGTAACACCTCGTAGCCAAAACAGACCAAAAATTAGTTTTTTAGACAAATTTGCAGGTGCAGTTGACGTGACCATCGATGGACCTTAGCCTGACCTACAATCCATCCTGCACAACCGTCGATGGGATCAGAGACTCCAAAAACTCAGCCGCAAAAAATTGGCTAAGTCATGATCGACGGACGGACCTACGGTCCATAGTCCGTGACCGTCGATTGAGACCCCCTTAATCCACTCTCTGACAAGGACCACGGGTGACCAGCACGGTCCTTAAGTGGACCCACCGTCCGTAGGTCTGACCGTAGGTGGGAACTAGTAGCCAGTTAGGGGGGAAATGTAGTAGGGTAAACATCAAATGATCATAACTGTTAGCAAAAAATGAATTAGGTGTCCCATGACATATCAACAGATATATAATTAAATTAGCTTTCCATAGCCACCGACTTTTCTAAAATCAGAGCTCCGAGTAAAACGTTATACCCGTTTTAGTAAAGGCATATCGAATAGACTCAACTTAAGGACCCAAACGATGGACCGTCGATGGAACGACGGACCGTCTGTCCAGGTTGTCGTTTGGTCCGACAACAACTTACCCAGGGGTCTTTTGGTCTTTTCCCGCTTCATTTAAACCTTAAGATACGTCATTTTTACCCTAAATCATCATATTTTAGTCAGTTTAAGCCTAGAAACATAACTAAAACTTACCTAAGTCAAAATCATTAATCAAAAGTTAGAAAATTAGAAGCATGAAAGGAGAAAAAGCTCAAGAACCCTAATTCAAGAACACAACAAGTTTCCAGCAGTTCCATCCACGAAATCTAAGTATTTTTCCGTGAATTTCATCACCAGGTATGTGGGATTTCACTAGTGGGTTGCTTTCACCCATTGGTTCCCTAGTTTTCAGTCAGTTCTTTATTCTCTTATCATGATTAAACCTAGGGTTCCTCGAATTACAACAGAACTTCATGATTTAGTTAGAGTATACGTTCCAAATCAGATTATCATGTTATTACTCAGATTTTTGCATTAATTTCAGAACCCTGGCTTTGTATTTCTTTAGTTCTTGAATTACAGTAGAACTTCATGATTTAGTTAGAGTATACGTTCCAAATCAGATTATCATATTATTACTCAAATTTTCGCATTAATTTCAGAACCCTAGCTTTGTATTTCTTTAGTTCTTGAATTACACATGCTAGGTAAGATATTTTAATTATTTCATATATACATGCCTCAATTATTAATGCATCATTATCAGATTAAATGTTGCATTCTCAGTTTGCATGTTCAGTTTTGAGCTATCCAGTATTTTACAGAAATTCAGACATAATCAGTTAACTACATAAATCAATGGGAGTAGCATAATACCGAGTTGGACTAGGGTTTAGCGTACCCAAATAGCCCCAGAATTACTAGCCAAGTAGGTTGTAAGTCCCCTCTGTGGGCAATCAGTTTAGTGATCACGCCAGCATGCCTTTATATCTTTGGCATGGTATATTGAGTCCTCTCGATGGGGCGTATATATCGGACTCCACATTTAGCTCATGTGGTTTTATTATCGGTTATTAGTAGCTCCCACAGTTCAGTCAGACTCTCTACATTGACCATTTATTAGTATATTCAGTATTTAGTTTCAGCATGTTATAAATTGGTCATTGCATCCAGTTAGCTCAGAATTCAGTATATCATGTTCAGATTATTATACTTGCTTTTGTGCTTGTTCAGTTATGTTTTATTTCAGCTTTACTCTATCCTACATGCTCAATACCTTCAAGTACTGACGCATACGTGCGCTACATATTCTCTTGATGTAGGTTCAGGTTCTCAGCATCCAGACCACGCATAGATCGATTTCCCGATCTTCAGTTCAGTAGATTCAGTGGTGAGTCCTCATTCTCCGAGGACAACAATCATGAGTTTCATTTCAGTCTTTTAGTCATTTACTTTCAGTTTTGCTAGAATTAGCTGGGGCTTGTCCTAGTATTTCTAGTCCAGTTTAGAGGCTTATTTCAGACATAGTTAGCTTCAGCTTAGTATTGAGTTAATATTACCTTTGTATTAAACTCATTGTCTTCAAATATCTCAGTTATCGAATATGGGTATTCCCCATCTTTTCAGTTTAAATTATTATTTAGCTTTTGCATTCAGTTTATTATCTTTAGTATGCTTATGATCATGCCAGTAGGGTTAGCTTGGGATCACTTGTGGTCCTAGGTTCCGTGTCCGCGTCTCGGGGGTAGTTCGGGGCGTGACAGTTTCTCTACTTCAGCCTTGAAACTTTAAAAGCTTCTAATGCTTCGCTCTTATTATGAAGCATGTAGAGATACATATATAATGAGTAATCATCTATAAAAGTGATAAAGTATTTCTGATCATATACGTCCATGTATGGACAACATATATCTTAATGTATAATTTCTAATACGGTTGAACTCCTCTTGGCACCTTTCTTTAACTTGTTGGTCTGTTTGTCTTTAATGCAGTCCGTACAAGTATCAAAATCAGTATAATTTAAAGTACTAAGTACTCCATTATTTATTAATCTCTTAATTCTATCGATGGAGATATGTCCCAATCTCCGATGTCATAAGATAGAGGAATCTTCATTTATAACACATGTTTTAGTGTTAGGTTGTACATGCATAACAATATGAATGGAATCATTTTGTAAATTAAGAGAGAAAAGACTATTAGACAATGTACCATATCCAATAAGTTTAGATTTATCAAATAGATTGGAATCACCTTCTAGAAAGAAGAAATATCCCAAAGGTACAAGTCTTGATACTGAAATTAAATTCCTAGAAAAATTAGGAACAAAAAAAGTCTTTTCCAACTCTAAAATAAAACTACTACTAAGAACTAAATTGCATGTCCCAATAGCTTCCACATGCGACTGCATCTTGTTTCCAGAATAGATGTTTCGCTCAGCTCCCACTGGCTTCCGCAGGTTTCTTAAATCCTGCAAGGAATTTGTAATATGGATTGTAGAAGAAGAATCAATCCACCACGTGTTATGATTAACATCAATCATATTAGCTTCATAACAAACAAGAGAGATAGAAGTACCTTTCTTAGCAAACCATTGTTGAAACTTGACACAATCCTGCCTTATATGCCCCTTCTTTCTACAGAAGCGGCACTTGGCTTCCTTTTTTATGTCAGTTTCAAGTGGTGCCTTTCCTTTAAATCTCTTGTTGGCTTGATTGGTCTTCTTTCCTTGAGTAGTCATGAATGCACTTTTTCCTGTTTCTATCAGTAGTTGACCTTTCTCTTGAACACACATGGTCATGAGTTCATTAATAGACCATTTATCTTTATGTGTGTTATAAGAGATCTTAAAGGGAACATACGGTGCAGGTAGAGTATCCAGGATATAGTGCACAAGAAAAGTTTCAGACATTTCAACTTCAAGAATCTTTAGTTGAGCTGCTAAGTCTCGCATTTTCATAATGTTCTCATGCACATTTCTCACACTAGTGAGCCTCATTGATGAAAATTTCATAATTAAGGCTCTGGCAGGTGCCTTATCTGAAGTCTCAAACTGTTCATCAATAGCCTTCAGTAATGCCTTGATATTGTTATGTTGTTCGACAGAACCACGAATACCAGCAGAGATTTTGGTCTTAATGAACATAACACTCAAACGGTTAGAGCGATCGCATTGTTCATGAAGAAAAATCTCATCTTGAGTGCTGATTTCATTAATATGTGGCTCGTCTTTCCTGGTAGCATAATCAATATCTATACACCCTAAGTGAAGGAGAATTCTCTCCTTTAAAATCTTATAGTTCCCACCATTCAGTTCGGAAATATCACAAATATCGGAGAAATTTGCATGTTGCATAACTGCAAAAAAATATACATACATACTTAACATAAATTTGAAGCAAGTAATATAAAGTTGAATCTACTAACATTAAATTTGTCTGTGGGCTAAATTTTTAATTCAATTAGATTCATATTTATGATAAAATTATCAATTTAATAGCTTGATATTCTATCTTTAAGACAAAACTATAAACTCTCATTCATAATTCCAGTGGGTAATTATGAAAAGTATTTAATATTTCATCTTAATTAATTATACGACTTAATAATAAGAAATTAAGTTATCATATCATGCATCATTAATTACAATTCTAATGTCTAAAAATTTCTTTATGTGATCCTTAACTTTAAAAATTTTATTCAATTAAAGATGTTATGGCTAAACTTTAATCAAACAAATTCTAGATCACTTAGATATTTATTTCTTTAAATGATCCAAAATATAATATATAATATCATTTCATTAAGATTGTTGTGGCTAAATCTCAATCAAATAAAATTATATGAATCACTAAATATTAACTCAAAATCATATACAAGATTTACTATTGAACATTATGCAACAAAACAACAATCTCTTTGCTTTTTATTATTAGAAAATGTTTTCAAATTTCAAAACAAGATCTGAATTTTTAAGAACCAGTTTGATCGATTTTAGAGAATTCCAACAATTAACAAATCAGAGGAAATTCAACAGCTCTGATACCAAATGTAAGATATTGCAGAGCAATGACGCAGTGGAAATATAGAGTGATTGACATACCTCCAGCCATTGTTAGCGATATAGTCGGAGTCTACAATTCTTCTTTTCTTCAAAGATTTTCTAAGCACTCAAAACCTCACTCTTAGATGGTATGAAGTTTTTAGAAGTAATGTTCTTAGGGACCTATGAACCAAATGACATATTTATAACCGTTCTTCCATCAAGAACAGTTAAGAGGTTATGGGAAGTTACCAAGCACTAGAGTAGTAGGATAGTGGATCCATATAGTGGGATAATGGTAGTTAATCATTATCCCATAGTGGCATAATGGGTAATTAACCACTTTCCCATTAGTGGGATAATGGATAGTTAACTACCTTCTCTTTAATGGGATAATGGGTAGTTAACTACCTTCCCAATAGTGGGATAATGGGTCCATGAAGTGGGATAATGGACCCATGTAATACAGACCATATCAACATTAACAAAAATGCTAACATATGTCATAATCGATATAATAATAATTTTTAAAGATTCACTATTTATGACATAAGAACCATCAAAACTTACTTAAACACTGGCCACACTTTGCCATAGCGACCCTGATTCTCTATTATCTATATCGAACTTCGCTACGGCAAACCACTCATTGCTATGGTGAAATAAGTTTTCAACACTCACACTTTTTACAAAACGCTTATAACTTTCTTCTTTATACTCTGATTAATGAACAGTCAGTGGTGTTGGAAAGAAAACTCGAAGACCTTTTATTTGATAGGTTTGTGAATACATAACTCTTTAATAGGAGAGGTTTTCATGTGATGTTGACCCTAGTAAAAATTTATAATGAAACTCAATCTTTGAACTCAACTTCGTTCTAGGGGTTCCGTATGACTTTGGTGCGTATCTATTGCACTCGCACACTCAAAAATTGATCTTAACACATATAAATAACTAAATTTCATCAGATTCAGACTATCTATACATATAGGATGGTTTTAAATCATAGCTTAAAAGTTTGAGATGTCACAATTAACAAAGTAATTGCTATCTGAGCTATAATTCATATTTGAAAAGAAACAAAAAATTAAAAAACTCTTAACTAATTAACATTAATCACATGTGAAAAAATATCTCCTCACTTGTATGTGTAAACAATTCACCTTCATTGACCATAAAGCAAACACCTCAAATTCGGGAAAAGGGCAATAGGAAATACAAATTAAAGTAAATTGTATCTTTTTGGTTGGTCATTTTACATATCTCCAATATTAAATTTTGTTTGCTTTCGTTTGTTTTACCTAATTCCTTTTTCCTGCTGCCGAATGTCTCTTTTTTGATCTATGAAGGTGTACTATTTGCAAATTCACTTGGACTTTCTTGACTAATTAAAGACTCAAAATAATCATATTTTCATTTCTTAATACCAATTCTCCTCTCTCTCAAACTCTATGGACAAGTCAAAATGAAGTCATTCAAAATTCTTTCAGTCTTTTTCAAGGTTCTTCTACAAGTTAATTCTTTCTCCAAGTATTTCATTCTTTCCTACTCAAATTCTCTATACAATTATGAATCACAAATGAAAATCATAATTTATGGTCATAGAGATTTCAAGAAACTAATTCAAGAATATCAAAAAACGTTTTCTTAATCATTTACCTTCAAGCTAGGGGTTCAAGGATTCTAATCAAGTTCTTATTCAAGATTCCTTAAGAACCTTGTTCTTCCCGATATATAAGATTATCATACTGATGGACTAGTTATTCCTCTCGCCCTACACCTATTTTCGAATCGGTAAAAGAGTAATCTAGGATTCTATCCCTAGATTTGAGGTTCTTGAGTTCATGTTTCTGTTTGAAATTCAATTCCTAATTATTGAATTGTTATGTGTTATGCAATTGTTCATGTCTATATTTCAATATGAACCCTATGAATTAAGTATTCTTGAGATGAGTAGTGTGTTGAGTTTTGAGTATTGAGTTACCATATTGCTATTAAGATCCGTGAGTTGAGTCGTTCATGTATTCCATAATATTAAATGAACCCTATGAGTTGATATATAAATCTTAAGAAGCTTTTTAAAGCCAACAATTGAGTTTTAAATTGAGTTTTTGAGGAAGTAAAAGATGAGTTATGACAAAGAATTTCTAAAATATGATTAGCATGACATCGAGTATGTCATCAACATATGCCATCAATGTTTATGCAGTATGACTTCCCGAGTCATCAATGATCAAATTACAATATGATTTTGATATATATTTTAGAAAGAGTTGCCAAGTATGAATTGACTAAAAGTATAAGGGAACTAAGTACTCCCAAAGGTATCAGTTTTTACATTGACAAAAGAGAAACTTTGATTTCTAAATAAGTTATGAGTTCAGAGATATTTCAAGAACAGTTACCTCTTTTAAGAGAATAGTTTGAGCAATTATCTCAAACAAGAGTACGATAATATTTTTAAACATTTAGAATGAGTATATATTATTGGGAGTAGTATTGAACAACAATATGGGATGAGTTCATACAACTCATTTCCATATAAACCATGTATCCCAGCATAGGTACATGATCATAGTTTTTAGATGAATCTTAAGTTCTTTTGAGCAGATCTTAGTAGATCCACTTAGTTGAGGTGTCCTATATCCCGACATGGTCCAGAACAGTTCTGGTAACGTGAGCAAGACGTTGTATCATCATGATATCATAGTGATAGTTGTCGGTTAGAGAATCTCCCAATAGAGTTACATGTACTTTTATATATCACTTATTATGTTGAGTTCAGAGATGAGAAAGTATTTTTTAAATATTTAAATGATTTAAATCCTTTTTACTTTACATTCAGCTTGAGTTCATTGTTATCTATTTGTAGTCCTTTCTTTCGGTTATTTGTTATTCAGCTATATTACATACTCGTACATTCAATATACTAATGTCATTCGACCTGTATCTTATAATGATGTAGATACAAGTTCTTAGGATCCTCAACAAGAGTCCTTTGAGATCACTTAGTCTGCTTGCCAGCTTTTGAGGAAGACCTCCTTACTTCTGGAGACTCTAGTCTTATGAGTTGTTAGTATTAGTAGAATTTTGAGTAGTCGTGGGTCTTGTCCTAACACTCGTGTATATATAGTAGAGGCTTCATAGATAGAGAGTTTTTGAGAATCCTTCAATTTCATATATTTCATTTAAAACTTATGTTTCATACTCAGTATATTCAGCGAAGTTTTGAGATTCAGTAAACTGTTTTTTAAATTCTTTTTCAATTTGTTGCTTACGTATGGTTGAGTTAGTCTTTCGCTTGTAGTCAGCCAGGATGAGGGTTTGCTTGCGGGCCAACAATTATTCTGGAGTGCCGACCACGTCCAATGTGTAGGCTCAGATCATGACATTTATAGATACTTTTTCCTATTATGCATGACCTATTGCTTTTTTGTTTATTTAAAATTCAGTTGCCATAGAAATAATAGCACTACAGATTACAAGGTCATTGGATTAACCAAACTACAACACTAAATTAATGATATATGTTAAGAAAGGGTGTTTATCGGGCATTCGATTGAATATTTATGTTTAATAGTTCGGCTAAATAGTTATCAATTTTCAAATATATCAAATCATAGATGAAAATAATAAAATTAATCGAATGAAAGAAACCAATTTTAAACATAAACACATAATGTATTTATAATCACAGAACTCGAATTACAACTTAAAATCTGGATAACAATCTAATTGCAACAGTAACTAAGGAGAGAAAACAAAAGTAAGAAGGTAATCAGAAGGGTACGAGATACTAGAACTGATAATAGAGATGAGAATAACTAACAATCAATGCTTCAACATAATTTACCTAACCCATTGTCCAACTCCTCGTCCTGTTTAACAGGTGGTTATTGGGCCTGGATCCCAAGTATAAGTCTCTAATATCCCACAGGTCCTTAAGGAGTCAGCTTTGTTCACAACAATACTCTCGCCGACAAAAAGAACCTTATCCTTAAGGTTCAGTCATGAAATCCATCCAAACTCTCTCAATAATCCGACGAGTACCAAGTTCACATTTTGCAATGTCACGAGTGTAAAGTGAAACAACACTCCTCCATCCAGCAATAAATTTGGCCAAAGAAAATGACCTAGATGGTTTGATGTGAAGTACAACTTTATGTCGTCTTTGGAGAGTATTAAGGAAATTGCATCTTGAATATGTTGTCCAGCAACATTGGATGATGTCATGATTGTGAGTAGGATGATACCTGGAAAGGTGGATTTGTGCAAAATTTCACTAGCATACCAAAGAAAACCCTTGGTTCAACTGATTAAAGTACTTGATAACACCATGAACAGTGGATGAGATTAAATCAAGAACAATATTATGATGTAATCCTATTTCATCAATTATAGAAAGGAAGCATTACTTAATTAGCTGACCGACTAGTGAAGTTGTTTGGATATAAAAATCAATTGGACAAAAATTTGGCACCACCTTTGGTCGATCCAGTGGCATAAGACTAGTAAACTTGTAACTTTCAGCTGCTACAGAAACTGATTTATTATCCAGTTGATAGAACCACCATTATCAATCACACCAGATGCATGAATCATATTAACAAGACCCATGTTATATGCCACGACAAAATGTAGGAAGAGACTCACAAGACAGCCACTGATGTATTCATCCATGTTGTTCCCATTTTGCACTAGCTTGTTATCTTGTAGTTGGTTTCGGTGTGCTGAATGCACAACCAATCCTGCCTCCAATAGTGCAATTCGAGCATTCCAGCCAATGTAGAACCAATTGTGGAAATATCATCTACAAGCAAATAAATATTAGTTAAGGAGGGAAATGCTTTATCTACTTCTTTGTATACGTCCTTTATAAATTCCTTAAAAATAACAGTCGAAGTAAAATTGGGATCTCCAATTAACGGTCTTCCGCCCTTGTGGCCACAACCAATGGCACTAGACCAACAAAAAATGCCATTGAACATCTTTGTTGTACTAATTCTTAAATGTTGTTGTTATAAATCTCTTTAACCAAACAATTATCTTAAATTTGATTTTGTAATTAAGTAAAGAGGAGTTTTGAGGAATGTTTATAAAGAGACATTTTGAGTGAAGTTTTAAGGGACTATTGATCCGCAAAATTTATCATTTTTACATTGAGAAAAGAGAAATTTTGATTTCTTAATGAGTGATGAGTTAAGAGTTATTTCATAGCAATTATCTCTTTTAATAGGATATTTAAAGAAATTACATCAAATTTAGAAAGAGTATGTTTTATACATTTGAGGATAAGTATATATTTATTGGGAGTAGTATTGTTACGCCCCGATCCTACACCCTGGACGTGACCGACACTCGAGAACCATTGTTGGCCCCAATCGAACCCTTGGCTAGGCTCAATACTCTTAGCGGAAGATTTACTCAACTTTTAAAAGAACTCAAAAGATAAACTCATGTAATAAACTCAAAATGTTGTAAAGGAACATTCAATTGACCAAGGAGACAACTCAAGTCTTTAAACATTTAAAACTGAAAATGAAAAGACTCATGAACTATTGTCTATCTATCTATGAAGCCTCTAATACTATGAGGGATGTCAGTACAAGAACCCCCACCATTCTAAGAAACTGAAATACTAAAAAAAATATAAATAAGGGATAGAAAGGAGGTTCACCAATACTTTGGAACTCAACTAGATCAATAAAGTGTTGGATGATGATTTTGGTTACCAGTGTCTACATCATAAAAGATGCAGGCCAAATGACTTCAATTAATGGAATGTACGAGAATGTGAGAGTAAATCCAAAACATGACATAAGCATGAACTGTAACTGAATAAACACTTACCTCATCTCAACTCAACTCATTTCAATATAAAATGGTGATAAAAATGCAATATTGTCACGACCCAAAATCGAGCCGCGAGTGGCACCCACACTTATCCTACTATGTGAGCGAACCAACCAATCTAAAACCCCAACATATTGAACAAAATACAAAGCGGAAGACTTAAAACTCATTATCCCCAAAATCTGGAAGTCATCATCACAAGAACATCTATCCTCAAGTTACAAATCTAAAAGTATCTAAGAAGCTAAAATAAATAAAAGGCTAGTCCATGCCGGAAGTTCAAGGCATCAAGACATTGAAGAGAAGATCCAGTCCAAGCTAGAAGCATTAGCTCACCCTGAAATCCGGTGTAGTGAAGACTGGCTAGAATTGCTGCTGAGTTGAAGACGACGGTACGTTTGCTGCATTCCCCAAATAACAAAGAAAGAAACAACAAGTAAGGGGTCAGTACAAAACACAAGTACTGAGTAGGTATCATCGGCCAACTCAAAATAGAAAACAGTATATATCAGTTCATATCATAAATCAACTACAATACTCAACATGTAGCAACAAGTACTATAATCATCAATAAGTACTACCAAGTTCATCCATGAGGACTCAAGCCTCAATACCACACTCATTTGGGAAAATTAGGTTCATTACATTGAGTATATTAACATCTCTCAAGATTCCTTATCTTTCTTCCTCTTGTGTCGGTACGTGACACTCCGATCCCCTACTACTATGTGTCGGAACGTGACACTCCGATCCCCTAATTCTACGTGTCGGTTCGTGACACCCGATCCCCTAATACTATGTGTCAAAACGTGACACTCCGATCCTCTAATTCTACGTGTCGGTTCGTGACACCCGATCCCCTAATACTATGTGTCGGAACGTGACACTCCGATCCCCTAATTCTACGTGTCGGTTCATGACACCCGATCC